>CAJQTU010000029.1:600000-924927 GCA_906901685.1 Desoria tigrina
GTCACGATCGGATCGGAGTTAAATATGAAAACAGGTGCATAGTTGTTACTTGGAGTTTAAATCCTAAAAAAAATCAAGTAATTTTGGTTTTACTTGTAAGCTTACGAAAACACTAAACTGAAAGCAAAAATGCTAGGCTTACCAACGACGTTGAGCTGGAAGGCTGTACTGATTTTAGGTTCCGTGCTAACCTGTAATGAAAAATGTTTCTTAACATAACCCCA
Source organism: Desoria tigrina (assembly GCA_906901685.1). Classification (NCBI taxonomy): domain Eukaryota; kingdom Metazoa; phylum Arthropoda; class Collembola; order Entomobryomorpha; family Isotomidae; genus Desoria; species Desoria tigrina. Next base: position 600,225 of record CAJQTU010000029.1, read on the forward strand.
ATTTATCGTTTCATTATAATTTGCACTACTTGAGCTAAGAAAATCATATTTTTTAACGCAATGTTAATTTAAAATTAAGCAAAAAATCCTGATTCTAAAAGGGATAATTGCTGGAGTAATGTAAACCGTTGGAGACTAACTTGGCATTCATAAGTTCCAGAGTCTCTGATTTGAGGTGAAGTGACTTTAAGTGTCCATTCGTCCGTTCCGTCGGAATGAAGGGACTGGAACCGTTGGTCACTTGTGTAAGTCAGGATCCCTACTGTCAGGATATGAAGGTCCCGTTTCCGGATCCAAGATACCTGTAATTAAAAAAAAACGTTATAATAATATCAACAGTTACCTACACATTTGTCAAACTGGATCCAAAGCTCGTTCTTTACCGAGCATTTAAAACGACCAATTTCGTTGAATTCTCAACCTTTTCAATTGTTTTAACAGGTTCAACTTTGTGTCATTTGCATAGTTTCAAATTGTATAAAAAGCATGTTATTGTCTCTCTATTACGTCCACTAGTTGTTGAATCCATCATCTTAAACCGACACAAACGCCATTCCAAATCTACCTGGGTTTCGGTTGGAAACATAAGGACTCACCCATAATACATTTATCGATTAGAACCCCAGACAACTCAAATTCCTTACCGAGATTAATGCCATTCCAACGCGATTTTTATTTTATTTTACGGAGCTTGGAAATTGCCAATTCTGGTCTCTCATCACCTTTTCAAGGGCTTTGAAAGTAAGTAGGAGTTAGTTAAGGATCTTAGGATAACGATTACTATTACTCTCTCCGTCCGTAACAGTTATCGAGTGGAATAAGTGTGTTGGAGAGGTGTGATAATCCCTCTCATCGACATTAAAATTTGAAATAACCGTAAGGAATTGCCACAACTACTTTCGTCATCCTCCATATCCTCCGTAAGGAATTTATTTTATCACCGACGCTGATTTGGGAGGCGGAGGATAGAAGACGTAATATTATTTCAAAAGCATTTCTGATCTGATCCCATTCACTCAAGGCCAATTACCTATTAGCACCCTAGATTCGAGAATTATGGGATGTCTGCAGGGTGTACAGGGTTCGGAATTATTTGAAATATTGATTTTTATAACGGGAAATTGTGGGTGGTTCAATAAGAGTTTTTTTTAGCTAATTGGTGTTAGTAATTACAAACCGAGGATTGCTACTTGACTTGACTCAGGCAGTCACGTTTCGCAAATTTCAAAACCGAGATTAGGCTAGTAAAAAGTTTGGAAATATCATTGGATGATAGTGTTTCATCAGTGTTATGGTCAATTCGATTTTGCTTATCTTACAAAGGAGCCTTTTCAGGTGTAAAATTTAAGTTTGCTTAAAACGTGTGTAAGTTGTAGGACCAATTAAAACAAACTATTTTAATTCGTCAAAAAATGAAACACAAAACAATACGTTAAGTAAAATCTGACCTCGTTATCAAACAAGTTCGTGACGTTTTAGTTAAGGAATGTAGATTTTATCAACCAAAGAGTGAAGTCTTACACATTCACCCATGATTACACGGGATTTCACTTCTGAAAATGTTCCCTTGTAAGCTCCAATTTACTCGAATCAGAATAAAAACTTTCATCTCTTCATTGTACAACAATCTTAAATAAGCTTCAAGAACTTTTAAACTTGAACTTCCGATTTGGTTATGCGGATCCGCGTTTAAAAGTACCTAATGCCACATTCAAAATTTCCAAACCTTAAGATGTTTTAAGACCCTCAAAAAACCCGGAGATACGAAAAGGAGAGAACCCTGTTGAACAGAATCATTAGGAAATTGCATTCATCTCGGCTGTAGAATTAAAAGGGAATTCCAGAGATCATTATTATTTGTCCCCGTATGAACTCACACCACCACAAAATCTAAACCCATAAAATAAATGGGAATGGGCAACATAACATAATGTTTAATTACTGACAACCTACAAACCTACAATCCCTTGCACTACATCCTCTAAGGGCCGTTCAGCCCTATCTTACAGTGTTATCCTCGAAAGATATAAGACTAATACTAAGCCGGAATCGACTATAAATAGACCTCTGCTTAAAATCTCCAGAAATTACGAAAGGCATACGACACACGAGAATAAATGGTCAAACGAATGTACTAATGTGTCGCAGATGTGTTATTTTTTTTAATGTCGTAGGCATTTAAACTGTTTTTGAACATGCTGTGTTTTGAAGATCTGAAATACAAAAAAATGTTGAAAATCTCAAGTTGCCCCAACCATAGAGCAAAAACACATACGTTATTTAAAACTGATGTTACCTTTCTACAAACGTGTCAGACATGACGAGTTTGCATTTAAATGTAAATATAACCTTACTTACTTGACCTTTGACCTACATTGCTCCTGAACGAGCTTGACCTCGACAAAAACTTAAAATTTGACCCCGTCTGATCTGAAGGTCCTAATAAGCTACCAAAAGAAAAATTTCCAGACCTTCGGTAGTTATCGATTTTAAAGACAGACAGACAGACGGATGGACGGACGGACACTGAGTGATTCACATAATGCATCTACGATACCTAATAATCTGGGCTAATAAAAAGCACCTTTGGTAATTAAACCCTCTCCTCTCCCCTATCTCATCTCCGGTAATTATAATTATAAATGCCACCTCTAGAGCTAGTAATATCTGGAGGCGAAGCTATTAAGAGCCCGCACTACTTTACCAGTTTTGGAATTTTGGCAGTTAGCCATCATCAGTCCAAGGCTAAAAGGTTACTTCCCGATCCTCACTTGCCAAATACCGTGCAAAATATATTAGCATTTAATAATCCTTAAGTGTCGGCCAACTAAACCTTGGGCCAATATATGGACTAACTTTGTCAGAATTCCGGGATGAACTTATTTTACTGCAAGTTGGGTCTTGTATCAACGTTTTGGTCAAAAGAACCTTATTCTAGCATGTTGGAGCATGATTATAAAATTATGCTTCCATTTGCAAAGGCTGCATATATCAAGAAATGTCTTAATCTTTAACTCAAATACCGGATGTTTGCATTATTAAGCACCGGAGATACTTTATGTTTTCGTTTCTGGTGTCTGTTCGTCTGTCCGCCTTCCCGACAACTCGAATACGGTTTATTTTGGCAGTTTTTATTTAATGCGGGATTCATTGATCTCATTTTACTCTATGGTTGGGGCAATACGAGAATTTTAAAATTTTGCATTTCTTTAATCAAAAATGGTTTGCACTGATATTTCATTTCAATTTCTCTCACGATCTTTGGCTATATGCATTTATAACGTATATTGGATTTTATCATTGAAGGAACCATAGCCCAGAACCATCAACTGTGAAATGTGATAAAAATGTCGGAACCCTGTAACTTTATCGTGAATTTTGGTACTGGAATTTGGATTAAGTTCAGAAGCAGAGGATTATAAATTCGCAGAGATGTGAGAAGTCGTTACATCTCAGAGCATATGTCTTAAGGAAATGCGGCGTCATAAAATTACAGGGCAGGAAGACATTAGAAGTTTAGCTGAGGACTCGAGGTCAAAGTCATAAATCGGAAGAAAGTTAAATTAAATCTTTAATTATAATTATTACTGTGCAAGGATATTAAAAGGATGATTAGGCCATAAACTTTTGAGGGCATGATGGGATTTCATGGGATTTCATGAAAGTTCATGAAAGTTCACTGTAATTTCGAAATTCCCTCATTATGCGTTTTATTTTTAGGAGCAAATTTTGTTTGATTTTTAGCATCTTGGAGATCAGAATTTTAATTTACAGTAAACCAATAAAACGGACGTGTGTAAGTAAGTGTGTAGCCACGTCTTAATAAAACTGTAAAAATCTGTAATTTAATAGTAAAAAATAGTAATTCGTTGTGTGTATGCAAAAGCCCAAAAATTACCGTAAATTTAAAAAATAAACACCAAAATGTTTCACAAAAACTCTTGTTTACAAAAAGTGGAATATTCGTCATGTCGTAAATTTTTCTATTGTTTTTCCTCTCTTTTCAAGTGTACCTGATTCTTAAAAAACACAAAGTAAATACCCCTTGACAAAATAACACAATGAACTTTCAAAGAATAGTATTTAGGCAGCATTATTACAATGCTTGACTTGAATTTATTTATTCTCTGAATTCTTAGATTCCCATTCAAGTTCAAGAATAGTTCTGTAAATCCCGTAATTTGTTTTGGAGTTTGCTGGAAAGTTCCCAGTCCCTCGTTGACAAGAATGAGAAATCAGCTTAGATAAATTAAGCTGGAAACTAATTAAAGCTGGAGAAGCCGTAAAAAGCTAGTAAGGTATTGTACCCTTTCAAAGTCCCCTATTCTTTCACCTTGAGTCATAAATAAAGAGAGCCGAGTTTTAAAGGAACCTGATAATAAAATTCCTTTGAAGTCAAGGAGAAAGTAACACCTTCATTAAAAGCGCAAAAGTTGTAATTCAATTAAGAGGCAAGAAGTCTTGAGGACTTGGGAACTATGGGATATGAAAACTAGAGAAAGAACCCAGACAGGGTTCCAAATGCGGCCATGTTTTTGACATTAGATTTTGATTTGAGCGAAAGACTAAATACTGCCTAAAGTTAAACTCGTTTCAATCCCCTGTAAAATATCGCATTTGTCAATTTTAAACGTCAATATAGTCCCTCTCTGCGTGGACTCGCCGGGTAAAACTCATTTAGTCCTCTGAAACCCAGTAGTCTCATGGTAAAGCAATATCGCATTTGTCAGTTTTAAACGTCAATATAGTCCCTCGACTAGTTGACTCGCCGGGTAAAACCTATTTAGTCCTCTGTAAGCCAGTCTCATGGTAAAGCAATATCGCATTTGTCAATTTTAAACGTCAATATAGTCCTTCATCTCGTTGACTCGCCGGGTAAAACTTATTTAGTTCTCTGAAAGCCAGTCTCATGTCTCATTGTAAAGCAATGAGCTACAAATGTTAAAATTACATAGACAAAATTAAATTTACCCTGCGAGTCAACTAGAACAAGGATCTTATGAAATAGGATATGAATTTAAAAATTCAAAATCCGCTTTTATAGATAGAGTTAGGATTTAAGAATAATCATGTTTAATTCTCAAGTGATAACTAAGGACATAGGTTTCAAAACTGAAAAGCGTTTTCAAAAACTTTAACCGCTCAAAAACTATTCGGACAAAGAAACTTATGACAGACGGACAGACAGACTAGGTGCTCGCATAAAGGGGTCACTTTTCAGCTAATAAGGTTCAGTTTTGTAGAACCCTGACAAGTGAAAGTGGAGACTCTGAAGTGGCTGGAAAAGATGTCTAGATGCGGCGAGAGTTGTGTACGGGTTTTAGCATTTAGAAGCTCCTTGAAACTTTTATAAGTTTATTCAATTAATTAGTTAAGAAGTGTGTGTGTGTGGATCTAATGAATTTTCTAAATTACCCCATAGGGCTCCTTGACTTAATCAGTTGCCAACCTCCACTTTGCCCGTGTGAACCACTTCATATAAATCTCCCTTTCAAGAGAGGTGTTATTATTATCATCTCTATGGTTACGCTATAACCTACAACTACTACTTATGTCTTTAGAGTTGCAAGTTCAAATTACGGGAGAGAGGAAACCTAGCGTCGTTTATAATTACGTTTGAACCGAGGAATTAATTACAGGAAGTCTTGAGAGGTTTCAATGTGTCTACACTGTCCTTTGAATTGTTTTTAGACTTTGAGGACTTGATTTGCAGATGAATTGTTGAACTTTTTGATTTAGAACCTTTTGGCAGTTGAATTATTTCCGGCTTTGTTTTATTCTGAAGGGGGTTTTAATTATCGTGTAGGATTTTTTTTGTCATTTTGGGCTTGTTTTTGAGGTTTCGGGTTATATAAAAAGAATTGAGTTTTTGACTGTAGGATTTGATAAAATGTTCCTGTAATTCAATAATTAGTTTCTTCTAGGGATTCTTTTCTGTTTTCTTATAAAACTGTGATTATATTTTGGCTTATTTGTGGTTAGTTTGGTAAAAAGAAATTGCATTGTATAAGTTATTATTAGGAAACTAGACGAGCTTTGTAGAGTGATTCGATAAAATACAGTATTTAACCCCCTTCCGCCCTAGGTTCAATGTTTTAATTTCAAATCATTTCTGAACTGTGGATGTGTCTGAACTTATAAGTTTTCTAAAGAACCATTTATATTTAAAGTTCGTTAATTATCGAGGGATAAAATGGAATTATAGAAATATACACACATTTCAACGAAATTATATTTAAGGATAACACAAAAACGACTTACGGCACGATCGCCTAAGTTACGAACTCGACAGTGTAAATACGCCATCTGACCCACTGTTGTCGTTATCTCCCGTTTTGTCGAATTTTCAAAATACGGTTTTGAAAATGGCTGATCCCAGTAACCTCCTGATAAGTATTTACGGCTGGAAAAGCTCCCTGTTTAAAAAAATACGAAATTGTTAGTTAATAAACGCTATAATATTTAAATAAAAAATTGTGTAAATCAGGCAGATTTGCCGATAGAACACATTCATTTTATGGTTTTGGAGAAAGCGGACACAGTTTCACAATTTAAATAAGTACCCAAGAAGGTTAAAAATGGTCATGTTTTTAACATTGTCGGTTCAAATGTTAATTCCGATCTTGGGATTTATTATCTTATCTTTATGAGACCCTTGAAAATCCTTTTGTTTGATGATGATATCGGCTAATAACGCGGTTTATTTCAACTGAAACGTTATGTTGAATGAAGTGATGACAGTTGGATATGAATATAGTGCTTATATGCTTATCTACAGATCAATGGATGTGATATGCAAATGAGCTCGTCGCCCACCCACGACGATGATTTTTTGTAGTTTAGAAATGTGTACCAAACGGAGGGTTTTTTGTCATGTTTTTTAGGTCAGAAATGAAGACAATATTTCATCTCTCCTTTCTTAAATCTTTTCCATCCATAAATTTATTGCTCAAGTCAGTACTTCCCCGGATCCGTCGACAGAGCCACAGTTCATTTATGTAATGGAGACTCTGTATATCAATGTTAAGAATATTGATACTGTAGTTTTAGTTTCTAGAGTCTTCCTGGTTAAATGTAGTAGTTTTCGGGGTGTCTTGTTTAATATAGGAAGATTCAAACTGACAATGCAACATTTTCTCGTGTTTAACTCCGATCGAATCGGGATAGGTCAAAATGCCAATTCAACTTCCTCATTGTCTGACTTATATTTCAATTGGAGAATTAAAACCTCGTTTGTGGTATTATTCTGGAAACAAATTAAGCACACCCTTACCTTCATGATTTACTTGAATGACTTAAAAACAAATATGTAAAAATGTACTGCAATGTTGAATCTTATAAATAAATTAAATAATGACGCATTGTATGTATATTGTAATTTTAGCATATTCATATTTTAGATGATTTGTTTTATTTTCTGTTCCAAAAATCAAGTTCAATTTATTAACTCATATGTATTGATTTCTTATTTGTTAGAATTCATTAAAATTAGGTGGGAATAATTAACCCAAATAATCCAGAACCCATTTATTTCCACGTTGCAAGCAATCCATATATTCGATTATTGTATTGAGGTTAAGGTGTATTTTTCTTATTTCGTACTAATCAGTTGTTTCTAGATGGCATAGCGGTTAAGCTTTTGAATTTTCAACCACTTCATTAATTATCATTAGCAATAGATTGCAATGGTTTGTGGCGAACTAATCGGAATCGAGAAAATAAGGTATTCCAGGCAGCGCAGATATGAAATATTTTCTTCTGTATCTCCAATTCATAAATAAGAAAAGTCATAAGTCCGAAGAAAAGGAAAAAAGCCCAAACCACAAAAATCGGTACCAAATTCACTGTGAAAATAATATCTAAGGACGTCTTATCCAAATTCGCTATTTTTTTCCTCGGCTCCAGGAGGATGTTGAATTCCCGGAGCGTTTCCCACAACCGAACCAATCCCGTCTGCTTAAATGCCCCAAGAGTTTTGTAAATATTTTCCTGATTATTGGCTATGAAAATGATCCAATCAGGTATCTCGCTTAACTTTTCTTGGAGATAATAACATTTGTAGTTCGGGATCTGAAGCTGGAGGTCAGCTAAATTAAATGCTATGTTACTATGCCGTGTACTGACAAGTTTTGCACGTTTCTTTCGAGGATTTCCAAACAACGCTTTAGAGTCGTAATTATGGGCGAATTCGAATTTATTGGTGAAATACTTTAATTTTGAGTCGATTGGAACGCCTCTTCTTTTAAAAATCAATTTAACTTGCTCCGGAACGTAAACGGTTCCATCTGGCGGAGGTTCTTTTAAGTTATTCGAAACAAGCTGATAACCCGCTTCCACTAAATCCACCACGTCCTTGATGATTTTAACTGGTGTTGGGGCAATCAGTTCACCCGTAATTGTGTTCTCATAGAGTGAAGTAAGGACAAGGACGAGGAATGTGAAGAGCAACAATAATTTTGATTCACTGTCTCCTTGCCGCAGAAGAGATTGCAAAACGTCGAAACCAGCTTTGTACAATTGGCTAGCGGGGAACTTCAAACGGTTCCATTGTAATGACAGGGTTCCTGAAAGTACCACCAGAGTGCACCCGATCAACACCCACACTTCGATACTAAATGGGGACCACCAGGCTGAGAACACAATTTGAGCCGATTCTTTGTTGAAGTCACAGTACGCGATTTTGTATTCATTGATCCCGATATCGGATAAACTGTTTACTTCCGTTATTCTAAAAAACGGGGGTGCGTAGTTTATGTAAATGAACCCGAGAGGGATTTTTTTCTTGTTGATTGGTTTAGTTGAAGGCAACTTCAAAGTGAAGTTAAGCGCCATTTTTAAATTGTGAAGCACAAAAGCTGAGAATGTGCATTTTCGAATATCATGGGGGAGCCACCGGAGCTGGTCGCATGCCATTTTTATTCTAATGTAAGCAGAATTAGCGCCTTCGAACTGTAAGTTAATTGGAGTTGTCATCGTTTCGTAATATTTCTTGGGAATCAATCGATGAATGCTCGTGTTCTCATTCATTGGGAACAGGTACAAGCCCTTGGTCGCAACAAAAAACATGTTTGGAAATATGGACGCGTCGAAAGTGCGGAATTTGGCGGATATTTTAGGACAATTTATGAAATGAAAGAATAGGCGATGTGGCAATAAATAATGTGCTCTGACAAGGCCACCCTCACACCGCTTTCGAATGATTATGTGAACGGAATGTGCCGAACCCCTGAAAGCGAACTGGGTGTCATTCATGTACTTGGATTCAGGTGTATGACCTTTAGGACGACCATCTGGTTCGTCGATGATAATGTTAATCGAACACTGTTCGAAAAAATGGATGTCCGGTGTGACTATTTTGGAGTTATTTGATGACCAGAGTGTCCAGATGGCGTTGCCCTGCTGGTTGTCCTCAACTACCCGGTCGTATATTCGCAGTGAAGACTGTACTTCGTGGAAATACTTGAGATGAACTGTGCACATCCTGTTCGGATATTTTTCTAGTCTGTAGCTTCTTTTGGCGAATGAGGAGATAGCAAAGAAAGCGAAAGTAAAGAATAATAACAACTCGACTCCTCGATTAGTAAACATCTTCATGACAGCTTTGATCTGTTTCTATCGGTAAATCGGTAAATACCGTCAAATAAATGCACAATAATGATTTATTTAGTAGTTTGTCACTTCAAAAAATTAAATCCACAACGTCATATTGAACACAGGTTTGTGAGTAAAAGGTTTGAAGCTGTTTTGTTAGTGTGCTCCTTAGGACTGAATTAAGTTTAAACCTCGTATTGGTATATGGATTTTTACCTTACTAATTCATTTATCACCGGATGCAGGATGCGAAGAATGATAAACTCTGAACACAATTTTTATTTTGTCTACACCAGTTTAAGAAATATTTAAAAGCTACATCGTCTGTTCCAGATATCCAAAAGACCTAAACAACCTTATTGTTAGTTTTTATTATATACCAAAAATATTATGACAGTTCCAATACTATATTTTAAGAAAATATTTATTGGAAACGGAAAAACCCAAATAGTTACTGAAATTAAAGGTGATCAACCATTTAAGGGGGTTATATTGCAAATATATACTTTCTATTTGTTTTCGAATGAGGAACGGAAGAGAGGAATTATTTTTTATTCACAAAGAATTCGATGTTATTGGATTGTGAGTTGTACAATGTATATATTTGAAGCAGATTTGAACAGACCACACTAGCGTCTTTAACAACCCAAAACGACAATATTCTTTCGTCCTATTTCGGTTCGCAGATTAAATTAGAGTGATGGTCCCTGAATTGCTAAAGTAAATTCAAAATTCCATACCTGATGATACGATCTGGTGACAGGCGTTCCTACGACATTGGTTCCTACGACATTCGTTCCCAGACATTCGTTCCTACGACATCCGTTCCTCAACGACATTCGATCCTCAACGACATTCGTTCCTACGACCGTTGTTCCTAAGACAGTTGTTCCTACCCGACAAATGTTCCTCGGACCCTTGTTCCTAGCCGACGGTTGTTCCTACGACTATTGTTCCTAACGAGAATTGTTTCGAACAGCAAAAAAACGTGCATATGTCCTCGGACCAAGATTTAATTTAACTGCCGATACATTTTCCGTCCTGCCTCTGCTCTAAATGTATTTCCTGTTCATTAAAAAAACTTCGCGTCTAGCCATTGCAATGATATTACAATGAATAATATTATAATGATAGTATTTTGCAAGTTCATTTCCAAGAATACTAAATGCAAATGACGTCCACTAAGAGCCTAGTGGACGGTCCACTAGGCTCTTGTTTTTTCTCTAATATTTTTGTCTCACTTCAGAAACTACACATTGCAATAATAATAATATCAATAATATTATAATGAAGGGGTTTTGATTTTATGAAAGTTTACTCTCCCAATATTTTCTGACCATTCTTTTCAACGACATACATTGTGATTAAACGTTCCTTTAAATTGTAAATACCACTTTCAAATGTATATTTATGAAGTATTTATTTTCTAGTAATAACCATTGATTTTCATCAATTCGAGTTAGGAACATTTGTCGTTGGGAACATTTGTCGTTAGGAACGAATGTCTTAGGAACATTTGTCGTAAGGAACAACTGTCTTAGGAACATTTGTCGTAAGGAACATTTGTCGTTAGGAACGAATGTCGTTGAGGAACGGATGTCGTAGGAACGAATGTCGCCGAGGAACGAATGTCCAGGAACGGATGTCGTAGGAACAGATGTCGTAGGAACGGTGGTCGGTTTACCGATGATACTAGTTAGGACATATTGTAGTCATTTAGCACAATTGCGACAACTTAGGCCATCAATTATCATTATCCAATTTTGACTTCCGCAATTTCATACTATTTTTATTGTTTTACAACAAAAAATGACTAATAATGAAAGCCAAACCTGCAAATTGATGTTATAATAACAAAATCCTTTTAAATAAACTTAGCCAGACATCCGAAGCAGGTAAAATATTGATGACAACTTTAAACATTTCCAATTACAGCCACGTCTACGGATATTAGTTGTGTTTCCTGAAATGCTTTTTTTGTAAAAATCTGAATATTACAAATGATATTTATAATTGTTTTCTTTAAATGCAGTTATCGTTCGTGAGTGATGTTTCGAATCTTTTTAAATTATTTCATCAAAAATTTAAATATTAAATGTCTCTCGTAAAGTGCATCGTTATTCTTTCTCTGGTGGCAGTCGTGTGTAATTTCACACTGTCTATTCCCGTTTATTACAACAAGAATAATTCCCTTTTTGTACTTAATTAATTTAACTTTCTAACTTGCGACAGCTGCGATAGTTGTAGGGTGTCATTTTTAACATTTAAATATAATTTTAGTGGTTTTATTCATCATTTAAAGTAGTATCACAGAGTTAAGTTGAGAGATGAATGAATAAAAAAGAGTTATGTATCACAATGTATTTTAAAAAACTGACCTTGAACCGTCTCACAAAAATGTTCCCTAACCAGATAATTCAAAGCTAATCTATGCAGTTTACACTTTCAAACACGTATAAAAAACGCCCTTCCCTAAAAACCAATACACAAAAAAACACAAATTAGGGACACAAGAAATAAAATCATTTATAAATACATTTAAATGTTTCTGCCTGACGGTAGAGTAAATTTGACAACCTTTGCTGCACGAATACAAGCAGTTATTTTGTTCAGAACCCTCAATTCATAACTAACAAATATTGCAGCACCAAGGGCAAGAAAGAAACCCCAAACTGCAAAAACCGGAACCAAGTTAGCCATGTAAATATGTTCTGATGATCTTTTCTCCAGTTTTAATAATTTTTTCTTCAGCCTCAGAAGCAGATTGAATTTCTCAATTTTCTCCCAAATCTCAGCTAATCCCGTCATCTTGAATACACCCAGAGTCTTGTAAATTCTTTCCTGATTGTGCGTTCTGAAAAAGACCCACTCGGGTAATTCCTGTACCATGTCCTGGATATAGTGACATTTGTAGTTCGGGACCTGAAGCACAAAACTATCTAATAATATGAATTCTATGTTACTTTGTCTAGCACTCAGCAACCTTGCACGTTTTTTCAGAGGATTACCATACAAGGTCTTTCTGCTGGCTCCCTTTTCAAGTTCAAATTCGTGGGTGAAATATTTCAATTTAGATTCAATACGGACGCCCCTTCTTTTGAAAATTATTCTAATTTCCTCCGGAATGTAAACGCTTCCATTTGGCGGAGGTGTTTGTAGCTTGCTAGCTACAAGCTGATAACCCGCTTCGACCAAATCTACAACGTCCTTGAAGATTTTGACCGGTGTTGGAGCAATTAGCTCTCCCGTGATTGTGTTCTCGTAGAGGAAAGTTATGTGAAGGACAAGAAAGGTAAAGAGCAACAGTATTTTTGATTTATCGTTTTCGGATTGTCGCAAGAAAGTTCGCAAAACGGCAAAGCCGGCTTTGTTCAATTTCTTTGTGCCCAATTTCAAATTTTCCCGCTCAAGTGACAGGGTTACAGAGAGTACCACTAGAGTACTTACGAGAACATACCACACTTCAGTTCTGAAAGGGGACCACAAGGCTGAGAATAAGATTTGAGCCGATTCTTTCTCGAAGTCACAGTATGCGACTCTGTGTTCCTTGGCACCGAGTTCGGCCAAACTATTCACTAACGTGATATCAAGATATGGGATTCCAAAGTTCATGTAAATGTCCCCGAAGAGGTTTTGTTTGGGGGGTGATCTCGGCGTGGTTAAAGTGAAGTTACACGCCGTTTTCAAATTGTGAACTACGAAGGCTGAGAAGTGACATTTTGTGTAATAAGCGCGAGGAAACCACCGAAGTTGGTCGCATCTCATCAGTCTTCTCTTATATTCTAAGACAGCGCTCTGGAATTTTATTTCTACTGGAGTTGTTATCGACTCGTAGTTGCTAGGGTTGCATCGAGCCTGACATTTCACGGCTCGGCCGAGCTTCGAGCTTTGCTTAAAAACCCATTGCCGGCACCGAGCGCTCGACCGAGCTGCTCGACCTATATAAAGCTCGAACTCGGCCTCGAGCTTTACCAGTTTATGTGGGAAATTCAAATTCATATATGAATTTGAATTTGAAACGTAGTGTCGAGCTCACAGAACTCCCAGTGGTTGCGAAATTTAAGTTTCATATTGAATTTAATCATTCACAATTCTATTCAGTCAATTCACATTAATTCATTTCATTCGTATTCATTATTCATTCATCATCCAACTTTTGTCAAAAGTTAATATTAATATTAATATAATTAAAATTAATTCCAATAATTTCAGTTAAAACTAAAAGCTAAACTAAAAACAAAAAATACTAGTTTTCTTCTGCTAGTTTTAAGTTCGCCAGTGATGAATGATTAAAATGGCCAACCACTTTTCTTGACTTTTTAATAATGTTTGTGACGATCTGTTGAAAATCAGTCGCATCTTATGAATAAAACAGCCAACACTATGAATTCGAGCAATATGAGCTCCTTTGCTGATATTGGCCGCGGTTTCTCTGAAAATATATAGGTAAATAAACGTAAAGTTCAAAGTTTGGGTCTCTGTTAACTAAATACGAAAAGGTAACAACTTATTAAAAAAGATTAATGCAGCAACCCACCGGTGGGTTACGTCATATTTAATTATTTATTTTCTTTATCTTATTTATCTTTCTTTCCTACTTACCTAACAAGCAAGTGTATACGATCTAAGCTCAGTCCCCAATTTTCCATCATGGTTGTCATCATATTGGCAATTCAGTCCGCTGTGTGACTGTCTGGAAACGATTTTGAATGGAACATTGCGCTTTGACTCTCCAAATTTGTTTACCATCCAATGCGCTGTAAAACTTATGAAACTATTATTGTTAGTACTAGATAACCAAATGTCACTTGCAAGGGACACCCACTTCGCTTTGTTCAGCATATCTCTGATTTTAAGTTTAAGTCGTTGGCCGATATCTGGAATGATTTTTTCAGTGAAGTTCGTCCTTCGTGGAACCTGATAATGTAAAAACGTAAATACAAATATTTAAATATTGAATAATAATTATGCAAGGCTAAGGATATACGGAGAGCTAAACTTCGTTCCCGTTTGCATAATTGACCTACCGGTAGGTCTATGCAGAAGGAAGAGGAAAAAATAGGCTAACTGTATAATGGGGTTGTGCAGTTTTTAGTTTTGGAATCCAGTATTTTGACAATATTAAACGGCTGAATGTCAATCGCTATCATTTCTCCTATTGCATAGTAGAGACGTACTGATCTGCTGTCAGCAATATTCCATTTCTTGTCATTGAACGCTTCTTGTAAAGTTGATTGCTGAAAGCGTTGCTTTTTTGCTATTGGCCCTGGTTTTCAAAATATTGTGCGTATTCTTTTTCGTGCTTTAAGCGCAAATGTCTTGCCATTGTTGTTGTGGTTGACTGTTTCCCTTTTCCCCAAAAAATCTTTGTTTTGTCATCGCATAACTGACAAAATTGATTTTGTGACCTATATATGTGACCATTCTCTGCCTCTCTTTTAAAGAACTTCCAAACTACTCTTCAAAGTATCCGACTCTGGTACATTAGTTTCGAATAAAAATTGTTTTGATTCTGTGAGACGATGAAGGTCAGGTTTTGAAAGTTATTGTAAATTGTCATTTCTTTTTCAAATACACATTATATTTTACCACTAATGCAGTAAGTAAGACTAAACTGTTAAGCATGTTTACTAAATAAATAAGTTATTTTACCGGTATGAAAATCTTGCGCCACAGAACCCGGATCTCCAGATATATCGACATCGATGGTTACCGATGAAGTTGACTCACCGGTGAGTCTCTCAGCGTTTCGCTCCGTAGTAGATTCCTCATTAATTCCGAATTTTCATCTTGAACTAATAACACGTCTCGCGGAGGATCCATTTTTTTAATGTATTATAGTTTATGAACGTAGAACAGTGTCAAGTACAATATTAGAATTAGAAAACGTTGTGCACAAAAACTTGAATTTAATTGGAATTTATTCCAACAAATATATATAATACAAATATTAATCGGAGGAAATAAAATGGCGTAAAAATGGATTTGGCCGTGTCTTACAAAGACAAATGCAGTTGTGCATGTGAAGGAGAAGGATAAGAGAACTGGAGAAATGTAAAAGATGCCCATTTGCACTTTCTGGCGCTAGCATCTAAATTTTGAGCGCAAACTCAAGAGAGGGCTCGGCCAAGCTGCTCGGCAAATCAAAAGCTCGAGCTCGGCCGAGCGCTCGGCCGAGCTTACCCTGAAGCTCGCCGAGTTCGAGCGCTCGGTGCTCGGGGCCGAGCCCCGAGCTGCTCGGCGGGCTCGATGGGCTCAATGCAACCCTAGTAGTTGCCCTTAGGAATAACTCCATGAATGCTTGTGTTCTCATTCATCGGGAACAAGATGGAACCTCTGTTGGCAACGAAAAACATGTTTGGAAATCTAGACTCGTCGAATGTGGGGAATTTAGTGTATAAGGCAGGACATTCCGTGAAATGAATGAATAGGCGATGTGGGATTGAAAAATGCTTAGGAATAATACCATGGCTACATTTTCTTCGTACTATTATGCAAACGGAATGAGAGGAACTGCGGAAGGCAAACTGGGTGTCGTTTAGGTACTTCTCTTGACGTTCAAAACGGTCGAGACCTTCTACCGGATCTTCGATAAGAATGTTTATTGAACAGTGTTCAAAAAAAGTAATGTCGGGTTTGACCATTTTGGAATCATTGGATGACCACAGTGTCCAAATCACGTTGTGTTGGTTCGCCATAACTACTTGGTCGTACAATTGTAGAGATGAGGGTACTTCTCGGAACAACTTTAGATGAACTGTGCACATTCCCTTTGGGTTTGTGTCTAATGTGTATTTTTTCGATTCTGAGACACTAAATATGTGGAAAGTCAAGAATAATAACAATCTGAGAACTAAGTTCATTTTTATTAAGTTCGAGAGCCTTTTGAGAGAAGATAATATGTCGACAATTGGAAGACGACTATCGACTTTAACTACGACTTGTAAAGCATCACGGACATAACTCAATGGCCAATTGGGTTTTTCAAAATTCAACAATTTGATTGAGGACTACTCATAACGATGTCAAAGACGGCCGGGTTAAGACGATTTGTGCTTGGCAAACCAGAAAAAATGTGTGTCTCTTTTTAATTTGTGGTATTGGTATCAATTATTAAATATGTAAATTAAATATATCCGAAATTTGTTTTGCTTAAAGTAAATCGATTTCTAACTACTCCTTAAGATATTATTATAATGGAACCTATACACTATTTCATCTATACAAATTTTACAAATTTTCACTATCTATTAGTTGGAGAATAAAATTAATGGAGAACTCTAACTTGCGTTATATATTTGAAGGATACATCCATCAATCTTTATGTTTTTCTTGTGCCAAAACGACAATATCCTATCGTCCTACTTGCGTTCCTAGATTAAATTAGGGTGATGATGGTGGCTGAATTGCCAAAGAGTTTAAAATTCCATATCTGAAAATACTAATTAGGACATTTTGAAGCCTTATAGCGCAATTGCGTCAACTAGGACGATCTTGAACCACTATCCAATTTTAAATTTCGTAATATCATACTATCTGGATTTTTGTTTGTTAGGATTTTGTTGTCATAGCAAAAATGGGCTAGTAATGAAGGCCAAAAACTGAAAATTGTTATTCAAATAAAGTATTTATTTTAAATAAACATCCAAAGCAGGAAAGATATTTATACCGCTCAAACCTTTCAAAGTACGGCCACGTTTACGGATATTCACAGTCCGGTTTCCTGGAATGCAATATTTTGTATATTCTTACAACCCATCACGTATTCTGAACATATTATTACAAATGATATTTGTAATTGTTTCCTTTGGACTGGGTTGTCATTCAACATTGAAAATTTATTAAAATTATTTCATTAAAAATAAAAATATAAATGTCTCTCATCAAGTGTATCGTTATTCTGTCTCTTATTGCAGTCGTCGGTAATTTCACACTATCCATTCCCGTCATTGATTCTCTTGTTTCTATTTAATTAATTTTAATCCACTAATTGCAACAGCTGCAAGACGAGGACGAAGCGGCCGAACCCTCGCGGGAGGTGGAACACACCGTCAACGCGGCCGTGAATTCGAGGCTGCCGTCGCGGACGCTGCCGCCGCACCAGAAGCCGCTGAAAACAACGCCGTGATCACCGACGCTTTGGACGCTGCTGCCGGGCAAGTCGACGTTCTTGCCGCACCTGAAGTCCTCTCCGCTCCGGAGGCCGCCGAAGCGAGCGAAGCGCTACAGGCAAATATCGTCGAAGCGATTGCGGTCGCGAACGAACAACCGCAAGTTCTTGAAGTCCAGCCCGCGTTTGTTGTCGAGAAGGCTGTGAACGCTTACGATGAGCTGTCTAAATTCCTCAAGTTCGCCAAGAGACATCAGAAAGCGCTGAAAAAGTTCGGAGCCGAAATGTCAAACGAAGAGGCCGTTCAACATCATAAGGAAATTCAGAAATACTTGGGATTGGCTTTCCATTTTGCCGAACAGTTTAACGTCGCCGTCCAGGAGGAGAAGGCCATTGAGGCAGGAGCATCTCCGGCAGAGGTGGCAGAAATTGCACCGGAAGTGATCAGTGGAAGAGCATTCCGAAAACAGGGACGTAACATCGGTAAATACAGACTGTCAAAAGACAGCAAAGCACTGGCAGATGCCATTAATAAGAATATTGATAGTTATTTTTAGTTTATATGAATAATAAATAAATAATAAATAAGTACGGTATATGTTTTGTTTGAAATTAGTGCAATCATTCGTCCAACGAAGCATTATCTCTTTTCAGCGAATTAGTGTTAAGGCGGGGAAATCATTACTCCTGACTTGTACTTTCTTATAAATGGATTTTATTTTATTTGAATTATACTTTTTATAATTTAGAGTTAAAATAAATATAGTAGTTATATGATAGCTACACCGATTTGATAAATCTTCTTTTACATGTACAGGGTGTTTGAGCGCAAAACTGAGCATGTTTTTTAAATGTTTTGATTTCTGAGTAGCCTGAAAACAAACTAGAATATTGTTGGTTCGAAAATGTTTGTTTGTAAATTTTCATAGAATTGTGCTTAATAACCTTCGTCTCATTTAAAACGCTTTAGCCTGACGAGTAGCACGAGTTCGAACCACTTTTTTGAGGTTTTTTAACAATTCCAAATGTCTCTGGTTGAGTAACTGTGACATTAAAACAACCTTGCCAACGCAGATTTGAAATACTATTTTGTTCCGTTCCCACAATTCATAAACAATAAAAGCTGTAAGCCCAACGCTAAGGAGAAAAGCCCAAACCACAAAAACCGGAATCAAATTAACTGTAAAAATAATATCTAACGACGTTTTTTCTGAATCTGCTAATTTTTTCTTAAGATCAAGCAGCAAATTGAATTCGCGAAACGTTTCCCAAAGACGAATTAACCCCGTCTGCTTGAATGCACCAAGAGTCCTGTAAATCATTCCCTGATTAGTCCCTATAAAAATGATCCAATCGGGTGTCTCTGTCAACGTTTCCTTGAGATAATAGCATTGGTAGTTCGGGATATGTAGCTGACGGTAAGCTAAATAGCACTCGATGTTATTGCGTCTAGTACAGAGAAGATCTGCACGCTTATTCAAAGGATCTCCAAATATTTCCTTAGCGTGGTAATTAGGGTCAAGTTCAAGCTCAAAATTGTTCGTAAAATACTGTGATTTTGATTGAATAGGAACGCCCCTTCTTTTGAAAACCCTTCTAACTGACTCAGGAATGTAGACCGATCCATTTGGCGACGGTGCAAGTTTATCAGCTACGACCTGATAGCCAGACTCCACAAGATCCACCACGTCCTCAATGATTTTGACGGGTGTCGGGGCAATTAATTCTCCGGTGATTGTGTTCTCATAGAGTGAAGTTATGACAAGGACAAGGAACGTGAACAGCAACAATAGTTTTGTGCCGTCGTCTTCATTTTGCCGCAAAAGCGATCGCAAAACGTCAAAGCCGATTTTGTTCAATCGCGCGGTGCTGAATTTAATATATTCCTGGTTAACCGATAGGGTTAACGAAAGAACCGCCAGAGTGCACCCGATAAACAACCAGACTGTTGTAGTAAACGGAGACCACCAGGCTGAGAACACTATTTTTGCTGACTCTTTATTAAAGTCACAGTATGCGACTTTGCATTCAGAGACACCGATTTCGGACAAACTGTTTACTTCAGTTATTCTAAAATATGAGAATTCGAGATTGATGGAAATTAGACCAAAACGGCTTGGTTTTCGACCCTTTGATATCAATTTCAAAGTAAAGTTTAGCGCCCTTTTCAAATTGTGAAGAACAAAAGCCGAGAAAGAGCATTTTTCTGAAACATCTTGGCGACCCCACCGGAGTTGGTTACATTTCATCGTCTGTCTTAAATAATCGGACTTGGCGCTGTTTAATGTTAATTCTAGAGGAATCGTGCTCCTTTCGAAATAGTCTTTGGAAATTAATCGGTAAATGCTTGTGTCATCGTTCATCGGGAACAAGAATTGGCCTTCGTTGGCTACGAAAAACATGTTAGGAAATCTGGAATTGAAACCGGGATAATCGGTGGATAACGTGCGACATTTTTTGAAATAAAAGAATAAGCGATGTGGGATTAAAAATTGTAAGTAATGAATCGCAGTGTCGCAATCCCGTCTGATGATTATGTAGATGGAATGAGCGAAACTCCGGAAGGCAAACAGCGTTTCGTTAAGGTATTTTGCTTGGAGCGCAAGACGTTCTGTCGGTTCGTCGATAAGAATGTTAATTGAACACTGTTCGAAAAAACGGATGTCGGGGGTAACTATTTTGGAGTCGTTGGATGACCAGAGTGTCCAAATAACGTTGGCTCTGTTGGCATGAACTACTCTGCCGTATATTTTTAGAGATGAGTGTACTTCGTGGAAATATTTGAGATGAACTGTGCACATCCCATTTGGATTTTTGTCTAGTGTGTATTTTTTTGCTGTAGTGATACTAAATGAGTGGAATGTCAAAAATAACAATATATTGAGCAGATCTATTGGCATCATTTTTAATGGGTAGAAGACCCGTGCCTAATTAATATTTAATTTCGAAAAGGGTTAAAAATTGCTTTAGCTACAATATGTACAGAAATATGAACATGAATACGATAATTTACAGATTCTGTTTTGTAATTCGAAACTTTGTTCGGGTATGGAGAAGATTGTAATGTAGGAGCGGTTAAAACGAACTGAATTTTTACAAAAAATGGCACGTTTGAGCCTCCGCATTTTAGTTTACATAACAACTTGTACATACCGGAAATTCGTTTCAGTACTAAATTACATATCAAACATAAAAGACCTAATTTTAATAAGAACAGAAGAAGGCAAGGGTTCCTAAAAACTACCCGAAACCCGATACAATTTTCTTGTCGCTGTCTAATAACGTGTTTTTTTTTAAAGAACTATCGGCAAGTACTTCCTGTATCAAAACGACGATATCCTTTAGGTTCTCTTTGGCTAAATTAAGTAAACTGTCGATGAAATGTGTTTCTAACCGCAAATTACGCTTTCAGTGTAAGTAGCACCAAATTTGTCTTTTTATATAATTACAGAGTTGTAGATAAAGACTCTTTAAATTTTAGAAGAGATATTCACCACCTATTGTCCCCACATGCATACGAAGGTCTACTAATCTCCGTTAATAAATATTGATTCGTGTGAGGTATTTTTAATGCTTGAACCCGTTTATGTTTTTATTTTGTCTGGCCGTTCGCACCAGAACTCTTGAACGGTTGAATAGTTATTAATGATTTTTTTCGGGAAACCTTTTATGTCATTTTTGCGGAGGAGTTCACGCGAGGTCCGTGTTGGTCAAAGCGGGTTCGATCCATGGTCACATTTTTAAAATCTGTATCCGGGCATGTGTATTACATCGTTCAAAATGTACATCAAAGCGTTTTAAGGGATGTATATGAATGTATTCTATGGTTGGGGAAATGTGAGAGTCTTTGTCGTTTGATGAATTTTTTTGTGGCTTCACCCTTTTGTGGAAATATAAAAACTGGTTCAAAAGCGACGCCGTCCTAGTGCATCAGGTGTAATCCACAACAGCGCCAAGACCATAATAAATTAGAAACTGAAATTTTTTCGATTAGTAAGTTTTAATTATAACAGATCTAACCAATTTGATGATTTATTAAGGATAAAATTACTTTATTAGAAATTTTGAACTTTGTCTGTTTGTTAGTTCGATTTTCAATAGGCAATAGGCCAACCTAGCAAGAATTTAAAAATATATATATTCTGCAATTCACAAAACAAATAAATATGTAGGACTTTGATTAGGTTATATGATGTCTTAGCGACTTCTTCTTTAACTTTAGTTTCTTTAACCATTGTTTCTGGCTGATAAAATAATACATCAAGGCAATCTTGGCAGCGCAAGTAATACATATTATTTTGTTCTGTTCCCATAATTCATAAATTACGAACGCTGCGAACCCCACGGCAAGAAAAAAGGCCCAAACCACAAAAACCGGAATTAGGTTCACTGTAAAAATCATATCAACCGATGTCTTATCCAACTCTGCTAATTCTTTCCTCTGGCCATGAACCATGTTAAATTCCCGAAGCGTTTCCCAAAATCTAACGAGCCCCGTCTGCTTGAAAGCGCCCAAAGTCCTGTAAATCATTTCCTGATTATGTGCCAAAAAAATGATCCAATCTGATGTCTCTTGTAACGTTTCCTGGAGGTAATAGCATTTGTAGTTGGGAATTTCAAGCTGAAGTTTTGTTAAATAAAATTGTATGTTAACCCGTCTCAAAACCACCAGACTTGCACGTTGTTTTAAAGGATCTCCAAACAATTCATTAAGATCGTAAAGGGGGTCGAGTTCAAGTTCTAAGCTGTTAGTAAAATACTGTAATTTGGATTCAATTGGAACACCTCTTGTTTTGAAAATCATTCTGACTTGCTCCGGAATATAAACGGATCCATCTAGCGTAGGTTTTTGCAAAGTAGCTACAACTTGATAGCCCGCCTCGACTAAATCCACCACGTCTTTGATGATATTGACTGGTGCTGGAGCAATCAGTTCCCCAGTAATTGTGTTCTCATAGACTGCAGTTAGAACAATAACAAAAAATGCAAACACCAACAACAATTTGGACTCGTTGCGTTCATTTTGTAGAAGCAGGGATTGCAAAACGTCGAAGCTGGCTTGGTACAATTGGCTAGCGGTGAATTTCAAATCTTGCCGCCGAAACGACAGCGTCGTGGAAAGAATGACTAGAATGAACCCGATCAATAACCACACTTGGGGGGTAAATGGGGATAACCATGCTGAGAACACGATTTGTGCCGATTCTTTATTGTAGTCACAGTACGCGACTTTGTGTTCGGTGACACCGATTTCGGACAAACTGTTAACGTCAATCAATCTATAATATTGTAATTCAACATTGATGAAAATGGACCCAAAGCGGGTTTGTTTTGACCCAACTTGCAAAGTAAAGTTGCGAGCTTTTTTTAAATTGTGAATGACAAACGCAGAGAAGGAGCACTTTTGATCGAGGTGGAGCCAACGGAGCTGGTCGCAAGCCATTTTTCTTCTCATATAACTTGAGATACCGCCACGGAACTTTAATCGTACTGGAGTTGTCATCGACTCGTAATATTTTCTTTGAATTGATCGGTGAATGCTCATGTTCTCATTCATCGGAAACAAGAACGGCCCCCTTTTCGCAACAAAAAAAACGTTTGGAAATCTGGACTCGTCGAAACCCTGGATTAAGTCGGATAAATCGGGGCATTCTACGAAATGAAAGAATAGGCGATGTGGGATTGAATAATGGATCGGAGACATTTTAACGCTACATCCCCTTCGTATGATTATGTAAATAGAATGGACGGAACTTCGAAATGCGAACTGAGTGTCGTTTACATAGTTACTTTCACGAATGACATCGACTTTTCTGAGAGGTCCTTCGGGTACATCAATGAGAATGTTAATTGAACACTGCTCGAAAAAACGGATGTCGGGAGTGACTATTTTGGAGTCATTGGATGACCATAGTGTCCAAATTGCGTTGCCCCTGTTGGCATGAACTACTCGGTCGTATATTTTTAGAGATGAGGGTACTTGGTGGAAATACTTGAGATGAACTGTGCAAATTCCGATGGGATTTGTGTCCAGTGTATATTTTTCTGCGGATGATAGAGAAAAGGCAGGAAATGCAAAAAATGACAAAATGAACATTATTTCTGGCATAATGTTTTAAAGTTCGGGGCCCTTGTCAATGTATAATTTGCCCTGATTTCTATTTTGAGTTAATATATTCACGCTTTATAATTATGAGGGTTGAGATTAGGCAATGTCTTAAACAACGGTTCCAGGTTCCAGAAATAAAAATCTAGATTTTGCTTTTGAACATCAATTTACTGATTTAAACTCTATTCAAAGCATACCAACTACGATCAAAAATCAAATACGGAAACCTGAAATTAATAATAAAATAACATTCTTATTTTGCCTTTTGTTGATGAAGTAAATTTATACGTAAAGGAAATACCAAATTAACTGCTGTGGAATGGAGACCGATCAAAACATATACAGGGTGGTTAATATGTCCATATAGGGCACATAATGGTGTTGGCCTGTTCCAAATATCATATTGTCAGATTTGTGTCTAGTGTGTATTTTTTTTGCCGCGGAGATACTAAATTTATTCTGTTCATTCTTAATGAACTCGTGCCTAATGAATATTTAATTTCGAGCAGTGTTAAAAATTTCTTTAACCACTGCTTGTCCACAAATACTACCATTAGTGCAACAACCAGTTACAGATGTTGTTTGGTAATTCGAAACTTTGTTCAGATACTGAGAAGGTTGTAATGAAGGAGCTTCCTTAAACGGACTGAATTTTTTCGAAAAATGACTCGCTTTAGCCTCCATATTTTGGTTTTGAATACTAACTATCGAGCTAATATGTTAATTCTAAAAAACGGAAATTGGCTTGACGATACCTGTATTTGCTTCTAGCTCCTGTTTCCTTTTGAAATATATTAAATATTTTATGATCGCATTTGTCGGAGACCTAAATTGATTGAGAACGGAAGAATGGAATACTTTAAATTCACCAACAACCTGATATGATTATATTATTATGATTGCGAGT
Organism: Desoria tigrina; assembly: GCA_906901685.1. Classification (NCBI taxonomy): domain Eukaryota; kingdom Metazoa; phylum Arthropoda; class Collembola; order Entomobryomorpha; family Isotomidae; genus Desoria; species Desoria tigrina. Next base: position 624,942 of record CAJQTU010000029.1, read on the forward strand.
TTAAGGATGATTCCCGTCTATCATTGCCGGCCCGTGGCACTTTTCAGTCGTAGATATTTTATGTACATTTTAGAATTTTTTGTGAGAGACGATGGCTGTTTAGTAGTTTATTAATATGAAACTTTAACCTTTTACCCTCCATGTAAAACTGGTTAAAATATTGTAGTTTCGTGAGTGAAATTGTGGACAATAATGGTAGGACGTCATTTATTTGGAAGGGGATATCAGCAATTAGTCTCTCAAATTCACAATATCCTATTATTATTATCAAAACTGCAAATTAGACTTGAATAAATTTTTCTTCCCAAAGCAATATCCCAATTCCATACCTCAAGACAATGAAAAAGAGCGACATCTTTAACTAACTAACAAGAACTATTCACAATTTATAATTACTTTCCACAGTTGAGAAATTAGATTTATTTAAAAATCAGGATGAAGAAAAGAATGAAAAAAGAAACTGTTTGATTTGTTAATTATGTGCAAACATCGAATGCAATGTATTTATTTATTATATTCAAAAAATTTATTAAACAATAAAACAGAATTTATATAAAAAATTGAAGTTAGTTAGGCTTGAGCCCATCTAGCGACTTCATCGTAATCTTTAACAATAAATTATGTTTGGCTGATAAATGTAGCATAGAGTTTAAGACAAGGTTGGCAAATATAAAACATTATTTTCTTATGTAACTTCAGTTCATAGAAAAGGAATGCAGGAACCCCGAGGGTAAGAAGGAAAGCCCAAACGGCAAACACTGGAACCAAGTTAATCGTGAAAATGACATCTAACGATGAATTATCTAAACTTGCTAATTTTTTATTTTGTCCTAGGACCATGTTGAATTCCCGCAGCGTTTCCCAAAACCGAACTAGTCCCGTCTGCTTGAAAGCGCCCAAAGTCCTGTAAATCATTTCCTGATTATGTGCTTCAAATATGATCCAATCTGATGTCTCTTGTAACGTTTCTTGGAGGTAATAGCATTTGTAGTTGGGGACTTTAACCCGAAGGTCAGTTAAATATAAATTTACATTAACACGTCTCAAACTGACCAGACATGTACGTTTTTTTAAAGGATCTTCAAACAATTTCTTAATGTCGGAATAAGGGTCGAGTTTAAGTTCTAAGCTGTTGGTAAAGTACTTTAATTTGGATTGAATTGGAACACCTCTTCTTTTAAAAATCATTCTCACTTGCTCCGGAATATAAACGGATCCATCTGGCGGAGGTTTTTGCAAAGAGGCTACGACTTGATAACCCGCCTCCACTAAACCCACCACGTCTTTGATGATTTTGACTGGTGGTGGGGCAATCAGTTCCCCTGTAATTGTGTTCTCATAGAGAGACGTAAGCAGAAAGACAGAGAATGTGAACAGTAACAATAATTTTGTCCCGTCGTCTTCATTTTGCCGCAGAAGTGATCGTAAAACGTCTAAGCTGGCTTGGTACAATTGGCTAGCGGTGAATTTCAAATCTTGCCGCCGAAACGACAGCGTCGTGGAAAGAACGACTACAATGAATCCGATAAATAACCACACTTGGGTAGTAAATGGGGACAACCAAGCTGAAAACACGATTTGAGCCGACTCTTCATTGTAGTCACAGTATGCGACTTTGTGCTCGATGGCACCGATTTGGGACAAACTGTTAACAGAGCTGATTGCATAATATTGCCTTTGCACATTAATGAGAATCGACCCAAAGCGGCTTTGTTTTGACCCAACTTGCAAAGTAAAGTTGCGCGCTTTTTTTAAATTGTCAATGACAAACGCAGAGAAGGAGCATTTTTGATCGAGGCGGAGCCACCGGAGCTGGTCGCATGCCATTTTTTTCCTCCTATAACTGGAGGTACCGCCATGGAACTGTAATCGTACTAGAGTTGTGACCGACTCGTAATATTTTCTTTTAATCAATCGGTGAATGCTCGTCTTCTCATTCATCGGGAACAAGTACAGCCCCTTAAGCCCCGGGCACACCAACGCCATATGCGAATCGTGTCCAACATTTTGTTTGTAGCACCGTTCACACCGGATACTTCTGCTTGCAACAGTTTGTTAGCAACAGATTGGTCGACAAAATTTTGTTTGAAACCAAAATCTGAAACCATGCACACCGCGTGCGACAAACACCGTTTTTTGGCTCGACAGACTGTTGCAAACCATAAAACTGTATTCTGAACCAGTTCAGAATTTTTTTGTTTGAAACAACTTTTTTGGAATTCTGATGATTCTGATATAGATAATTTCTGGTCTCGCTTGAGTTTATGAGGCGCTTTGCTTAATTACAACTACTGAATTATAAAAGGGTGAAACTCTTTAATGTTTTCACTCGGTCTGTCTGTCCGTCCGTCCGTTTGTGCTCTAACTCTCGAACGGTTGAGTATTTTCAAATTATACCATTTATATTCTTTGAGCGGGGGCTAAGTTTGTTTAAGGGCCGTCTAGGTCAAAGGTCACTGGTATATGGTCAAAGGTCACCCCTTCAAATTGGAACTGTACAAGTGTGATAATTCGTTGGAAAAGTACTGTCATGTGCTATTCAACGATGTATAACATTTGACTCTGACTGGATGGGGAATGTGAGATTATTTAATTAAACGCCTTGACCGTGTCAGACAAAGCGTTGAACGTTATTTGACGTCTTGCTCGTGTGGCTTCACCCTTTCATGATGTGCCTTTGCAACGGTTTATTATGTATCGTACATGTGGAGAGATTCTGGGAATGGTTTGCTGTCTATCCGTCTGTCTGTCCGTATATAAACACGATAACTCGACAACTGCTTAAATTTTTTAAATGTTTCTTTCGATTATAGGCGACTTCCCTTCGCACATTTCCCGTCTGGCGACTTCCCTTGGCACATTTGCCTTTATACATACTTCCCGTTATGGATATTTCCCGCTATGCATACTTCCCGCTATGCATACTTCCCGTTATACATACTTGCCGTTATGCATACTTGCCGTTATGCATACTTCCCTTTATAATATTTTTGAGGTTTCGACTATGCTTAGTCCTTGTAGCATGCAATACAACCTGGATATTCCAGTCATCAGCAGAAAGGTTTGAGGAGATTAAGCATTTTTCAAACTGAAATTCATACACATGCGGTCATAACTGTCAGTAATATTGATAAACTTGTTAATAAGTTACTGTTTATAATAATCTGATTTTAATTAGATTTAAATGCTACCGATATGCGAAACTTAGAATACGGTTCCCTCTTGTCCTCGTTCCCTCTTACAAATGTATGAGGCTGTTTAAAACCATTTCCACATCCACCACAACACCCCATCCCCCATCAAAGGACTGGAAATTCATAAGGTCAAGGGGGTAGGTCAGCCGAGTTACTAAGGTCAACTAATTGTAAGTGAAATACATAATAAGGACTGGAATATCCAGGTTGTATTGCACGCTACAAGGGCTAAGCATAGTCGAAACCTCAAAAATATTATAAAGGGAAGTATGCATAACGGCAAGTATGCATAACGGGAAGTATGCATAGCGGGAAATATCCATAACGGGAAGTATCCATAACGGGAAGTATGTATAAAGGCAAATGTGCCAAGGGAAGTCGCCAGACGGGAAATGTGCGAAGGGAAGTCGCCGGACACCGTTTCTTTCAGTTATCTATTTACGACATACAAACGGAAGTCAAGTTCGTTTGGGCGCCCGGTAGGTCAAAGGTCAAGACACAAGAGCGGAAAGGCCCAAGGTCAATATTTTTTTTTAAATAGTTGCACCCCATGTGTGATATATTGATAAATCCTTATTGTCAAGGGCTATTCGATGGCGCAAGTAATTTGAAGGGTGTGTCACTCGTGCATTTGTTCTCAAACATGGCTAATTAAAAGCAAAAATATTTTTTAAACTTTTCACTCGATGAAATTTTAATTAATACAGCAGTCGCAGTCATGTCATGTGTGTTGGATGGAATTTTTTGCATCGTTCACACCGCTGAAGTCCAACATTTCGTGACAAACAGATTTTCAGTGACAGTTTTGTTGTCAACCAAGGCATTTTTGGTGTGAACGATGCAACAAATTTGGGTTTGAAACATTTTTGAGTTAACAAAAAGTCGAACAAGATTCGCATATGGCGTTGGTGTGCCCGGGGCTTTATTCGCAACAAAAAACAAGTTTGGAAATCTGGACTCGTCAAAATCTTGAATTAAGTCGTATAAATCGGGACATTTTTCGAAATGAAAGAATAGGCGATGCGGGATTGAATAATGAATCGGAGATATATTAACATCACATCCCCTTCGTATGATTATGTAAACGGAATGAACGAAACTTCTAATCGAAAACCGAGTGTCGTTTACATAGTTACCTTCACGGGTGGCATTAATTTTTGTTTTGGATCTTTTCGGTACATCAATGAGAATGTTAATTGAACACTGCTCAAAAAAACGGATTTCGGGAGTGACGATTTTGGAGTCATTGGATGACCATAGTGTCCAAATAACGTTGTCTCTGTTGGCATGAACTACTCTGTCGTATATTTTTAGAGATGAGGATACTTGGTGGAAATACTTGAGATGGACTGTGCAAATCCCATTTGGATTTTTGTCTAGTGAGTATTTAATCGAAGCAGAGATATTACATGATGTCAGTGCCAATATTAGGAGTATAACGTTCAGGGTATTAAAGTTCATTTTGAACATTCAATTTTTTTTCTGGAAGAAGTTACAGCTTACGGTATTTTAGATCGGTGATGTATCGTAGATGAGCTCTGTTTGTAAATGCTGATGAATTGAAACTGTTTTAAAACCTTTGAAAAACAGGATGCCTCTTTTATATTTGAAATTCCAGCCAATACATATGCAAAATTACCTTAGGCGAAATTTTTCCAAACTATATCGGCGTCTAAATAATGGTTTATCTTGCAATTTTTTTAGCAAATTGGCACTTTTTATTCCGGTATAGAATTAAATTTAAGAACGGATGATAGGAATTACTTTTAAATTACGACTTAAGCCTAATTTTCGTCGCAAATATTTGAAGGGAATATCCAATTCACTAGCGTCTTTCCTGTGTTTAAACCACTATATCCGTTCGTCGTACTTATCTTCACAGAATAAATTAGACTGAAAATTTAATTGAAATTCCATACCTGAAGTTAACTATCTTCTTGTGTAGAATTTTGTTGGCTTCAAGGTGATGGAAAAACTTAATCGCTCAAAAGGTTGATTTAAGACATCATCTTAAACTATAGCTCAAATGTTAGATCTCTTAAAAGAAAATTTAAAAAGCATAAAATCTGTCTTTTTAAAGATTTTTATTCAATTTTAAAATTAAATTGACTAACCAAATAAATTCTAACAGTTGAGCTTTAGTTGTACTGGTTTCCGCCAGTGGGCGCATTTTACCCTCGTACTTCTCTTAAATCTAGTCTTTAATGTCAAATGTATGAATATTATTGATGTTTATGAATTGTGCCAAGGACAGATCTACATAATGTTAGACCATGTCTATATTTTTCCCTGAAAACTTGGAACTTGATCAATGGACTAGAATATCGTAATAATTCGAGTTCTGATTCCGAATGTCTTACCAAAGGAAAGTAGGTCTAAGCACTAGAATTTATTTAAGGGACATATTTAAATCCGTTGTTGTCGTTGCACACCTTGGATTCCTCTACGGAGGAAATGGAGAGGAAGTGCGAGACGGGTTTATGATTATTCCGGGGGACTTGAGAGCCAAATCCGGCAATCTCCATCTCAATCGACTGGAAATAATCGCCGGGGATTACCTTACTTTTCTCTCCAAAATCCCCATTTACCATTTATTTGCAAGTTGGAAATGCAGCTATAAGAAATGGAGTAAAGAATTGTCATTCTTTCAATATTCTGCAGTTTACTCTAGATTTCAGTTTTAAATGTTTAACTGCCGATGCGATGGGACTTTAAACGCAGTCTGAAATTACAGGATATCCTTGAAGGTCAAAAGAGCTGGATTTTAAAGTCAATTTCTCCATAATTTTGAATTTTGACGCTGTAAATTTGAAATTAGCAAAATAATAACTACAGAGCAGATTCGATTGTAAAAACAATTAACTCATTAAAAAAGCAGTACACTAACTGGCCTCAAATGACATTTTCTCAAAGCTATCCAGTCATCAAAACAAATACAAAAACAGTTGATGATTTCGTACATAACAACATAACATAAGATTTTATTTCATAATTTAAAATGCTAAACGTGCGATATTGTTATTGTAAGTTTGTTAATTTATTTATGTTTAAACCAACTTGATTAAATAAATACATTTAACGACGCTGACGAACATTTCTTTAATTTTGGTCTTTTTATTACTGTATTTGCTTTTCATGAATATTAAAGAACAGAATTTTTGAAGTTTAAATTTTTCATGAAAAATTATGTAAAAAATGGTCAACTGAACCTGTCGTAGGGCCCATTGATAGGACAAAAACATTTCCACGGCTTAGTACATAGTATAGTACAAGTTAGGGTCCAAAATAGGATTTATAATTTGTGTAAGGTTGGGTTGTTGGAACGCGGAGGCTGTAAAGTCTAATTAAATTTTAAGTGCGGAAGGGAAGTGAGGTTCTACTCTTCCGCCTGACACACTTTTGCTTTCATTGACTTTACGCTCTTGTAGAGTTCTAAATTCAGAGCGGGTGTCTCAGCAAAAACACTACGATTTATTATTATTTCTAAAAAAATATGCAATAATTTAATTTTATTTTGCCTAAAAATTGAACTTTTCAAGTTATAGAATGGGAGTAAATTTGTCTGAGTTAAAGTTTTTCATCGTAAAATACAATAAAATTTGTCAGGAATTCGTGTTAAACTGTAATTTGTCTTATTCAGATCTTTTATTACCCGAATTCCGTTTTTAAATCAAATTCAGCTAAAATATTAAAGTGTTTGTTTTTTGGAAAATTATTATATAGTTACTTAAATATGGCTTTTATGCTATAATTCAAAATTGCTGTGTAAATACTGGTCGTCGCCTGAAAAAGTTGGATTCAAAGAAAAGTGAAAAGAACAATTAGTATTTAAATTCGAAATTAAAACTTACAAATTTAAATATCGATTGAGTACCCGTGAAAAATATTCAAGGCTATTCTAGATTGTAGTGTTTTAGCCGTGACACCCTGTATAAACGACTATATTATTATATCTATCGGTGGTGGTGGACACATTTCGGATCTCTGGAAGTTGAGCCCATTAAAACTTGTCTACAATAATAACCCCTTCTACTCCGCCTTAATGCATCCACCAAGGTTGTGGAATACCGAATTCTGATGTAACAACGTAGAGCAAGTCAGTTACTAATTACACCTACCTATTTTAGCTATATAATTATAATACCCACATTTCTAATCGCATGGATGCAAAGTTCGCACCGTATTTGGTGAGACTAAAAGCTGCGTGCCATTTAAAATTTAAATAGGACTTGTTTTAGGTCTACGTTAGTAACACAGATAAATTCGTTCGGAACGGGTGTCTGAGTTCCTCAGGTTCATGAATTGAGATGGCAGAATCGTGTGATTTTTATAGTTGAAATAAGGAATAGGAACAAATAGCATTTTCATTTTAGACACACAAAAACATGCTGGCATAAAATATCGCATTTTCAAACGGGAGTAAAACTTCAGAACATAAATAAGAAAATGCAAATATTTAAATCTTTAAGCATGTTTCCAAAAGAGCAACTAATTTTATTAATTTTCAAGGTTAATTTTTTTATTAAATATATCAAAAGCTACACTTTTACTGATCAATTATAATCGACATTGACCTACTATATTGGTGTAACAATCACATTTATGCATCATAAATTAAATGCTTCTAGTCTCATGTCGAGCAAAAATTATTTTCGAAACCACAAAGTGTTTCGAACTCAGGACTTGTGAAACTTATTCCCGATTCTCTAAATCCCGACAGTTAGCATTTTCAAATGTCATAATGCGGGAAAGAACCAGCCATTCAAGACGCCTGTCCAAAAATATCATATAGTCGACTTTAAGACTAACCCAACCGTCGAATAAAAATAAAATGCAATATTTTTTTCATGATCAACTGCGATCCATTCGTTACTTGTGTCAAAAATCCAGAAATAAAATTAGATTTTCAAAACTGGAAATCGTTTTTTATAACGCTGCCTAACGATGAAGACAATGAGATGGGAAATTGGAGAAAATTGGGAATGCTGATTTTCTTGCCGTTTCTCGGAGCGATTTTTTGAATTTTAAAAACGTTGACAATAAACGCTGACAAGAAATTTGCTAGCAAGATGATAATCCAAGACTTGGTAAAGCAGGATGTTACGGTATGTAACAAATAAATGGCCCAGAGCTCGGATAATATAAAACCGAAAAGTTTAGTATTTTGTATATTTATTGAATCTTCTTTAAAATGTGATCTCAAAGAAAGTAAATGTTATCATATATATTTTTATGATTTAGAAGGAGGAAAACCAAAAGATAACGCGGCTCAAGCCGTCTAATTAATTATTAATTAATTATGTCATTAGGATATAAATATTCCGTAAAACCGGAATAAGAGTTGAGGTTTTCCCCTAACCTAGTTCAATGTATTTTACCCTAAACCAAAAAATGAGGTAATTGTAGTGGACATCCGTGTCCACAGGAAATAGATGCCTCTCCCCGCTTTTTAAAACCCAATGTATGATTTAATATTATTGAAATTAAGTTGCTGACTCATCCCGCTTATAAATACAACCTGCGGATTAGTTTAATCGGAAACTGTAAACATTGAAGTACGAATTGAGAGCATTTTATTGACGTAGGAACTGCTGGCTTTGCTTTGCCCACACGTGCTATTTCCGGTTCAAAATTATCTGGCCGTTTTTCTTTAAATATAAATTCGTAGTAACTTTTCAATAATTTGCAGTTGACTTTGCATTTGAATTAGAATACAATCTCAAACTTAGGCCAAAAACCTTGAAGATATCCCGTCTTGCTGGATCCAATTCCAAACGTATATTTGCTATAATCAATTACCAGTTCTATTTTAAACTACAGTAAGGAGTAAGTAATTCTAAATAGATGTTGAATTTGCACAGGAAATTGTAAAATTCGATCAAGTCAATACTTAATTTGTTATTGTTAATTTGCATGTCATTCAATACTATTAAAGAAGTCAAGCCAAAGCAGTATAATAATATAGGCTTAGAAATTAAAATTCATTTGATAGATCAAAGCTTCTCAAAGTTACGTGACTTTCATTCAAATTCTGAAATCGCTATACGAAATAGTCGATTACAAATTATTCTACTGACAAGACCGTTCAATTAAACGGAAAGAATCATTTCGAAATTTACTAACTAGAAGAGGGAGAAACGGTTATAAAATGGGTACGGCAGTACAACCCATTATAGCTTTACAAAATATAATTTTGAAAACAAACGTACAAACGTGACCCTTCATATTGCCCCAACCATAGAGCAAAGTAGTTCCCTTTTGAATGGATCACACATGTAGGGTTGTCATTTAAAAGCAGTGTTCCGACCTTTGACCCCAAAACCTTAACTTTTGACCTCTTCTTAAGGAACGAACTGTAGTACAAAAAATCCCCTGTCACTTGACTCACACTTCCTACACCACATTTTATGTCTGATATTTTAAAAGTCCTTGTATTCGTTGACTTGCCGGGTAAAACTCGTTGCCTCCTTTATGGAGTGCCATATACAAAATCAAAAGTATAATGCAACACATAAAGTGAGAACGAGTTTTATCGGGCGAGTCAACTTACACAAGCCCTTCACTCTCGATTTAAATTCCATGTATTAATTTATTTGCAGAACAACTTCCCCGTAAAAAGGACTGGAATCAAGTTTTGAAAGTACCACCCGAATCTTTAGCTACCTTAACTGACCTGAGATTACCAACTTGTTCAAGAGGCGATAACGTAAAAGGTGACAATGTTGGTTTTATTCCTAATTTTCCGCAATTGCTTGTGTTACGCTCCATCAATTTTAATTTTTTGATTAGAAAAGCGTAAAGTATTCCAAAACATTAACAATCAATCCAAACAAATCCCAGTCTTCAACTTCGACCTAAACCGTCAAACCGGTCCAAAAAACTCGAGAACAAATATAATTTGGGGCTTCTCATCTCTCTTTTGGCATTATATAGTTGCAAAAATGCTAGTGTTTTTATACAGCAATAATTAGTTAATTGAAGCATACAAGAGCTAGAGAAAGTATTTTGCACTCTAAAAAATAAAATTTGAATTCTTAAACTTTCACCATGATTAATCAAAAGCCAATGCTTATTCTGTATATTCTTTACGAAATTTCTGTACCTGAAAATAAATTCAATAAATGTATGATTATATCCGGCTGACCAAATTTTTATTTGCCTGTCCTTAATAATGAAGGATAAAGATATGCAAGTAATATAATATCCGTATTTATCCTTACTACGAATCAATGATATGAATCACCGGAAACCTGGAAACTGATCCTATTGGTCACTTTTTATATAAATTACTGTGCTATAATATACTGACGTATACTTAGTTTTTAAGGTTTTCGTAAAATTTAGTTTTCTTTTTTACAGTGTTCATCAAAATCCTTGACAAATATATCGGATGAGAATCACAAAGAAATATAGATAATTCAAACAACTAATCGAAAGTATGCAAACACTTGTTTAGTCATTTCACAAACAAAGATTATCTGGACAATAAAATATTTATTCAACTGACTATATTTAAAGGAGTGCGATTCCGAAGCAACAGCAGTTGATACCGCCAGTCTTAATTTACGAGGATTAAAGGCTGTCAGTATTTAATTATCACAATTTCAGCTACGCTTCATTAGAACAATAAAAAGAGGCGATATTTTCCGACGTATTAGAAGAAATTTAAAGCAAATCCAGGAAATACACCTACATTACATCGACCGGGTACGTAACTACAAAATCGTGTATCTTTTATTTTTTTAAACATGTATCCATTTGTTACTCATATTTTTATTTAAATCTGACCGATCAACTCTTTTAAAAATTGTAAGAGCACCAGATTTTAAGAACAGCAATTATGCCAAGGGTAGATTATTATGAAAGCGTTTGTAATTAAATTTCGCCGCATCCCGGCATACTGTACAAATACTGGTTTATGTGGTGGAACTTTAATTATTAAAAATTAAAATTACTAATTAGTCCAAAGTCAAATACCTTGTGCATTTAAATATTGAGATGCATTTTGAAATATAACTTCCATTAGCGTTTGAAGAAAAGTTGGAAATAAGAAAATATGTGTACTTAATTGTACCAAAGTCCTTAAATTACAGAGAAAATGTTTTAATTTAATATCGGCCGTTTCTGAAAATTTGTTTACCAAGGCTTATAAATATTATTTATTAATTTCAACAGCAGACTTCCGACAAAATGAGCGAAGATTCCAAAACCAAACTGAATTTAATGGATCCCGAGAAGGAAGGCAAGGCCCCCCTCGGCACAAAAAAACAACGCCAAACCATTCGAAACTCCCCAAGAAACACGTGTATTTGGTCCATATCCTCGTTTCTCATATCCTTCGCAGTCAGCGTCAACTACGCCCTACTAGCTCTAGAACTGAACTGGTTCATCGCGATTCCAGTCACGTTCGCGTTCGCAGTGATTATCTGCCTCCTGGTGACATTTTCAAAAAAATGGCGCGCAATCCTCGTCATCTGCGTCCCGGAAGCGTTTTCTAAGAGCGGCCTCATCATCGCGAGTACAATTTTGTACCTGCTAGCGGCAACCGGCCCCATTAACAACATTGGTCACAACATGGGCGAGGTGCGGGGCATGATCACATGCAACCAGGAATTGGGCCGAATCCAGCAGGCCAAGTTTCAAGAAGCAATTACGGAGGCAAACGAGCGGGCCATGGCCGCTGTCATCGCATCCGTCGAAAGCGCCGTAAGGGCCGGAAAAAAGGTTAGTGATGGTTTTGCAACCGCTTCTAAAATATTCACTGACGCTGAGAAAAAAGTCAAGGACCACCTTGAAGGCGGTTTGAAAAACGCAAGAAATGACTGCAATAAGAGACTTGGTCCCGCCCTGGATACCTGTAAACATAATGTGGATCGAGCTTATCAAGACTGTCGGGGCAAACTCGGATTTAGTGGGCGGAGAAAGCGCAACATTTTTAACAACATTGGTAATAAGGTCAAACATCACGTGGTGGATCCAATTCAAAACATCGGGTCTAAGATCGAAGATGGCATTGTGAAACCAGTTCGAGTTAATGTAATAGATAATATCAGAAATGTTGGGTCAGATGTATTGGCTTCAGCTTGTGAGGTTATCAAAGTGGGCCAAATATGTTCTGTCGTTAAGTCTGCCGATGTCTGCGAAAATGTCTTAGGGGGTATGGCTAAGATAACTAAAAACTTCCGTTTCCTCGATTACTTAAATGATCTCAAGAAACTGATGACAATTAGTATTAGTTATGACCACAAGGCTGAGAAAAACGCTACTGTTGTTAAGGACAATTTGACTGGAATTTTGGACGGAGTTCAGGAAGAGGTTAGGCAATATGTTGAGAAAGCGGGCCTAATTCATTGGATTTTTAAAATGCTTTTACCCTTAACTTTGATACTCCTTGTCGTAAAGGCTTTTAAATTCAACAAGGCCTATCTTAAAAGTCTTAATTCTATTACAAAGGTTAAGATTCCGGAAATAAAATTGGGTACTAAATTAGCAAAGACAATGGTGGCCATTTTGATACCGCTCTTGACATTCGGGCCGATACTTGTTTTTGAGTTTGCGCTTGCGCAAGTCCTTCATTTCGCGCAGTACACTAACGCGACATTTAGCGTGAGTGGAAAGTTGGATTTTCGCGCTCAAGTTGAAGGTGGCGCTATTTTAAAGCCAATCATGACTCAGTTTTTTGAGGAAGCGGGTTTGGGCTCGGAATACAGGTTGGAGGTTTCGAATCAGAATTGTTTGCCGGATCCGGTGGACTCTTCCTCGTTATTTGCTGTTTTAACGTTTGCGGTGATTATCCTGGTAATGGGAGGGTTAAGTTTTGCTGGCCAGTATTTGCTTGCTTATCGGTCTAGGATTTTGAAATGGGTTTATGAATGAAATGATTGAGGCCACAAAGTCAACCCGTTTGGCCGGAAATATTTTTTTTCGCAATTTATTACTGTTTGGATTTCGGAAAATGTGTAAATTAGGATTGATGAATCATTTAAGCGTTTCTATTTAATGTTCTTATACATAATTATGTTAGGTAAATATAAAGTGTTAACTTCCTTATTGTATATGAAACGAAATAAGCAAGTCAAGTTGTAATAATCAATGCTCATTTATTATTTATGTAATTGAACGGGTGGTATTAGAGTAATAAACTATGTTTCAAAACCGTTAACCTCTAATAGTCAGTTAATTGTTAATATTTGGCATTTATTTACATAATGTCCCTTGAAATATAATCTCGGCTAATCTAAACCCCCATCCTGTTTATAATTCATTTGATTAATGTTTGCATAATAATTGACTTTACTCAAGCTTTGTAATCATCAATGAAATGCGCTAAAAATAAATAATACGCAATCTTAGTCAATTGTTTGAATTTGAAGTTCCGAATTTAATTCCACATAATAAAAGAAATATAACTATTGTATAGGTCTATTTATCATCAATGCTTTCAGCCTCCTGATTGAGTATAATTAGGCCTGTTTAAATCACGGAATTAGTATCTCATTGTTCCATCAATATTTTAACGGAGATCAAAGGTCATTTAATGTATGTGTCATACTAAAAAATTAAATTAAATTGACCAAAAATGGTCAGCGATAATCTCACAGAACCGGAGTCAGAAAAGCATATCAGAATCCATAAGTTTTGAACCGACATATCACGTGGGGACAGTTGATAAGTAATGTTCAGATTAAACTCATAAACTATTTAAATATTCAAAAAATACATAATCTAACCATAAAAGGTAATCGCAATGGAGACATGATTAAACCGACATCAAAGGCACTCTTAGTTGGAACTTCAATTTCAATTATTTTGTTTGTGTATTGCGTATGCCATTTGATTAAATATATCCTCCATAAAACCATTGCCAATATCCATTATCATAAATAGTTACCCGCAAAAGGCTGATCGACAGCACTTAGAATCCTGAAATCTCCCGTTCACGAAGTCTCTGCAACAACTACGAAATTGAAGTTCAAAAACAACTGTTCGTTATATTTCGGTTGTATTATCGGTTGTATTATCGATGTCAAAAGTCTTACATATTTTCAGAATGAAATTTAAGACACTTTTGATGGTATTTACATGGACTTCCACAGTAATCTTAGTAAGTTGAAACGAAGAATTTTAAATAATTACTGAGTTTTGATGCCGGCTTTGAAGCTGGCTTTGAACATCAAATTGACATAAAAAATATTTCAAAATCAAATAAACTGTAAAAAACGAAATACAAAGAAGGAGTGCAAGCAAAACGATTTCTGGGTTTAACTGCTTCTAATTGTCAACGGTGTTTTGAACTTCAAAAACCTTTTTAAAAAATCTCCACCGTTCAAACGTTAGAGCATAAAGCGATTGACCGACGGACAGAGTGTGTCCATAAAGTGTTTTCGACCTTAAAAAATTATCGACAAATTCTGTACCATTATTTTTTTATTAGGTCAAATCTCTTCCGGTTCCGGATTGTGCAGTAGGAGATCCAACTGCCTTATTTCCCGACAGTGATTGCACTATATTTTACAGATGTGACGGAAATACAGGAGTTCTGTCGGAGTTCCCATGTCCACCCGGAATGTACTTCAGTACGGCGGTAGATGCCTGCGACGCAGAAGAAAGAGTCCCAGAATGTATTGGTGGCACCCGAGCCCCAATAGAGGAAGAAACAACTACGACAGCACCATCCACAGGTCCAGACTGCAATATTGGTGACCCCGACGCGTATTTTCCCAACAATGAAGATTGCAACCGATACTACTTTTGTGATGGAACCACTGGTGTCCTTGACGAATTAAAGTGTCTTCTGGACCTTTACTTCAACCCAGCGAGTAATTCTTGTGAGTTTCAGAGTTCGGTTCCAGAATGTGTTGGTGGGACACGAGTCCCTCCGGTGGAAGAAACCACAACTACGGCAATGCCGCCTACACGCCCAGAATGCACAATTGGTGACCCCGACACATTTTTTCCTCATGAAGATTGCAGTTTGTTCTACTTCTGCCGAGGAAGCAATGGGGTCCTAATGGAGCTCATGTGTCCACCTGATCTGTACTTCAGTTTAATTGCAGAAGATTGTCGTCCAAAAGACGAGGTTCCAGAGTGCATTGGGGGCACTCGAGAGCCACCTGGTGGTGAAACTACAACAAGGCCATCTACTATCACAACAACAGAACCAGAAGTTACAACGACACTGGCTCCTGGAAGCTGCCCTGAAGCTGGGGTTATTGTAATTGCTCATGAAGGTGAGGTTTGATTTTAAACATTTTTAACAATATTTGGGGTGTGAATTTGTAACCAACTCAGGATTCCCAAAGCCTAAAAATATAGTTTAAGATATAGTTTGTGACATGACATTTTTGATCTCCTTAAAATTCATACTCCGTTTAAAAGCCCTTGCTTGATTATACCTTTTGAACGACGTGTGAGACACAAATAAGGGGTTACCATTTAAAAAAATTGACTGAAAACTTTGACCCCCTCGCTTCTGACCTAGTCACTATAAGTCAAAGGTGGGTGTGCCCTAGGCCCGTTCAAATTCAACCGGGGAGAATTCAGGAATATTTACAGGGAAACCGGGGAAGATTCAGCCAATTGACAAACAGTCGAGTCATGCATGCACCATAGCATTCGCATAAGGTATCTCGTTTTCTCCTGCTAAAACGTGTATATAATTTGTAATTTCAGATCGATGTCAATCCTTCTACATCTGCTACGGGGGATCACGGAGTCAAATGTACAATTGCGCCGAGGGTCGGTTCTTCGACCCGGAAATCCAGGAATGTTACCTTCCGGAAGTCGAGATTTGCCCCGAAAAGCATTAGGACGGAGTTACCATATTCATATTCCGTAAATAATTAGTGGTTAGTGTCTAATTGATTTAGTTATTGTTGAACTTTATTTTTACCTCTATTTTCTGGAGGTTATTTAAAATCAGTTCACAAAAAATCATTGGGTCTTTAGATAGTTGTTTTAAGAAAGTTTTATTTAAAAAAAATGGAGAAAATAAATACCCGGCTTCCGGGGTTTACTTCCAAGCCACAAAGAGTTTGAAACTACATCGGAAATCGGAACTGCGAATGTCAATACTAATAGGATAACTCCTAATGTGAGTGAGAAATTGGTATTTTTGACTAACTATATTTTGAACGTTTATTTAAGAAAGCATACTATGGGTTTATATTAAAGTGTTTGCATTAGAGATTATCAAGAAAATATTCTTATTATTTGTAAAAATAGTACAAAACAAAGGTATATTCTTTGTCTTGAAGCCATTTCTGATAAGTTCTCAGAGCCTAGTAAACCGTTGCAAACGCACATCAACAAAGGGTGAAACCACACGAAACAGGACTTTAAATATCATTAAAGTCGTTGTACGACACATGGAAGTAATTTTATGCAAGAATCTCACGATTCCCCAACCATAGAGTAAAATGATGTACATTTTTAATCGCACTGGTCTGTACTTTTACAATAATGTATAACAAGTATAGGGTTGCTATTGTAAAAAGTTATGACCTTTGACCGTTAACCCTTTGACCTTTGACCTACACGGTTCTCACGCTAATTTGGCCTCCGCTGGAAGCTCATCAATGGTTTCCCGAAAAAAAGAATTTCAAACTATTCAACCGTTCGAAAGTTAGGGTGCTAACGGTAGGACGGACGGACGGACAGACGGACAGAGTAAACGCATTAAAGGGTTTTACCCTTTCACAAATAAATTTCTTAGCACCTTTTGAAGTCGGATAAATTGCAAAACTTTAACTCCCCCACCCTGTCTCTAATAGGCAGTTTCGGGGTTCAAAAAAACTTGGTAAGCTCATAACTTATAACTGGAGGGTGAAGATGCTCCCTCTCCTTAATGTTTCCCAAGGGAGTTGAAATGCATTTGACTAGACTTGACTTTCACTCTTTTGTTTGGCTAAAGTTCAAGAGCACGTGCTTTTATCTTTTATGGAATTACTTAAAATTGAGAGTTGAAATTGAGGAAACGATGGAAATTTTTTGAATTTTAAAAAATCTCAATTTAAAAAAAAACAAGAGATTAAAACTATTTTTACCACCATTTACGACTACAGATTGGACTTATTGGTTAGAAGAACTAATTTTACTTGTTATTACAGCATATTGGTAGGGTTGAGTGTCAAGTATTGTTTTTAATTACAGAGCTAATTAATTTTTTTTAAAAGATTTCTTTTAGTTCATTCAGCTCAGGTTAGTTTGTTAATTTTATTAATTAAATGTTGTTTTTAGTAGGCAATTTATTGTAGGATTTTCGAGTACATTAACAGGAGTAAAAAAATGAAATATTTAAACTACTAGATAGTAAAAAAAAAATTAAGATAAGATTTAAGCATGAATACATTATGGCAGTGTTGAAGAAACCCCCAAAACCAGTAGCCATAAGTATTGGGGGTCTCTGTCAAGAGTGTTATTGGTCTTTTATTACCGGTTTAGTGTTTTAGAAATAAATGGTAAGGAGATTGGTAAGTTTGAATGCTTGAATTGAAATCATTTCACCCGTGTGTATATTGTTAAGGCTCAATCCTATTCATTGAAAATCGGATCCTAACCGGATTTAGAGCAGATTCGGAGTTGTTGAATACCTGTACTATATCTCTAACTCACTTGCAATGGATCCATAATGGGGATTTGGCAAACAATTGACTAGGGATATTTATTTAAATCCTACGAACAAGTTCCAATGGTTATCAGGGCGAGATGGAGTTATTCAAAACATACAATTGCTTGCTTTAACCTTTTTAATCATTGATAGGCATGTGTTGCATATTTATGGAGATTTCGCATTCTAAACCAATGTTAAAAACCGTTTTAAGTGATCCAGCTACCTGTTTCAATCAGTGAATAAATAGTGGCTGATTTTTTTTTTCAAAAAATTACTTTTACGAGTTTTAATTTTGTTTTCATTAATACCTAGTGCAGAAAAGACCGTACCGAATAATTTAAAAGTAAAAAATAAACACCGGTCTTTAAGTAAACACAAAATGACATACGCCACGCAGAATTTTATCATAAATCTTCTTGAAGCTTAAAATAGATTCATCCGAAAAAAATTCAATGAATCAGCCTCTCTTATTTGTAGAACTTCCCTTGTTCGAATAATTACCTTTGATTCCAACCCTTTTATTTTATTCCAGTAATTAAATCCCTTGAAGCTCCCAAATTTTTACCAGTTTTCCTCGATTTTTTATTTATACCATGTCGAGTTTTAATATTTTTTCGGTTCGGCTTTATGAATCCCCCGTTTGAGAACAGAGAGGAAAGATGATGATTTTGTAACTCTTTGTGTAGGCCATAAAATAATTTGGGACTCTGTTCGTGAACAGAATATTAATTCAGTCCTTAGAGCATAGACACTGCGTAATTCAAAGGACTTTCCCTGAAATATAAATCATCACTTATGATGAACTGAACCTAGTTTCCCCAACACGTACGGCAACTAAATTCCAGTCTAACTTTTACTCTATAAAATAATACATATTATTTTATATCCAAAGTCTAAACGTTTAGAAAAAATAAGAGAGAAGGAGACGAGACGAGAAAAAATTCCCTATCATTTTTACTTAAAATGAAACAAAAAGGCGTGCCAATTTTTTGCAAAAGCTATTCCACATAATGAGTTAAGCCTTGAGCATCTTGTAGGGTTCCTATTTTGCGAAATGCATCGTTTTTAAAGCGATAAAAACATTTAAATGCTCCGAGCTTCCGAACCCTATTTCTTTCGTTTTAAATGCTACGACGTAAAAGCTGGCAGTTTTTATATTCCATCGCAATCGATGGAAATTATAAATGGAGTAAGGCAGACTCGTTAGTTTTTTTGTTAAGACCCGGCTCAAGAATAACAGCCGAATTATTTAATTCCAGCGTTTGAATAAAGTTAAACGCGCCGGAGGAATGATTCCAGGGTGTGAGGTAATTGTTGACAACTTAAGTGAAGCGTAGGTGGTCATCGTTAGGTTAATACGACTTCTAGCCAGAAGTCAAGAACTATTGGGCAGGGTCGCAAAACATTTTGGGAAATGGAACGATTTGACTATCGTATTTGATTGTAAATTCGATAAAATGAACCATTTTATGATTCAAGGACCGTAGATTCAAACTGTGTAATCTCTAAAAATTGAGTATCAGTACTGAAAACATATATAAATACCCTTTAAACGCTGAAAACCCTGACTAGCTTACACCCGATTTTCGGGGTTTATATAAAAAGCCTTCTATGATCGATTTCAAATCTATCGTTGCAAAGAATCACAATAAGAAAAATTGTCAAGAATTCTGATTCTCAAAATTGTTTGTCAGATTTAAATTTTCAACTATTTATATTAGCCCTTCTCTTTGCTATAGGTGCAAAGCAGACTCCAATATCTACAAATTTAAAGACTGTCCACGTTAGTTTTACCTTTTACCCCGAAAACGTGAGGCAAAGTGAGAAAGAAATGGTCAACTTGTAAGAACAAAATTGGTGATTCTTTCAGTGAGTTATCTTTTCCTCAGGAGAGCTTTAACTTCCGATATTATCCTGGAGGATTTCTGAACTCTGTTCCAATATCGATTTAAAATACAGCAAGTCCGAGCAGCTAAAATAACATTATAGCTTCTATGCAAACTCAAGGCACTCAAGAGGTTAACATATATGCAACGGTTACATTGATAGGCCCAGGCTGAAAAGGTTTATTGAGATCTCCTCTATTTAAAGGAGAATATGAATTTGAATTCTATAAAACGGAGAGTCGCAGAGAAGACTTGATCTCCCGATATATTGATCTCACTTTATATGTCAATATGTATTCAAAATTTCAGATCTCTTATTGGATAAAGAGATCAAAGGAATAATAATACGAGAGCTGAGTATATACATAGAGTTTGATCGATACTCGATACAAAATACAATCAACAATGCCACCACTCCAAGTGGTCTTATTTAAACCATTGAGAAATTCCGGGTGGTCCTCGCGAAATGTAAATAATAAAAGAAAGTGGACATCGGGGTCGGTGTATAGTATTCGGGGTTTATTATATGGATCATTTATACACAGGATATGCCCCTGGTGGCCAATTGACATTGACTCGTGCGTGGCTCTGACCTGACATTTCGGATAACCATTCAGTAATACATACTTAGGAATGTGAGTTGGACAAAGGGAGGAATGAACCGTTATAACGGATGTAACAAAGTGTCGCTATTGAAGAGATTAAAAAATTAAGTCAGAATTTGTGTCAAGTCAAACAAGTGTGAAATTTTATAGTTTTGAACAGGTCAGTATAGTAATAAACCCTCCAACGAATGCATTTAATTATGAATCGTAGACGTGCCGTGTAAAAAGTCGATGTATTTAAACTGTTTAGAACACCGTTATTACACTGTTACTATTTGAAATATATTGACATTTGACCCGCATGACCCCTCAACAAACTTAAAATGCCCAAAATAAGTCCCAAGCAAAAATTTCAAAATATTGAGCCGTTCGACAGTAATCGTGATCACTGACAGACAGACAGACGGATATCAAATCGTTCGCATAATGTATCCACGATACATAATAATGGTCAAAGGTCACGATTTTTCGGGAATTTAACCTTTGTCCGTGAAACGAATCGCCTAAAGATCACATCATATTATTTACGTCTTGGGGTCATGCCTTGACAAGCTTTATTTGGACACGGTAATGTCGAAGACATACTTGTCAACCCAAGCGCACTTATTCCCGGGTTGATTTGTCGCGGACATACTATTAGAGTGACCACACACCACACTGATCGAGTGTCGAAGGTGGCTCAGTCATGCAAATTGAGAGCGGGGACTATGACGATGACGAGATGACGACAGGGCACTCTTCCTATCAATCTTCCCAGTTGTGACCAAACTATGAATTATGAAACCGTCACAACTTTCCTTTTCTGGAGTAAAAGACGCTATTTTCTCCTGTCATCCCAACCCTGCATTTTTTCATATTTTTTCTGTACCACAGTAACGATTTCCTATAACTTTTTTATATACTTGAAAGGCTAATAAAATATGACAAGGCATCAGGATTTTGAGCATCAACAAGACCATCAACCCTCTCCTCATATTATGTAGTCCAATATATAATAATAGGAACGGAAGTTACGACACGCACTGACTCTTCTTTTTTATTCCATATTTTCTGACTCCCGATCTTTGATGTTCCGTAATAATAAGACCGGGAGACAGGAGCTTTTTGATGTTCCTCTGGAAATCCTCCGCGTTTTTATTTTTTTTATTATCCACCCAACTTCAAAGGAAATATATCCCTGGAGTTTCCAGCAGAAATACAAGGAGGAATTTGGAAAAAGCTAATTTGACTCCTATTTTGATGTCATTGATCGGCTTATAAATCGAAGATCGAGGTTGACTAGAAATAGAGCTGTGATTTTTGTGAGGGGCTGTGTGATTGCATTGTGAGTTTTTGACGGGAATCAAGCGAATTTGCATAAATTCCATGTTTTTAGGTTAGTTCAAGTTTTTGTTCAAAATAGAGAGGATTCTGAAAGAGAGGTGAAACGACAAAGGTGTCAGGACCTAGGTCTCAGATGACATTATGTGCCTGCTCTCATGCTCTAATTAGGCCCGGTTATGAATCCGGAACGTTTAGTTTTAGTATTTTAAACTTATTAATGGTTACAACATTTAGCGCCTGGTTTCATCCGTACTGCACGGACATATGAACTGAGTACTTTTATTTGTCCAACTCTGCGAAGTATAGAAAGTAACAAGTCAAGAATCATATTTTCTAAAATATGATTTTAGACAAGATTTGGCAGCAAAAAATATGGAACTGGAAACTTTGAAAAATCAACCTTTAATCAATGAGAACCTTAACACAAAAGTAATTAATTAGTCATAGTATTACATTTGATTTACTATCACATTTATACGTTTTTTTATGTTTCAAACTCAGTGCCTCTTTCCAACTGCTTTAGCAATGTGTTCGAAAGTGGAACCATCGTCTTGAGGTCTGAGTTCGAATAGCACCATCTGCTTTCTTCGACAGGAGCGAGCGACACCCTGGAGCAGCAATGCCTGGCACATGTCACAACCATCGACATCGTGCCCTCCTCTCATGAAATATTCACCTTGACCTGGACCTTTCTCTTTTGTCTCATCTTCCGAGACGTTCACCTATGAATTAAAAACATGCCAAATTATATTAATTTTTGTCGTAATAATAACTACGAGGTACTCCAGTTGTTATCAAACTGAACTACAGGTTTTGATCGAAATGACGAAATAGCACAGACTTTATCAATTTTAAAATTGTCTCAGAATTTTAAAATACTTACTTTTACATTCCTGATAAATACACCTGCGTTATGACATTTTTTGCATCGTTGGGAATATATTCTATATTCTCCCCTCAGGCATGTCGTCCCATTCCACACCGCACTCTGCAGTGTTCAAACATCGGAACCAGAAGCGCTTGCCAAACTAATTAATTACCAAAAATTGTTAACTTACTGTTGTTTGTAACGGTAGTATTTTGTTACACCATAATAATAATCCTTCGACCCATAACAAATTAATCCATTGACCCTATTGTACTTTCACCCATATTAAATGATCCTTCATTAATCAAAATTAATCGCATAACCCATATTTAAACCATGTCACCCAATAATTAACACCACATAAATTCATACATAAATATGGGTGAAACGATTATTTCAAATTTTATATGGGGGTTTAAGGGGTAACATCACGGAGAAAAGTAGAGGATCGAGCAACTGCTTCATACTAGGTTGTGGTGAAGGAGAGAAACAGTCCCACTGTTGCTCCTCCTCCCAACTCCGCCTTTATCATAGCTATCGACAACAATGAATAAAAGATGCGTCTTTTATGTAAGGTGATGCAAGCGAATGGGAAACAAACGGTATGATTTTAGCCTGCAGTGCAGGGCTAATAATGACCTATTCAATAAAATAATAAGCAACATAGCAAAGAAAAGAATATTTGATGTAAATAGAATAAAATAATTTTTTAGATCATGACATTTAATTTATTTCCTTGAAATGAATGGGTTTATATTTTTAAATGGGCTTCAAAAAACCCAGTACTTTGAAAGTCCGCACCGCAAAACCAACAGTAATTATAGGCCGTAACAGCATCTGAAAAATAATAAAACGCACTTAGTTTGTAGTAGTTTATGAAATAGATTTAGGTAAGTATTGAATAGGTTTAGACAGGTAATTTGTAAAACTGATTGTTTGGATAATTGATGAGATTGTTTCTAGGATAAGTTACATTTATTTAGGTACTGTAGAACGATTTAGATTTAGTTAGGTAGTTTGTAGAATAGGTTAGATTTAGTTAGGTAGCTTGTAGAATAGGTTAGTTTTAGTTAGCTAGTTTGTAAAATAGGTTATGTTTAGTTAGGTAGCGTTTAGAATAGGTTAGATTTAGTTAGGTTGCTTGTAGAATAGGTTAGATTTAGTAAGATAGTTTGTGGAATAGTTTAGATTTAGTTAGGTAGCTTGTAGAATAGGTTAGATTTAGTAAGATAGTTTGTGGATTGGTTTAGATTTAGTTAGCTAGTTTGTAGAATAGGTTATATTTAGTTAGCTAGTTTGTAAAATAGGTTGTTTAGTTAGGTAGCTTTTTTAATAGGTTATATTTAGTTAGGTAGCTTGTAGAATAGGTTATATTTAGTTAGGTAGCTTGTAGAATAGGTTATGTTTAGTTAGGTAGCTTTTAGAATAGGTTAGATTTAGTTAGGTAGCTTGTATAATAGGTTATGTTTAATTAGTTTGCTTTTAGGATAGGTTAGATTTAGTTAGGTAGCTTGTAGAATAGGTTAGGTTACAGGTTAGGTATTTTAGGTTGTTTAGATAAATATAGAAGGTCACCTTTAGAGGTGGGTATCAAGCAGACAGCGCATCGGATACCCTTCGTCACGTCCTTCAGGCAGTGTCTACAGGACAATCGGGTTCTGTAGTTCCTGGTACTGCAATGACTGCAGTAGATCACGGAGAAGTTGTTTCTCATTTTACTGAGAACAACTTCATCCTTGTCGTTTGACGATCGGGGCTCCTTGTCTCGACTTGTAGACTTGGTCGTCCGGTTTCCTTGGGAACTAGGGGGCCTTGTTTCCTTGTCACGGCTTGGGGACTTGGTCGTCCGGTTTTCCTTGGAACTGGAAGGCCGGGTCTCCTTGTCACGGCTTGGGGACTTGGTCGTCCGGTTTTCCTTGGAACTGGAAGGCCGGGTCTCCTTGTCACGGCTTGGGGACTTGGTCGTCCGGTTTTCCTTGGAACTGGAAGGCCGGGTCTCCTTGTCACGGCTTGGGGACTTGGTCGTCCGGTTTCCTTGGGAACTAGGGGGCCTTGTTTCCTTGTCACGGCTTGGGGACTTGGTCGTCCGGTTTCCTTGGGAACTAGGGGGCCTTGTTTCCTTGTCACGGCTTGGGGACTTGGTCGTCCGGTTTCCTTGGGAACTAGGGGGCCTTGTTTCCTTGTCACGGCTTGGGGACTTGGTCGTCCGGTTTTCCTTGGAACTGGAAGGCCGGGTCTCCTTGTCACGGCTTGGGGACTTGGTCGTCCGGTTTTCCTTGGAACTGGAAGGCCGGGTCTCCTTGTCACGGCTTGGGGACTTGGTCGTCCGGTTTTCCTTGGAACTGGAAGGCCGGGTCTCCTTGTCACGGCTTGGGGACTTGGTCGTCCGGTTTTCCTTGGAACTGGAAGGCCGGGTCTCCTTGTCACGGCTTGGGGACTTGGTCGTCCGGTTTTCCTTGGAACTGGAAGGCCGGGTCTCCTTGTCACGGCTTGGGGACTTGGTCGTCCGGTTTTCCTTGGAACTGGAAGGCCGGGTCTCCTTGTCACGGCTTGGGGACTTGTGTCTTCGACGACGGGAGTGACCGGTCGAAGATGTTGGCGATGGACTTCTGGTCCTTTTCCTCGAGTTTCGACCAGAGTCCGGACGTCTGGGCTTGGTAGCTAACCAATGAGATCGGCTGGGGCTTTCTTGAGACGGCGGCCTGTCGCGCATACTGGGATGGTAGTTACCATCCGGACTGTTAGACCGAGACCGGTGTCTTTGGAAGCCTGGTCTCCGTCTCACACGGGTAACCTCCCGTAGGTCGCGGACGTCGCGGTAGGGGATTCTGCCTGAAATGAAATAAACCGTTACAAACGCACATCGAAAAGGGGCGGAACCCCGCTCAACAGGATGTCAAATAACATTGACTATCATAAATGATTTACCGTAATATATGTTGAATGTGAAATGCAAAATGCAATGTTGAATGTGAAATGCGATTTAAAATGTGAAATGTAATGTGAAATGTAATGTCAAATGTAAAATGCGATGTCAAATGTTGAATGTAAAATGCAATGTCGAATGTGAAATGCAAAATGCAGTGTCAAATGTTGAATGTGAAATGCAATGTCAAATGTTGAATGTGAAATGCAATGTCAAATGTTGAATGTGAAATACAAAATGCAATGTCAAATGTTGAATGTGAAATGCAATGTTGAATGTGAAATGCAATGTCAAATGTTGAATGTGAAATACAAAATGCAATGTCAAATGTTGAATGTAAAATGCAATTTAAAATGTTGAATGTGAAATACAAAATGCAATGTCAAATGTTGAATAATGCAATGTTGAATTTGAAATACAATGTCAAGTGTTGAATGTGAAATGCAATGTCAAATGTTTAATGTGAAATGCAATGTCAAATGTGAAAACGGTTAACTTAATTATAATTGTTATTATTAGTATTTTTTATTACCTTGTTCTTTCATTGCGAAGTGTGGAGATCGAAATTTAATTTTTCAATGATGAAGGATGCAGGAAGAGTAAAGGTGCAGTAGATGTTTCCACTATGGAGGCCGGGAGCTTTGTGCCTTTGTGTTGAGGATTATAAGCCGACAATAAGGGTTGCTCAAGCAACGGCGGCGACTTTTCCGCCTCAATAAATGGAATATCTATTAGATGTAGCACTGTCGCGAACACACATGGTTTTGGTTTAGTTTTTTAATTATAGCTCAAAAACCATCAGAGATAAATAAGTTTTGACCCACTTCGACACCTCCGCCATAAAATTATCTATCCAACAATCCCGGTCTCAAAATATTTAGATGACCCTGTCGGGCCCTGCAGTCTGCAAGAAATTAAAAATGAAGGGGGTTTAGGATAAGTTGCTAAGGATCTCAAATGATCAGTTTTATCGATGGTAACTATGCCAACTAAACGTTTTACTATACGATTCTCATAAATTTTTCGTCTTTTGAAAATTGACGACCTCAAAACTACTCTCAAACAAATATACAAATAACTGTCTCAGTTTAGATTATCAAGAGAAAATCCTTGAAATAAGTCCCCATTCCTAAATAAATGTCTCAGTTTAGATTATCAAGAGAAAATCCTCGAAATAAGTCCCCATTCCTAAATAACTGTCTCAGTTTAGATTATCAAGAGAAAATCCTCGAAATAAGTCCCCATTCCTAAATAACTGTCTCAGTTTAGATTATCAAGAGAAAATCCTCGAAATAAGTCCCCATTCCTAAATAAATGTCTCAGTTTAGATTATCAAGAGAAAATCCTCGAAAAAGTCCCCATTCCTAAATAACTGTCTCAGTTTAGATTATCAAGAGAAAATCCTTGAAATAAGTCCCCATTCCTAAATAACTGTCTCAGTTTAGATTATCAAGAGAAAATCCTCGAAAAAGTCCCCATTCCTAAATAACTGTCTCAGTTTAGATTATCAAGAGAAAATCCTCGAAATAAGTCCCCATTCCTAAATAACTGTCTCAGTTTAGATTATCAAGAGAAAATCCTCGAAATAAGTCCCCATTCCTAAATAACTGTCTCAGTTTAGATTATCAAGAGAAAATCCTCGAAATAAGTCCCCATCCCTAAATAACTGTCTCAGTTTAGATTATCAAGAGAAAATCCTCGAAATAAGTCCCCATCCCTAAATAACTGTCTCAGTTTAGATTATCAAGAGAAAATCCTCGAAATAAGTCACCACCCCTAAATAACTGTCTATGTTTAGACTATCAAGAGAAAATCTTCAAAGTAAATCCTCCTCCCTGAATAGCCGTCTCAGAGTATGTTAGCACGAAAAACTCCTCAAATGATTTCAAGTATAGTAAATGAAATGACAAATATACAGGTACAGGTGATATGAATAGTTGAAAAGCAATGGATAAGGACTATTTATAACCATTTGTGGAGAGTAGGCGGATTAGCAAGATAAGAAGGGGAGCGAAAACACACCCACTCCTTCAGAGCTAACCAACCCGCCCGCCCGCCCTGGTCATCCTTCTATCCTTAGCCTTTAGCTTAAAACTTGTGCTTTGCACTAAGCCTCCGTTTTCGACATCAATCAATATCCATGAGTTCTTCATCCGCTGCTACAGTGTTCAAGGAACCGGATTTCGCTGACTTGATCTCCGCCGATTTCGTTTTTTTTTCAATAGCTTTGTCGATTGCTGACTGACGATAAGCTGGTTGTAGGTATCCCATCGATCTTGAGAACCTGGAATCCACTAGTTCTGGTCCAAGGTCTTCATTGAAGAACTTTGTAGCTTTCAGCAGAATTTCATCCCACTTTTTTCCTGTCTCGACATCCTTCATTACTCGAATGCATAGAAGGTGACCCTCTGGCGTAATTGGGAGACTTCCATGCGTACTTTCGTCCAAACGTAAAGCTCCTTGTGTCCAAATGACGAAATCACAGTAACTTCGATCGGTAATGTGCAATTGCTGAACTACTTGCAAGTAGTAATCCGATGTCTTTTTCATGGTATACGTATCCACTCCATTGACGGTTTTCCTGATGATGTAAGCATTGCTTTTTCGATCGGCAACGCAACCAGGCAGAACATATCGTTCGGTGTAAGGACATTTAATTTCCAAAATTCCATCGTTGTCAACCAGGCCATCTGGGCTCGCTGCTAACCCCGCAAAGGACATGCAGACGAAAAGCCCTGAGTCAGAAACTTTAACGCCTTCTGTCGCTTCGTAGAGAACTCGTGCACGTTGTTCATTCTGATGTCCCCAAACGATTGGTGGTTGACGGGATATATCTTTAGGTCCCAGAAGTTTATCCAATATTCCAACGTTTGGAGTAGACATTCTGAGCTTCATCATATCACCAATGATACTCGCTGTCAACAGTCCTGAACGATGTTTCACGTATTCTGGATTGGAGTGTTGACCTATTGTTTTTAAATGAAGTTGCCACTGGTCTTCTCTGTTATCAACAGATTTTTCCGCTAAAAATTGTTGGATGCGAAACTCTCTTTCATCCTCATCCATGTCATCCCTTTCACAATTAGTCCCATAATCTTTATCTCCTTCAGGCTTTCTGGTACGGCTAAAATATCGTGGTGTCTTAGACGACCCGATAGCAGCATGTCTCCTTCTTGGAGTTCTTGGCTTTTGTCTCCGGTTTTCTGTTATCTTCTGTTCCTGGCTTTGCACTCTTTTCCAAAGACTCACAGGTTGTTCATCAAATTTTACGAGTTCGTAAAGGTTGACGTACCAGGTCGGCCCAAACATGAACGAAAAAAAAGCTTCTTGAACTATCCGGTTGTAACCACCTCGCATTACGATGTTTGACCTTCTCCCGTTTGCAAATTTGTTGATGTGAGACTGGAAAGACTCGCCTATATTGGTATCAAGGTTATACAGTAGGGATGTTGATAATTCAGACAAACGATTACAAATGTCCGTAATTTCCTTCCACATTGGATTCCTGAAAAAGTCATTCGGTGGGATCTTGAACTTGGCCTGGGTGTAAGGTTTCGTCCTTTTGTAGCACTCTGGTACTCTTATGTTTCCGTTGTTGCAAACGAAGGCTGAACATTTTTCGTGAATACCGAAGATGTGATATGGAAGAGCCTTGAGATCCGCTCTGAGGGTGTCCGAGTTGGTGTTGGGCTTGTCTTCAATATGACGGTGCACCATGAAAGACGAATACTTTCCAAATAGATGAATTCTTTCTCCAAGAAGGTCTCTGTAAACCTTGGGATAACCGCTATTCCTATTGCTGTTTTTGAAAGCCGCCAGCAGGTTCTTGTTCATTACACGCTTTGCGTGTAGTCTGCAAAAGATTTTTTGCACCGATGTAAAGTACGGTCGATCAGGATCACAATTTGTTGTGTAGACGTCTTTAATTGCTGCATAAACGCTGCTGTCTCCGTCACCGACATATCTTTTGTATCTCATGCTATGCCTAGAAATACTTGTGGCAAATCCTTCATAGATTATGTCCCGTTCCATTGCAGATGAAGAACCTTCGTAGTTCTTGAAACAATCATGCGCCGTTTCAGGTTGGGTTTTACAAATGTAGCACATTTTGTTTCTTACACCAACAAATAATGGCTTTCTTGTCAGACATCCAATTCCTACTGCTGAGCCGGATAGGGCTGAGCCTTGTTGATTGAATGACCGTTTGCTCCATTGACCATCACCAATGATGTCCGTCCAAGCATAGCCATCAGCCACCTGACCCAGAGAAATAGCCATATCTCTTTCAGCTTTTCCATTGAGGGTAATTTGAGCTTCAAAAGCCGTGTTAAGATGAGCGCTGAAGTTGTCTTCTAATTTCTTGTACGAGTTTCGGGACAAAAATGGAATATCCAGTACAACCATCGAATGTTTCAAGGCGGTGTAGCCGGATCCAGAAGTGTTTCCTGCCCATACTGCTGCGTCGTTTACAGATAAACTCTTATGTCCGTCGTCGTTATTGAATTCGAAGGATGTAAAACATCGCTCGCATTGTGCTACAAGTGTAGTCGATAGTCCATTACGTCGTTCCTTGATGATTTTCAATATTGAATTGCTGCACTGTTGTTGATGTTTGGCAGCAGTTAACATGATATTGTTCATGGACTTGATAGTCATCAACCGCCTTCCTTCAGGAACAATCGGCTTTTGTTCTTGCATCTCTTGAGGGTCGTTGATGTTTTCTTGATTTTGATTGTCCGGTTGTCTGCCGTAAGTTCTCAGTTTACCAGGTTGACTGCGGAGGAGGTGAATTTTCTTTGGAGATCTGGTGCAAAACAAAGTTTTGCGCATCAACGCACGGTCCCGCTTTGGAGTGCTCGAATTCTTAGGGGATGACCGAGGTGTTGTCATGAGAGTCACAGGTTGGTCCACGTCGTATCTACCGTGTTCCTCGCTGCAAGGGCTTTGTTCCTTGAGGTTCCCGCCTGGCCGCATGTCGGTACCATCATGTCTCGAGTTGTTTCCAATTAATTCCACGTTGGTCGAAGATTGCCTTTCTTTGCTCAGACTTTGTCCCGCGTCGCTCTCACCCATTTCATCATCGCTCAGACGTGGTTGTCCTGGACTCAAACCTTGTCTCACTCCAGTACCACAATGTCTCGAGTTGTTTCCAATTAAATCCACGCTGGCCGAAGATCGTCCCGCTTCGCTCTGACTTTGTCCAGCGTCGCTCGCACCCATTTCATCATCGCTCGGACGTTGTTGTCCTAGGCTCCATCCTTGTCGCACTTCGGTCCCACCATGTCTCGGGTAGATAGCAAGTATTCCCACGTTGCCAGATGATCGTCCCGCTTCGCTCTGACTTTGGCCAGCCTCGCTCGCACCCATTTCATCATCGCTCGGATGTTCTTCTAGGCTCCCACCTTGTCTCAATTCAGTCCCACCAGCTTTCGGGTTTTTTAAAATTAGTCCCAAGGTGCTCGAAGATGATCCCGCTTCGCTCAGACTTTGTCCGACGACGCGTCCAGATGGTCCCAAAGAGTTGCTAGAAACTTCTACAGGGTTGTTCTCCTGCGCTCGATGGCGAAGCTTTTGCATTCGCTTGAGTTGAGCCTTACGATTGCCGATCCCAACCATCGTGAAACCTAAAATCATAAGCCAAATAAAGCTTAAAGCTAAATAAAGCACCAAAAACTTACTCCACAGCAAAGTCAAACTACGACTTTATTATTATTTAATAATTGATACCCCACTCTACATGTTTTGTGTTGATTGTTATTTCGCAGTATTTTGACCTTTCGAGGCTTGGGGTGAAAGAGTCATATAACTGCAAAACCCTATTGGTAGGTTATTCTAGGGAGAACAAAATATGCAGCTAAAAATGGTCAAAAAATGAAGCAAAATAAGCAGCTAAAAACGTTAAAAATATACCCTTAGAAACCAAAAATAGCATAAAAGTCATTAATTTCTAAATTTCTTGTACTAGATTGTACTTAAAACTTAAGTACGAAAAGCTCTCGTCCAGACAATTTATTCTAAACAAATGCTCTTATTATAAACAAACCGAACATGTAGTAATTCACAAAAAAAAACTTTCATTTTTTTAATATTTCACCCCAAAAGAAACAAAAATAGACTTATCAAATGATTAATCGCAATTTGCCCCAACCATAGAGCAAAAGTACATACGTCATTCGAAAGCCCTTGATCATAACTTTCGAATGGCGTATCAAACGATTAAAACATACAAAATATCGAAAATCTCACATTGCCCCAGTCATAGAATCACACATATTGGTTTGTAATTTGACCTCTTTTACCCCTCCCCACCTGTCAGGGGGTGACCCCACCCCCAAATCATATACACCATTGAATAGCTCTTGACAATAGCTTTCCATGGATGTATCACACATGGGGGGTTGCTACTTGAAAAAATTTAGACCTTTGACCTTTCCACCCTTGACCTTTGACCTGCAGGGAATGGGGGTTCAAAAGCTGAACCTGTATTTCCAATTGTGGTTTTGAAACTTCGTACCTTTAACTTTAATTAAAGATTTAGAACTAATTGTATTAAACCATAAACTATAACATATTCTTATTTATTCTGAGCTTCGCCCCTGTCTTCTACGTCATATTCATATTCGTAGTGCAATAATAGTGATTCTGAAAGTCGAGGGTCAGATTTTTCATATTTTGAACTTTGAAGTAGAAGAGATGGGTTTGTTTCTCTTCTCTACCCAACTGCTAACTGGCACGTTAGCTTACGATAGGCCCTTTAGTTCAGTATTCTTCAGCTAAAAAAAGTTACTTTCTTTAAAATGCTGCTGTAGCCGCGTCGCGATTGCTGGCGAGCCACCGCGATATTTTCTTATGTACAATTTAACGATCTTTCCAATGGAACTACTTATTTTATCCGGCATTCAAAGCTGAAGTCCGGCGTAGCCAAAAACTACAAAAAACTTCAAAAAATCACATTTACCGTCCTGCTCAAGCTCAAAGGTAAATCAGTCGTTTTACCTTTCTGTACAACCGTAAACACAAAATACCGTTCGGTAGAAAGGTAAAATTTTACCGTCCTCCAGCACGGTAAAGTCTAAACTACTGGACTGCTATGGAATTTGAAATCGTAAAATTAATTGTTGCGTTGTGATTTGGAGTTGATGAGACCTTTCCTCTTTGCTCTTCTTGATTGACACTCGTCAATATGAATGTTGAAAATGTTGAATGTCAAATGCACAAAAATAAAAAAAGTGGAGTGATTGAGATTTTGTGATGCAGGATATGAATTTCCCTGTCTCTTTACTCTATGATACAACGTCAAAGTGTTGATGAGAAAAAGAAAAAAAACTTCAAAGGCACATGCCGTGCCGACGATCAATTAAATCGGGAAAATCTCTCCCTGCCGTTATTTATCGATAATTTATAAATAACGTAAGGGAGAGTTTTTTTGGATTTAATTGATCGTTGGAACGGCATGTGCCTTTGAATTTAATTATTTAATTATTTGTTTTTCCCATATCTCCTTAAATGCAAGAACTTGGCTCCGATGGTAACACCTGTAACCGACAGATCGAATCACCTCCGGCGATATTGAACCTTAAATCTTGGTAAAAGTACAATTGGCCAATGGATTATTTCGTTATGGGTCATTCGATTAGTTCTATGGGTCATTAAAATACAAGCCTGTTTATTAAAACATGTATCGAAAAATTGGCATATTTGACATTTGATTACCCGTAGCTGAGTCTGGTTGTCCTTCGTCACCGCAACCTTGCAGTTTGGACAAGCATCTGTGAAAATATTTTCATCGTGGCCTGATTGCCAAACAGTATTGCAAGCTTGACAGATGAAGTTGTCCAGCTCCCACTCCTACGAATTAATAAAATATGACCTTGAACCAAGAATGTTTTTTTAAATATTAAATTCCGGGGTGGGAACAATAATCTGTCGACTCGTATTCTCGAAACAATTCAACCCACCCTAACTTTAAATTGATATCTTTGTCGAATAATTTCGATTTCAGGGGATTTGCAGTGATTTCTTAAATTTTCTTACCCCTTCTTCGACTATTTCTACTTTAGCCTTGGCAGAACAGAGGTTACAGGAGGCGGTTCGTCCAGCCCAGGCATGAGCGGATTTCCAAGTGCTAAGGCAGCCGTCATTCGTACATTGGAAAAGTCCCATCGTTTTTCGAACGACCTTTTTCCGGTAATTATTATTTTGACCAGCTCCGCCTCTAGGTGGGGATTGACCCGGACCGCCCGCGCCAGTCTTCCCGCGCGCTTTGTCTGATTTAATATTTCCTTGACAAATAAAAAATCATGTTTATAGTTTTGTATCATTGATTAAATGGCAATTCAAGTTGAACTAATTAATCGCCTTACTTTCAGTATTTTTGACCCCGTTTTGGTTGGTGGACTCGATGCTCTTTGTAGCCCCAGTCTTGACTGTTGAGCTACCGGTTTTGTTTGCAGGAGTTGCGATGAGTGTAGCTGATTTTTTTGAATCTGTGGCAGCGGGTGCTTTGCCGCGACGAGCTTTATTATTTCCTTCGACTAGTGGGCCTAAAAACATACGGGATATTTAAAACTTGTGTTACAGTTTTTGATTACAACGTAACTAATATAATTATATCTGATGACATTACATTCAGTCTTATTGCTCGACACGGATTCCACGGTGCTTGTATACAACGCTTTGTCCGCCGCGGCGATTGTGCCGCCACCGCAAGTTTCGTCTCTGGCGTCCGCGCTATTGAGCGGCTGCGTTGAGTTTTTACCCCCTTTTCCGCCTCTTTTCCCGTGACGAAGACGCTGTCGCCTCTTCTTACTTCCTTTGACTGCATCTTGCGGACCTAAACTCAATTATATAATATCCTCAGTTAATTACCGGTTTTTAATTTGTAATTAATCCATTAGCTTATATACGATATAATCTTTAGTCTGTTATTGCGTATGTATATGCGAGTTACAAATACACAAAAAATAAATATTAAATGAAGATAATTACCTTCTTCAGCAGATTTCACGGTTGGTTCTTGTATCGCCATCACCTCTTCTTCCGGTTTTGATTTTAGTTCGGATATGGGTGCAATACCGAGGGCGAGACGAAGTTGGTCAATTGTAGCACCCAGGCACTGGACTTCAATTTCATACTCAGACATTTTGCCAATTTAAAAACATGCAATTTAATTTGCAATTTAAAATTTTCAGAAAAGATCAAGGATGAAGGCAGATTGCAAAACGTCTAAAATTCTAAAAAATCAAAAAAAAAAGTCAACGGAAAGTTGAAGGTCAATCAATACTCAATATTTGATATTTGATATTCAATATTTGTCACTAAATGCCAAATGCTGCAGTTGACATTTCACACGTCACGACATGGATCGTGTATCGGTTTTCTGTCCAGGTTCACTGAACGTCAAACGTCAAACGTGGAACGGTTTTGAGAAATGATGGTGGATGGCGGATGGTGTATATTGTGAATTGAATTGGTATATAATATTTTGTATTTACTTACTGTCAATATATCGAATATTCAATATAAATATTAAAATTTTAACTAACTGTATTAAAAATGAAATATCAAATATTAAAAATACAAAATACGAACAACAAACAAAATTGACTAAAAATCACCTGTTTTTGCTGAAATGGTCTTGGTGCAGCGCCTGCGGTGGGCTAATGGAATTATGATCAATCACTGCCACAACACACAATCAATGCACAGTGCACTATAGCACATTCAATCCACAATGTGCAACAATATTGATGAATGTTCACACACACCTCAACCTCACGCCAAAGCACAAACTGTGATTGTGATTCAGATTTCACAACTCGTATATATGTATTCAATATTAAACAACAGACAATAATATACACAACACAAGTAAATATTCGTTATTATTTTGTTTTGCCGCCACGGATAAAGATTGCACAGTTCAGAATTTTCGTATTCAGTATTTGGTATTTAAAATAGTACTTGCCGGCTCTTTGTCGGCATCCTTTGTTCTTTCTCTGAATATTACAAACAAATGATGAAACTACTCGGAAGTTGGATTTTAAAACCTTACTTAGTAAAATTAACCTAAGGATTTCTAGAAATTAAATCCCCAGTTTTTTTAAATAAAATTTTCAAAGCTTTGATCTGTATCTGACGTTTGTTTTCAAACAATTTAACTATTTACTTATTATTATTATTTTAATGCATTTAAAATGAATAGTCCATATATGGAATATGGATGTGAAGAAATAAAAACTAATTCATCTGATGATGAACCATCTCGTTGCATGACTAATTAAATATGATCTGACAATTGACAATTGATAACAATATGTCATATTCACGGTAAAGGTAAGATAAACAAAATAGTATATGATATGCATGTGTTTAATATGCAATGCAAATTAAACCCACTAAATAAAAATACAACCTAACTATCCAACCACAAATAATTTAGAAATGCATCATCATTTATGTCTCTTTGCCTGTTGGTTTTTGGCATTTATTTGTCCTTGTCTGTATTTCAGTCAAAATTGGGTGGATATGGGCCGTTTCCATCTCAATCCTAATGAGAGTACTTAATTTAATTATATATTATTATTGCAATATTTATTTCCATTCTCAAGTGCTTATTTTAAACCTCGGATTAATTAAGTATTTAAAGAATACCTTTAATACGATTAAGAACGTGTGTGAACATTCCCAAATCAATAAGGCTATTAGTATGGACTATGCATGTTGCATATATATATGCATGTTAATTTGTAATTTGTTACATTATGCATTTAAGTTTTATACAATCATGCAATGGGATCACTTTATTTTAATAAATCGATTACACTACGATCGTTCAAGGACGTTTCTGGTTTTAATAGTTTTTACACAATCCACAGTCTAAATTAAAAACTTGAAATAGGATTAAAATACGTGAATAATTACACGAGTTTCCAATAAATTGATATTTAAATTCCTAATATTCAACTTTTAAACTTTAAACTCCTCAAACCTTCATTTTCCACCTTTTTTAAATGTATTCCTGTATTATTTTGATTGGATCGACTTCTTTCAAGTCCGAAATAACATCATTAACATTAATCGCCTTTCAATGAACTGATTCCAGTGACAATAAACCGTCAAGAACGCACATCAAAAAAGGGTGAAACCCCACGACACAAGACGTTGAATAACATTTAACGTCGATATCCGACATGTACGATAATATTGCATAAGAATCTCACATTTCCCCAACCATAGAGTGAAGTTCTATACATCGTTTAAGAGCACTCGACAGTAGCTTTCTAACCATGTATTACATATATTCAGTTGTAATTTCAAAATATGATGACCTTTGACTGCATTCCCATGACCTTTGACCTACATGACCCACGAGCGAACTCAACCTCCGCAGGAAGGTCATAAATGGTTTACCGAAAAAAGAATTTCGAAATTATCAACCGTTCGAGAGTTAGAGTGCGAACGGACGGACGGACGGACGGACAGACGGACAAACGTAAACCCATTAAAGGGTTTCACCCTTTAATAAGTGCATGCAAAAGTAAGGTCCATTCACAAACAATAGGCATTTCAGAAACCTCGTCTTTTAACCGATGTCTGATTTTTTTCTGATTTTTAATTTTTTTTTAAATTAAACACAAGACAACATGGGTTAGCTTGCATTCTGTCCAAACCGGAAGTCTCAGTCGTTCTAAAGCTACAGGGTTGAGTAAAAGGAGATGAGATTTTCGATGACAATAAAGTATTATTATTATTGTCGTCATTGGATCTTAAGGACCTGACAATACGCAACTATAGTCTAGAATAGACTATACAATTGTTTACACTTTTGATATACGAAATCAGTACCGAAGCCTTGAGATCTCCTTAAGTTTTAAGCACTCCTTTATATCTCCTATTTTAATATAAAAGCTATTTTTAGACTCTCGAATCTCCTTTTTATAGTGTATTGTCATCATCAAAACCGCCCCCGTCGAACATAAAATTCGGAATAAAAATAATAAGTCTCTTATAAGAACATTCAGATCCGGCTTAAAAAATTCCCCTTCTCTTCTTGTGAAGATTCGGGCCCGTGTTTGGCAGAGCTGAATAAGAGAGACATGTTGTTTACTTTTAAGTGCTTTCACCGCTGGAATCAATGTAAAGGGCCTTTCATAAAAAAATGTTAAAAAAATTTAATTAAAAATTTTGATCAATTCAATAAAAATTTATTGACTTTCTAAATTAATTTTGAGTTTAATATCTACAGTTTGCCCTAATAGCCTAAATAGGGGCAATCAGTGCCGGTACAACTAATTCGTCAAATTGACAAAATTGTCCTATGGTCGAACTTATCTTTCAAAACGGTCAAATGTACAAGCAATCAGAAATCAATCGGCCTAGTTGTTTAACCTCTTGTTCCGTGGACAGACGGATGGACGGACAGACAGACACTACGATTCCATAAATCCTGACTGGGGCTAAAAATGAGAGAGGATTTATTTCTAGAAATCATTTTTAAACCATGAAGTACAGTAGGGTAATAAAATGTCAAGAATGCAATTCAATCTGAAATAAATTATCCGGAAACTTTAGCCGGAACTACAGATCGGGTTTCGGAACCCTAAGACACCCTAAGTTTCTGATATTTCCAAATCCTGGTTGTAGTTTAGGTGATGATATTTATTCGGTTAAATATTTCTTACTCCTAATCTGGATTTAATAAAATAACAGATGAAATGCAAAAGCATTTAACTAAAAATACTAGCGATTAATTTTTCTCATGTCGAAAAAACATCCGATATATTTTTTTAACAACCTTGAAAATCGGAGAAATGGTGTAATTTATTAAATCATCCCAATTTCCTCCTTGGCCCCCCTCGACCAGAATAATAAATCCTCGGGAAATGCAATTCGGGTTGTCGGAAACGTAAAGTTAAAAGGATTGATGAAAACGATTATGATGATATCATTTCGTCATTACGTCAGGTTACATATATAAGTTCCATATAGGGTTTCGGCATATGTTTTTTGTCTATATATAAAATATATCTGCCATTTCCAAAGTGCAAATAGACGTCATTCCATTGTGGAGTGACTCTGCGTAACCAAATGCCGAAAGATAAGGCGGATATTGATATCTACTC
Source organism: Desoria tigrina (assembly GCA_906901685.1). Lineage (NCBI taxonomy): Eukaryota > Metazoa > Arthropoda > Collembola > Entomobryomorpha > Isotomidae > Desoria > Desoria tigrina. Next base: position 663,479 of record CAJQTU010000029.1, read on the forward strand.
GGTTTATTAAGTATCGGAGATACTTTATGTTTTCGTTGATGGTGTCCGTCCGTCTGTCTGTCCGTCCGTCCGTCCGTCCGTCCGTCCGTCATCGCGATAACTCGAGAACGGTTTAACTTTTTTAAATTTTTCTTTCGGATATCTATATAGGACATCCAAGCGGAGGTCAAGTTCGTTTGGGGGCCTTGCAGGTCAAAGGTCAAGGGGGAAAAGGTCAAAGGTCAACATTTTTTTAAATAGCAACCCCCCATGTGTGATACATCGATGGAAAGCTATTGTCAAGGGCTATTCAATGGTGTATAGGATTTGGGGGTGGGGTCACCCCTGACGGGTGGGGAGGGGTCAAAGAGGTCAAAAAACAAACATATATGTGTGATACGTCATTCGAAAGCTATGATCAAGGGCTTTCGAATAACGCATGTAATTTTACTCTATGACTGGGGCAATTTGAGATTTTCGATATTTTGTGTGTTTAGGGTTAGGGAACGACAGTAAACACATGGGACACATGTATATTATATAATATATTTATATAAATATGTATATTATATAATATATTTATATAAATATGTATATTTTATAATATATTTATATAAATATGTATATTATATAATATATTTATATAAATATGTATATTATATAATATATTTATATAAATATGTATATTATATAATATATTTATATAAACATGTATATTTTAAATTTTATAATATATTTATATAAATATGTATATTATATAATATATTTATATAAATATGTATATTTTATAATATATTTATATAAATATGTATATTATATAATATATTTATATAAATATGTATATTATATAATATATTTATATAAATATGTATATTATATAATATATTTATATAAATATGTATATTATATTAATATGATTTGCTAATTCGATGATTGCTCTCCGATACTTTTCTATATGCATTTGAATGGTTTATTGGATATATTATGTCTAATGCATTTAAGGCTCCTTCGTAAGTTACTTTCTGAAATCGGTATTTATTATTACGCGATTATTTACCTAAATCTGACATTTAGCACGATTTATCTGAGAGAATAATATGTGTAAACAATTTTATCGTTGATCGCAACGACGTTTATTAAGTATCGGAGATACTTTATGTTTTCGTTGATGGTGTCCGTCCGTCTGTCTGTCCGTCCGTCCGTCCGTCCGTCCGTCCGTCATCGCGATAACTCGAGAACGGTTTAACTTTTTTAAATTTTTCTTTCGGATATCTATATAGGACATCCAAGCGGAGGTCAAGTTCGTTTGGGGGCCTTGCAGGTCAAAGGTCAAGGGGGGAAAGGTCAAAGGTCAACATTTTTTCAAATAGCAACCCCCCATGTGTGATACATCGATAGAAAGCTATTGTCAAGGCCTATTCAATGGTGTATATGATTTGGGGGTGGGGTCACCCCCTGACGAGTGGAGAGGGGTCAAAGAGGTCAAAAAACAAACATATATGTGTGATACGTCATTCGAAAGCTATGATCAAGGGCTTTCGAATGACGCATGTAATTTTACTCTATGACTGGGGCAATTTGAGATTTTCGATATTTTGTGTGTTTAGGGTTAGCGAACGACTGTAAACACATGGGACACATTTTCGTTGATGGTGTCCGTCCGTCTGTCTGTCCGTCCGTCCGTCCGTCATCGCGATAACTCGAGAACGGTTTAACTTTTTTAAATTTTTCTTTCGGATATCTATATAGGACATCCAAGCGGAGGTCAAGTTCGTTTGGGGGCCTTGCAGGTCAAAGGTCAAGGGGGGAAAGGTCAAAGGTCAACATTTTTTCAAATAGCAACCCCCCATGTGTGATACATCGATAGAAAGCTATTGTCAAGGCCTATTCAATGGTGTATATGATTTGGGGGTGGGGTCACCCCCTGACGAGTGGAGAGGGGTCAAAGAGGTCAAAAAACAAACATATATGTGTGATACGTCATTCGAAAGCTATGATCAAGGGCTTTCGAATGACGCATGTAATTTTACTCTATGACTGGGGCAATTTGAGATTTTCGATATTTTGTGTGTTTAGGGTTAGCGAACGACTGTAAACACATGGGACACATGTATATTATATAATATATTTATATAAATATGTATATTATATAATATATTTATATAAATATGTATATTATATAATATATTTATATAAATATGTATATTATATAATATATTTATATAAATATGTATATTTTATAATATATTTATATAAATATGTATATTATATAATATATTTATATAAATATGTATATTATATAATATATTTATATAAATATGTATATTATATAATATATTTATATAAATATGTATATTATATAATATATTTATATAAATATGTATATTATATAATATATTTATATAAATATGTATATTATATAATATATTTATATAAATATGTATATTATATAATATATTTATATAAATATGTATATTATATAATATATTTATATAAATATGTATATTTTATAATATATTTATATAAATATGTATATTATATAATATGATTTGCTAATTCGATGATTGCTCTCCGATACTTTGCTATATGCATTTGAATGGTTTATTAAGTATCGGAGATACTTTATGTTTTCGTTGATGGTGTCTGTCCGTCCGTCTGTCCGTCCGTCTGTCCGTCCGTCATCGCGATAACTCGAGAACGGTTTAACTTTTTCAAATTTTTCTTTCGGATATCTATATAGGACATCCAAGCGGAGGTCAAGTTCGTTTGGGGGCCCTGCAGGTCAAAGGTCAAGGGGGGAAAGGTCAAAGGTCAACATTTTTTCAAATAGCAACCCCCCATGTGTGATACATCGATGGAAAGCTACGGTCAAGGGCTATTTAATGGTGTATATGATTTAGGGGTGGGGTCATCCCCTGACGGGTGGGGAGGGGTCAAAGAGGTCAAAAAACAAACATATATGTGTGATACGTCATTCGAAAGCTATGATCAAGGGCTTTCGAATGACGCATGTAATTTTACTCTATGACTGGGGCAATTTGAGATTTTCGATATTTTGTGTGTTTAGGGTTAGGGAACGACAGTAAACACATGGGACCACCCCCACGATCGCCAGGGGGTGTGACCGCGCAAGTATTTTCTATTTTCTGATTCAAAAGTATTTTCTATTTTCTGGTTCGAAAATAGTTTCTAATTGCTGTTTCCAAAATATATTATATAACATGTTGAATATATTTATATAAATATGTGTATTATATAATATATTTATATAAATATGTATATTATATAATATATTTATATAAATATGTATATTATATAATATATTTATATAAATATGTATATTATATAATATATTTATATAAATATGTGTATTATATAATATATTTATATAAATATGTATATTATATAATATATTTATATAAATATGTGTATTATATAATATATTTATATAAATATGTATATTATATAATATATTTATATAAATATGTATATTATATAATATATTTATATAAATATGTGTATTATATAATATATTTATATAAATATGTATATTATATAATATATTTATATAAATATGTGTATTATATAATATATTTATATAAATATGTATATTATATAATATATTTATATAAATATGTGTATTATATAATATATTTATATAAATATGTATATTATATAATATATTTATATAAATATGTGTATTATATAATATATTTATATAAATATGTGTATTATATAATATATTTATATAAATATGTGTATTATATAATATATTTATATAAATATGTATATTATATAATATATTTATATAAATATGTGTATTATATAATATATTTATATAAATATGTATATTATATAATATATTTATATAAATATGTGTATTATATAATATATTTATATAAATATGTATATTATATAATATATTTATATAAATATGTGTATTATATAATATATTTATATAAATATGTATATTATATAATATATTTATATAAATATGTGTATTATATAATATATTTATATAAATATGTATATTATATAATATATTTATATAAATATGTATATTATATAATATGATTTGCTAATTCGATGATTGCTCTCCGATACTTTGCTATATGCATTTGAATGGTTTATTTATAAATGCTAAAAATCTAAATAAATTGCATTACATGGTTGATCGACTCTTGAATGTTTTTACGTGGCTAATTTGAAATGCACCAAAGTACAGGGTGTTCCAAAACTAACAATAAGTACTAGTTAGCCAAAAAATCGTACTTATACAGTGACATTAGTAACGACCATTGAATTGACTAATACTTGTTAACTTCTAAATGGAACACCCTGTATGTATAAACTAAATTTAGATCGCATATGGTTTCTAGCCTTTAACCGTTGTTAATTAATTGTGACTTTCAAGGTCAATAACTTTAAAACACAGCCGGACAAACAGACAGAAAATTCCCTCAAAGTGTTGTCTACTCCGAATTTAATTAAAACCTGACCAAACCTTGGTCAGAAAAACGCATTTGTGCATGCTCCATCTCCTTCCACAATCTGTATAAAACCGCAATCGTCGCAATTTTTCGGAAATTTTGATTTTATTTCGATTTCCACTCGTAGATTTTTTTTTCAATTTTCGTGAACGGCCCAATCTTTCACCGAACATAAAGCATACACTCCTCACAAATGATAGGATTTGCCTTCACCGTAAATGGACTCGTCTGAGATTGTGTGACTTAGGCGCCGGAAATTATGCATCCATTTATTTCTGGAATCTGGAATCGGAAGGAAGAGGCGGAAGGGCTTCTCCATGCAAAACTGGCATCAGTTCACAATTGTGAATTGCTCTATTCAATCCACTTTAACTTAAAGATATCATTACCTATAGCACCACCACCACCACCATTTTATTACTATCATCCCCACTCTACCGCAAAATCGACCATGAACAAGATTACATCCCGAAAAAATTCAAATCCCGTGTCTTCCGCAAAAAGGCAGGCGGAAATGCGTTATTTTCCCTCACTTCTATTCAACTATAGAGAAGAATATAGGAGCCAGGCCCTACTCTACAGAATAGCACGTTTTGCAGTAAAAAAGATAAGAGAGGACAAAAAATATAAGTTTCTTTTCTGGGGAAAAATCCCAGGACAAGAATAAAAGTTTCCTGGAGAAAAGGTGACGGGAAAAAAGGCGGTGAAAGCGAAACTAGAATTGAATGAGCAAGAGCTACGGCGTGTGAGCTATGTAGTATTCGTGTTGCGGCTCTTTTTCCGCTTTCCCTGCTTTAAAGTCCGCAGAGGGTGTTTTTCAATATATTTCGGAGCTGATATATTGTTATATGGCCAATGTTCAAGTTATTACTTGGGGCATGTACTAATAATACAAAGGAATATAATAGGGCCAATCCAGGGGGAATTAGGGCTTTTGGGAACTCAAAGTTGAGGGGGTGACATGAGGATGACAAAAAATATTAGAGGCTCTCGATACCCAATACCGAATCGGAGGGAATCTGTGATTGGGATCGGGAGGAATGGTTTGTGTTTTGGGATAAGGTACGTGGGGGTTGTTCAGAAGTGTCGGGTGGGGTTGAGAAAGGTGAGTGGAGTGGAGTGGGGGAAAGTGAGATTGGGGCAATTTGATATGGAATCTCAGATTGCCCACTTGGAAGTCTAAAAGGGGAGGTGTCACAGAGCTAGATCTCGGATTGATTTTTTGTGGTGAATCTACAAGCCATAAGAACGTTAATGGCGATAAAATTAGTACTCATATTTTGTGTTTGATATGTTTGAAAAATTCCTATAAGATGGGCACAGAAATAAACAGATATGAAATGGCTAATGAAATATACTAAAAAATCAAGTAAAAAATCTCGATTTCTCAATAACCATCACGAATTATGACGAGACGTTATGATTTTCTGTTTTCTAATTTTGTTCTTGATTTCATACGTCATTTCCGCTCTGTTTATTTCAGTGCTAATTATTTAGGCATTTTATAAAACAACGGACAATTCTCAAAATCCATGAAAAGTAAATTATGAAACCCTCTTGAATGATAACAATTTTGTGCAAGTTTCCAGGAACCTCAGAAACCACACGGACCAGAGGGATAAGCTAATGGATAAAATATTTCTTCGGAATGAGACGAGCTTCACAATAGGAGAAAGTTGCGGAAATGAGATGTGTTTCGTGTTGTGATTGTCCGGAAAGTAAAACAGGTTCCCTTGTTTTTCGAAATCCAAACCGCGATTCCAGCTTCCCAGTCCTTAGGGGCTTTTAGTTTAAACTAACTCACACAATTCCGCTTTCAATTAATTCATTCCGTTGAAAGCAAGTGCTCTGCAACAAATACAATTTCATAGCTTACACAAAATATAATCAGATGAATTTTATCCTGCAATTGTAAACGTAAAAGCAACAATTACAAAATAATGATTTTAATCGCAGATATAAAATTCAGAATAAAAATAATAAGTCTCGGGAATACTCAGGATTTGCTTTGCAGTAAATATGCTCAGGAAATTCCGGAGGAAATGTATCCTCCAAATTAACAAGTGGTCTCGGAACTTTGTGGTTCATCTGTCGGACTCTGACATCGGCTCATATTTTACTTTCGCTCTCTTTGGGAAAGCTAAATAAATGGCAAGTAGGAGCCCTGGACGATACGTCTGGATTTGACAAGTTTCCGGAGTTTAGAGGATTTTTTAGTCATCTGTTTTCGACAATTGTACACCGAACCGATTTCGACCAATCGGAACCTAAAAACGCCGAATGAAGGCTATGAATACCGTAAAAACTCCTGGTTGATCCAAAAACCCAACTTTTAGAACCCTGGTTAATAAAAACAGCATTTGCTACTCAAACTCATCTATTTCAAAATTTCAGAACTGTTTCAAAATCCTGAAAATATTTTGAAAAACAAATTTTTACGAAAGGCCCTTGTCCATTCTTCAGGAATTCCAAGTCCTTGAGTACTTGACACTCCCAAGTAATCATACTAAAATCTGAGTCTCCAACACCCTCCTTCTCCCTATTTATCATTAAGTCTCTAACCTATTAAAGGGGCTGTCCATACATAACACACTACTGTACAGTTACCGTTAACTTTAGTTACGTAATTGCCCAAATCACATTTGGGAAATGTGAGAAATGAATGGCCCTTAAGGTGTCGGAAATAGAGGCTCTGGAACTCACACCTTAAATTAAACTTCTGAAGGAGAAAGCTATATAGCAAACGTCATAAAGATTTCGTATATAAAGTAAGTGCATGGTAAAAGCATAGTTAACATTGTTGATATAGGTTTATATGTATATCTCGGATTTTTTAAACGTATAACTAATTCTAATCTTAATTCTTTATCTCCAGTTTCCAAATGAGGGAATTTAATCGAATTAACAGGGTTCTACTAAAGAGAAAACGTCTAAAGAGAAAAATCTCAAAGCCCCAACAGATTTTGAACCTTTTTAAAGACACTGTAATTCCTGAAATAAACGCTCTCCAGAATAAAAGCCCCAACTTTCAACATTAAAGCCACAACTCAGAACAATATTAGACAGTGAAATATTAGAAATACTCGATTTAAAAAATATATGAACTAGAGATATTAACAACTATAAATACGTGTAAATGAGCTGTTTTAGTGTTAGACTTGTATCTTTTGTTAAATCGAATCATTTTAATTCCTTAAAACACACTTAATCTTTCAAGAAATTTTAAAATGTCTAAAATCGGACCAAATCTCACTCTTTGAGTTTTCTAAAAAAACACCTTTGATGTTTTCAGAAGACCCCCGGAATAGTTCCCCAACCCAAATAGCTGCCCCTTTGAAAAGTACATGTATATACCCCGAGGTAAGTTCCGGGGTGCTTAACCCTATCCTTATGAAGACTACATGATAACGATAAGTAGTTTGAGGGCGGTGGTGGTGGTGTTTGCAATCTGTTGCAAATGAGATAAGAAAGGTGTCTTGTCTGTCTGGCTGGATACAGGATACAGTTTCTCAAACTATTATCACTTGCATATAAGTCATACTTCAAAGGCTCAAAGCTAATATCTATCATTCCTCTAAAAACACATTTCCAGTCTGAAACTCCTATCGCAGATATAAACATTATAAACTACAAACCTCATCTTCCATCTCTCGTACTTCGTACACTTCAAAGGAATTACAGGGAATTAGAAAGATTAGTAAATGCAGCGGAAAAGGTGTTTGAGACGAAGATCTTGTCAAAAGGAAAATGCTGCGAAAGTGACTTAAAGTTAAAACGGTGAAACATGAGACGTTGTCAGAGCCCACGGCTTTTACTCACAACTTGCTACAAATCCAATAACGACGTTAGATCAGCCGTCGAGACGTTCCACTTTGAGGCCCCTGGGGACATTGAGACTTTGGACGACAGGCAGGCTCGGCCATTGACGAGGATCAGGGACACTTCTCACCTATAATGGATAACTGATCTGTTTGGTAGAACTAGAAGGTTTGACTTGTCGGATATTTCGGCTGTTTTTAACCAGAATTTGGAGAGAAATAAACCCAAAACCATTGTGGATCCGCTACAAAGATGAATAAGACAAAAACTTGTTTCTCGTGAAGTTTAACTCAAATGAAATTTGCTTATCCAGTTCTTCCTCTTAATTTTTATACTTTTCATGTTTTAACGATTTGAATCTAAATTTCGCAAAGATCTCATTTTTTCATTGAAAAAAACTAATGACCCGGTTTGTTAAAAAGCAAAATACAATTTATAAGGGGTGAACCCTTTTAGAGTGTGAACTCGGTACGTCTGTCATAATCTAATATAACTCTCTAACTCTCAAAAGATTTAATTTTTTGTTCAATGGTTGGGGATATTCGAGATTCCTAACGATTCCCGGGTGTCTGACAACGGCATTAAATGTTAACTGACGCTTCTTTTCGCGGTTTCGCCCCTTTTCGATGTCCGCTTTTAACAGTTTATTTGTTTTTGCATTTAGATAATGTAGATACCTAATTGAATAAGAACTATTCAATTCATTCAAACAACACATAAGTTCCAATAACAACAACAACCGCAACCGGCATTTTAACTTAAAAAAAAACAGGAGAAGATGTGGGATTTGAAATATGAGACCATTGGGTGGTGACAAGACTGAACATTAAATGGTCATTCTGGAGATGGAATTACTGAAAATAACAGAAACGGCTCAAGTCTCGTGTTTTTAGATGTTTTCAGTCCACAATCTCTCATCCTGATTCTTATATCCGGCTCATTCATTACAAATAGTTGGACATCATGAAATTGTTCCGAAACACAAAATCCTAGAGAAGGCATGACCATTCCGAGAATAGCTATATATACTGAGATATAAATTGTTGGTTTATTTTTTTTCAAGAAACCGAAAGCAACTCATCCAAGAAAACCCAACAGACCGATAAAGCATTACACGAAAACAAGATAATGCAGCTTGCAACTTCTGTGCCTTTTCAAGGTTTTTTTTTTTGCGGTAAAGCGATATAACTTGGTCGGTCTTTTGGTGTCGGTTTCATGGTGTCTATGTGACTTTGTCGGTCTGTGCCGTGTTTTTATTTACACATTGTGTGTTAAATGGCAGGAGAGATTGAAAACCGGATACGGGCTTTGATGGGAAACGAGTTAAGAATTCCCATTTACTTGTCAGAACCCGTTTAAATTTGATGACTAAAGTAGAGCATATCAACATCAATTTCCATCTGTTTTTTTTTCGATAAAAGCTGCGGCACAGCACCGTTTATTTTAACTGAAATATTTCGAAGATCTTAAAAATGTTCGAAAATTGAAGGTTTTTTTCAGAAAAGGTTTTTCATTACAAATTGAGCAGAACACAAACCGAACTCAACTTCCAGCATTTTTTTAAGTAAACTTTAAATGTAACACGCGTTTAAATATCCAAGACAGCCTTAAAATTGGCCCAACTTAATGAGTCCCATTTAAACGGGAATATGCCCTCTAATTAAAAGGAAACTGGCCCCATAAGAACTTGCTTTCGAAATTATGCCATACAAATGTATTATTATAATTTATTAGTTTGATAGGGGGCAAAATCCTATTTAAGGTGCAATTTTTCAACACCAGATTGCAGGATTCCCGTCGATCTGGGATATATTAAAACCCTTTTAAAAAGCTGAACTTTGCCAAAAGGTCTACAATCTACAAATAGTTCTTAACCTTAAAATTAGATACCCAATAACAATAAATCACAATAATAATATCAGATAGCGCCCTCTACCCTCAAAACCCTTTCTTTTCCTAATCCAATCAAATAAATGGGCAATTCCCGCTCATTTTTTCCCAACTCAAATGGTGGACTGTAACACGTAAAAATATAACGTTTGTTCTACTGAAAGCATTAGTCTGGGAATGAGAGTGATGGAGAAGTAGAGAGAAGAACATAAAAGAGTACGGACATAATTGCGTAGTTGATAGGGACAGAGTTGAGGATTGTCCCCAGTGGTCATTACATTCTCGGAGCGGCCTTTCCTCCGGAGTTCTGATATGAATAAATGGATTCTGATGTTTTCTCGGAGTGGCCATTAAACCAAAGTCAAGCTCAGTTGGGATCCTCACGGCATTTTCCCCGCTCTCTCGTCCTATCTACAGGAATTCCCTCGAGGAATCCTTAATAAGAGTCTAAGACTTCGGCGGCCGTGTTAATGGCCATCCCATCGACAGCCGAATCCGGATACTCTACACTTTTTTAGGATTTTTTTGCCTGCGGCCTTGATCTAAAATCGGCTGTTAAGGACACCGATATCTCTAGTTGCAAGTAAATTAATTAGGGCTGGATTTAAAAATTTAAAGCAATGCTATATAAGGTGTTTTGGAAGAGGCGGGAAGTATAAAATCACAGGGTTGTATTTATAAGAAATGATTTCCAAGAAGATCGAATGTGCCTAAACATGTTTTGATGCAATTGTATTACTTGTTTTTCACGCTTTGAGTCTGTCGCAAGGGACTGGCATTTAATATCATCGGATTTAATAAATGAAACCAATTATTAAGTGGAAATCCTGGATGGAATCTTTCTAGACTTATTTTCGATAACATAGCTGTTGTTGTTTTTCTGAAAATACTTCTGAGACTGAAATTGGGAAATTTGTCGAGTTTTCCAGTTACGACGAAGTTTCATAATTTCTTTCTTCTCATTTGTTGCTAGTTTACTAGGATGATTGGTTGGAAATTCGGAGTAGTAGACACGGAGACTTGATAACAATTGTGTTATGACGATATTGTGCAAAATGAAAAAAGTGTGGAAAATCTCAACTTGCCCCAATCATAAAGAAAAATTAAATTTACAGAAAGAAAAATTGGAAAAAGTTGGGCCGTAATCATTTTTAGGGATTGAGAGTTCTGTAGTACAAAAAAACGGTTAAATAACCTCCAGAGATTAATTCAAAAATTTGAAATTTCACTCATGAATTTTGATGTTTTTCGCCGAAATTTCCAAACGTTCCAAAAATCCGGCCCTTTCTTCCATGATTCCAAAACCATGGATAGTAAGTCAGAGACATAAGCCGTTAAAGTCCCTTTAAATGTCATTTCGACTCGTTTGGGATTTCGACATCCGTCTCATCTTAAATCCACCACCACCTCCGACTATGATTCCAAAAATGTCTGATTATATACGGATTCCAGCCTGATTTCCCACAATTCCTATACACTTTTGGAGACACAGAGAAGTTTGTAAGAAGTTGCTAACGATTGGATCGTTAAGAACTTAAGGTAAAAGGGCCCAAATGATGTGCTAGATATATCTAATCAGATACGCCAAAGTCGAATAAATGTATTCCATAATTCGGTTCGGGATTCCGGGGCTTAAGCCCTTCTGTTTAACTTGAAACCCTCAATTTAATCATCCACCCGCAGCAGGCATTATTAGATCGAGAGATGTTGGATGTGGATTGTGGATATATCATTAAATCCTAAATATAATCTCCCCGAGTTTATTTTCAGGAAACTCTTAAATTATTTCAAACTCCTCAAAAGTTCAAGAAATCTTGAGGATTATTTCTTGGGATTTTAGATTTAATCATTCCGACTGGAATTAAGAGCTTAGCTTCTGGGAATAGAGGAATAATGATGGAGCTTGAAATGATTGAGTAACAATTTGCTGTTTAGTTTCACGGATTTAGGGATGACGAATGGTTGTAGAAGATTACATTTATTGGCTAAACTATGAGAATATAATTTTGATTTTTTAAATTTTCAAAAATATAATTAAAATCCCAATTACGAAAAAAAATTTTCTAAGACTTTGACAAATGATATGTCCACATTCATGTTTTTCGTGAGATTTGGTCTCACGTCAGTTGAAACTAAATACATTTAAAAAAAACTGAAGCAAAGGTTTTTGGGGTTAACATTCGTTGTGTAAAGCTTAATCATTGATGAAAATTGATAAAAATTACGTCTTCTTATTTCATAGAGTAATTATTTCTATCCTAAATTTAAAGCATATCTAAGTCGTCTTTGATATTTTTTTTTAAATTGTTTTTTAAACATTTTCAACATTTTCAGCACTTTTTAAACATTTTTAATAATGTCGTTGTCGTGTTATAAAGCAGTTTTTTAACTATCAGAAAATGCATAGGTTGATACCATAATAAAACCAGCGGTTTAAAACTTAAAGCTCAAAAACTACCACGAAATACCTCCATATTCTTCTGCTAAATGCAACGGTTCTTAAGTTGTACAATTCAACTTCTGCTTTGTTTTAGGGAAACTAAACCGTTGGAATTTGTGTTTCTCTTCAGATTGAGATGGAAGGAGAAAGTAAGTGGAAGCTTGGGAATTTTAACCACCACCGACCCAAAGACCAAACTATATATACCCCCACCGACTTCTGATTTCAAAGATTCCCTGATATTATTCTCATTCTTACATAACATTCAAATGTAGCCAGAGGCATGACGGGGCTTTGACTTGTACGAGTTTAGGAATTCGAAATATGTTACCAGTCAGATCAAGTCTTATTTCATATTTTCTTCTACCGAAATGAATTTAAAGTTGAAGCGAAACCCTAAAATTATGTATTAAATCGGATGAAAAAATATTAAAATTTGGGGTTTGTTGTTGTATTTTTATTTCATCTACTACTGAAACAAGTCTGACATCTTTAAACAGTTTAAACGATGCCAAAATCCATTTAAACTCCAATAAAAAATTGGATTCAAATCCAATTAAATAAAATGGTAGCGAAGAGGTTGAGGACCAACGGCATTTCGAAGTCACTTCAAGTCTTCTGCCTTCAACATCTAAATTCGAATCCTCGTCCAGATATTTAGATGATCCCTATTTAAATATTATCCCATCCTGTATGCTTTTGGAAACGTGGACTGCATTCGAATTCATAATGTCAAAGAGTATAAATCTGGATGGAGGAACGTAAGATACATTTCAAATCATTTGAACGTTATCGATGCATTTGCCCTTGGGGAATTAGCTACTCTAGCTCCTCTAACGCATTTGAAATTGGGGAGATGCAGATAGGAATATCTATTTAGGGGATCTCGATATTATTCAAACGAGTCGGAACGGGAACTGGAAACCCTCTTTAGTTATCCATATCGATGAGTTCATCTCGAAGAGTCTGCATCGGCGAGTTCATCTCGACGTGCAAAGTTCAAGGACTTGGTTCAGAGACAAGGTTTTGTACTCAAGTTCCGTGGGATTTCACATATTTTTATGGATTTGCTTTTACTTTTTTATCTATTTGTTATGAATGGTTAACTCTTACATTCAGTTTTAAGCGTCTCGAATGATAGGGTTATAATTTTTAAGTTTTTCTGGCGAATTCATTTTAAATTAAGTGATGAGGATGAGATCCAAAATTTCAGGTTACGAAAAATGCTATAGTTCATAATCATTGTAATAACTTATGCATTAGGGCTCGAATAAAAACCACAAATACTAGCTCGAAACTAAACGGACAATAGACACGCAAATTGGGAAACGCTTTAGATTTAAATCATAATATCTCGCTAGAATTCTCAGCAGCTTTTGCGAAATTCGGATAAAAAGTGAGCGAAAAATGAATTTTTTTTCCTATATATATATACATACCAAACTAATTTAAAAAAGCGCAAGCACACTATTTGCATGTCTATTGTGAGTATGAATTTCCTGATTTCAAATTTTGTATAATATACAAATAACAAAAAACCAGGACGTATTAATAAAGATTTAAATCTGCTTTATTTTATTCCAAGTCTAATTCAACTTTCACGTCATTATATTAATAACAATTTTGCATATCGTCATTCTGATTCGAAGCTGATAATAATAATATTTTGACCCAGAGGTAATTTTTTAAGAAATTAAACGTAAAATGTGAAACACGTTTCGCTGTTCCAATTCATTTCCATCTTCATAAAATCATGGTAGTAATTGTGAATTGGTGAATCAGTAAGTCGTTTGTAAATTATGTTCTGTATTTATTTATTTTCTGTTCAATGTGCTTTGCAATGTACAATTTATAGTACATTCATTATTTTTCTGGCGGCTAAGTTCGCAGCACGTTGCATCACATAAACCAACCGTACTTTGTGCTTTAGCATGTGAATTAAAAACAAAAATAATTTCAATTGTTAATTGTTTTGTGTTTGTTGTTAAAATGAGCGAGGATTTTCTAAAACCGGATCCATATTCCTGGATACCCATTCCCCACCACAAGCCTTTAGAAGTTGTGAAACCAAAGTCAATTGGAACCGGAAGCACTGGGACCCTAACGGCCACTATTTATTTGGCCAAGGGCAAGAACCCTACATTTGTTCTTACGGGGCCGTTCTACCTCTTCAGTGATCTACCGGGTAAGTTAACCGAGACAGGTTTTATTTTATAAAAATTAAAGCAATTCATGCATTTTAATTTTAAGCAAAAATTAAAGCAAAAACATTGCTGGCTTATATCCCGACGGGGCGGCAGCAAGGTCGCGGATTTTACTCTCCGCGCACATGCGCAAACGCTGAATATTGATTTTTCAATTGCGAATTTTATTTTCTGTTTGAAAAATGAACCTGATTTAAAATTTTAAATTAAACAAACCCTTATTAATTGTAAGGTTTGCGCATGTGCAAGGCAAAATCCTGGGCCTCCTGATTACAGGAACTCAAGCGGCGGATTGCCCCCCATGGTTAACCCCCCAGTACATTTTGAACCCTGTTTTTTAACAGTATCCCGTATTACGACTATTAAGAGCTGCAAAATGTATAGCGGCCCAAATCATGAGGTTTAAACCTCCGTAAATCATTCCCATGTGCGTTTATATGTTTCCGCGTTTTTTCTGTCATCAACTAATTATCTTAATGATCTTAATCTTAACCCTATTACCAGGTGAGAGTACGATAACCGGAGCGACAAATCTGCTAGCTCGTTATGGACTCGATGATTTATTGGAGAAGGAACCGAAGAGCCCTCAAGATCCTCAAATTGGAGACAGTCTCTCATCATTCCTGCCTTACTTACCAGGACAATTGCCTCGACCCGGACGTCCTGGACCTCCAGATAATAGGTACGTTCTTAAATAAATTTTGATTCGTTTTTAAAAACTTCAATTAAAATTTTTTTTTGTTTAAATTACAGTTCATTGAGATCTATTGTCCGGAAGCCACCAGTCGGAGGCAGGGCTTTGTTACCTCTGGATTCGGAGCAGTTAGCTGGGTTCCGCCTTCGTCCTGGACGTGTATGACCACCGTTTTTATAGGAATTATACATAGAAGATGCCTATGATGTTTATTTACTTAATCAAATCGTAATCTTATTTATTTTTAGCTGCCTCAGAAATTGAGAGCGCTCTACGACGATCCTCCAATGAAGAAGAGGCTGGAATCGCAGAAACAACCTCTTTTGTATCGAGGAAAAGGTACGCTGGAGTCGGACGCTGAAATCAAGAGGAAGTTGAGGAAGTTGAAGAAGGAAGAGAGGAAGAAGCGCTCTGAGGAAGACAACGATGGGAAGCAAATTAAGAAGAAGAAGAGGAAGAAGAAGAAGCTTCCTAATTCTGATGCTTCATCTGCTCAAGTTTCGAATCTCTAACTTCCTAGTCTCACAATCAGGTTTCTTAAGATATTAAATCGTACTTTCGGTGATTAAACGATAAACCTGGTTGTTTATACTTCAAACGTTCTAGGGATACTGTGATTTTCAATACTGTATAGTTGTCGATTAATTAATGAGTCATGGGAACGCCGAGTCTGTCCGTCCGTCCGGTGATGCGTCGAAATGTAAGGCAAACCCACGTTTTCTCGGGTGGCAGTTAAATAGAAACTACAATAGTCAGTCACACCCATTAGACCTAAAAAAATGAAACGTAAATTCGGAAACGTTATTTTTCTCCCAAATTTTAAATCTTCAATCTATAGTAAAATAGCTGAACCTGGTAGCATTTTTCAGATTTAGATTAAATTATATCTAAAGGTAATGATCATAGATTATTACACAGTTTAGCGGTAACTAAACCTGTGTAAATCTTAATCTAACTAAATCTGTGTAATTAAGGTGGACAGGTCTCAGAGTAAAAATCAATAAACCGTTTTAGTCAGGCATGACCTTGAAATTTGACGAGGAGTTGGAGTATTTGAGCAGTGTGAATCCAAATTCAAAACTGACAAACAATTGCGATATAAAAACGGGTTAAAATCGTTTTTTCGGGGTTTTGACTCTCACTTGTCAGTTGAATGTGTCTGAATCTCTGACTAGACGCCCTACATATTCATACAAGTTTATTCTGCAATTTTAAAATGTTATGTTCCCCAACCAAAAGATCGGAACTCGAGGCTGGTATATTATTTTCAAATCCTCTAGCTGCTCAATTACACCCGTTGGGGCTTAAAAAATTCAGAACCTTTGGAATTTGAGGACTTGAAAATAGTTGAAGAAGAGAGAAGTTGCATATTTCAATCCTTGAAGAGAGGTTCCTCCTATTCATCTCATCTTCCGGCAATTCTTTACAATTCTTACGGAAGATGAGAGATGAGACGGACGGATTCCCATCCTCTATATTTTATTGAATGCCAAAGAGCTCTGTATTTTATCAAAAATCCCACTAAAGTTTTCCTGCCACAAGATGAGAAATGCTTTCAAGATAAGTGAACACGAGTTTAGAGCATTTTGAAAATTGAACGGGGATATAATCATAATCATTTCTCGGAACGGGGTGAACTGCGGGTTAAGATGCATGGCTTCACAGTTATTTTGGTGGAAGTTAGGTTAAAATTCGTATTTTAAAGTTATCGTTTGATATTGCAGTTTTCGAGTTTAATTTTGTGGGGACAGTTTCCATTTGGCTACAACCAAGCAAATGCAGGTATCTAATTCGAATTCCGTTGTAAAAACGTCAACTATTTGGGAGTTAGAGCGATCCGGATGTACAGACTGACAGACAGACAAGGTGTTCACATAAATCATCGTTACTAACGAAATTTGAAAATAACGAGGTGAAAAAGATAAAATGACACATTGTACGAATTTTTTACACACTTACTGAGCGGCTCAATGAGTCCAAACCGAAATAAAAACTCTTTGTCAGACATTTCGCTGAAAATAAAATTTGCGAAACATTAGCACTGAATTTCCAACGTCAAGATGCATTTATTTCTTAAGGTACATCTCTGAAAGAGAAGGAGGACTTAATGCATTTCATCTCAGAAACAGATTGTAAGAGATATTCAGCCCAGTCGTTTCCAACTTGGATTTCAGCCAAATTCAAGTTGAAGTGAAATGGAGCCTCTTTCCTTATAAAACTGTATTGTAATCCAGGAAAAACGGTGGGGAAAGCAGCCCTTATCTATTGATATTGTTCGGGGATGGAGGTAATATGTAATAAGATCCGAATTTCCGAACTACCAAAACTACATATAAAAGGGATAGGACATGAATCCCACACCGGCCTGCCCTCCGGTTTCCAGTGGGGGCGGCCCATAAGGAATTGGGGGCAATAAGTGACGTTTTTGGGGCAAAAACGTAAATTGGTTGTGGAGGAACGGCCCCTGGGCCGATCTGCCCTGTCTTACGGAGTTAAAGAAATCATCCCGACTTCTTTGGACAGAGTTTGCAAATATTTGCACAAGGAGTTTGGCAAGTTTTATTGAGCCCTTTAAAAGTTAGGGACTCAAATCAGGACGGACTACTTGCCTATTTTTTGCGATTGTGAAATGCAGCTTGGTTGGGGTACAAGGGAGTTTTTGCAAAGAAAAATCTTGAATTGGCTTGAGCATTTGATAATTGTGATTTTTAATTTTGTAATTTTCGGAATTTTTTTTAACAAAAAAATCATAAAATGGACCTTTAACTTTCGCATAAACCTTAAAATGAGCTGTTGGCTGTAGATGAATGACAAAAATCAAGTCAATCCGCAAACAAAGATTTGCTGTTGTGAAATTAGTCTTGTTAGATTCAACTGTTTGGCTGATGATTATAATTTTACTAAATTGGATGTTACCCGAACTATACAGATCCATTGAACATCGACTCCCTTAGGAAATGTATTGAAACTCGAGATTTTGAGTTATTTTCTGCAGCTTAAAATAGAGGAAAGTGTGTTGTTTTGTAACTAAAGAAGAGCCCCCAAATGTATAAGCGAAGATCGGGTTGACTCTGATGGTGTTTTTACAAGGGATTTAATGGAGGGACTTTGAAATTTGTAAAGGTCCTATTTCAAAGACCATGACGTTGATGGATGGAGATTAGATTGCCTACGGAGGTTGTCCCAACTTAAGAATGGTGGATACTGTACATAAAGTGTGTTTAGTAAATGAGGGTTTATTTAAAGGTGATGTTTTCTTGATGTTTTTGTGATCTTGAGGAACCCTTTGATGTTTTCACCATGTCTGTTTGTCTGTCCGCACGTGTCCGTCTAACATCGAATTGGTTCAATTGTATTTCTTTGAAACGATTTATGACCTTTGGAAAGATGCGCTGTTCGTTAGAGTACAATGTAGGTCAAAAGTCATATTTTTTTTCTCAATGGTTGGGGCAATGTGCGATTCTTGTTCAAAAATGTCCTAACGTGTCGGACACGGCCTGAATGTTAAATGTTATTTGACGTCTCGTGCCGTATGGTTTCCCACTTTTGTGATGTACGTTTGCAACGCTTTATGTAAGTAATTGGGTTTCGATTCAGTTTTGCTAAACCCTTTCCAAGGCACTAATGACTGACTTTTCAGTGACTTGCGCTCAATAATTGTGATTTCATTGACACGGTTTGCGTTGACACGGTTGGTGTTGAAATTAGTGAATGGTCCCTAATGGGTGTATCCCTCTGCTTAGTGCTAACTGTGAGATGGTGGAAATGGACCTAAGTACTCCTGTCACTTCGGGCTAAAAGAGTCACTGAGGACAAGATAAAAAGTGAAACAGGCAGCACCAAGACCACCCAAGATCACTTGCCACTTTAACCTTCTACTTTACTCTGAAAACTCACTTTCGCAACTCCAAATTTGCCAATATTAGGATGTAGCTTACAAGGGAGCATTCTAAGGTGTACAATGCCGATACAAGGGGACTTGGCTTGTTTGAAAGTTGTCCTGATTTTTGGAAGCTATCTTATGGAACTCACTGCGTAAAATAGTAATTAAATAAACTATTGAAAAACTTATATAAATTTAGCCATCATTGATACAAAGTAAAATGTACAGGGTAGCAACGATGGGATGGGAAATGTACAGGGCGGCAGGTATTAGCTGATTATCGAGAAAAAACCCCCAAAATTAGCAAAATCCCGGTATTTTCGGGTTTTTATACTGTTTTTGCAATTCAAATACTTGTACGACAAGCCTGGTTATCAAGGTATCGTTTCGTTGATAACCATAAGCGGTATTTGGGACACACTTCAGAAACCCTGTTATGGGGAACTCTGAGACACGATCTCTATAATATTTTGCACCTTAATAAATGAATTTACCGCCCTTGAGATTTCCAGCCAAATTTATGCAAAAACAGTTCGAAAATATTTTTCAAAACCTACCAGTTTCATTCTTAATTAGCCTAAAGGAATCTACTGAAATAATCGGAAGTACTTTGTCTCCCGGAATAAACTTTGTTTATATTATTCAGAAACTTAAACTAAAGTCCTTAAAAGTTAAATTGTGAGCAGATGATGAGTCCACTGATGGAAGTTGGGCCAAGTTTGCCTCGAACTGTTGTTCCATGTTCCATCCCACTCGCCCTTAATTACAATAACATTAAGGAGAGTAAAGGAGAATTAATGAGGTGTGTAATCCCGTTTAGGTTTTGAAGGTTTTAAATGCTCTTGAAACAGCGTCCCTCGCTTCTGCTGCTTTGTTTTCAAGGTTTGGTTGCTGGATCAGGTCGGGTCGGGATATAAAAATAATACCGTTTTACTGCTCAGGAATTAGGGAACTTGGATCCAGTTCTTCGGATTCCAGGCTCAACTCATCCCAAGAAATAGGGAGAAAGTTGGAATTTTAGAAGATTGCTTTCTCTGGGAAATAAATTGGTCGACTGGAGAGGAGACTGGGAAGACTCCATGCGAATCAATCTGATTTGCATGGCAAGTAGTCCGGGAGGATATATGTTCCACGTTTCAAAGTCACAGGGTTCACAAAACCCCGATCCAATAATATATGAAATCAAAAGATCGAAATCCATATTTTGTGCTTAGGGCAAGAAGAAAGAGTCATAGAGTGCAGCTGCAAATCTCATTTTTCATTGTGGTATAAAAACATTTTGGTTTGAAAGTCACAGGGTTCGCAGGAACACGACCCAATACTAGGTAAAATCGAATATCTGAAACTCCCATTATCTGGCTGGGGAAAGAAGAGACAGTTTGTCATAGAGTGTAGCTTCTCACTTTCCATTGGGGTAATATGAAAAACCCCATAGAAAGTAGCTCAATGCTAGAATATATTCTGTTTTGGCTATCGGATGACCTTCGTCCAGAAAGCTTTGACTCTCATTTTAGATTTCGTTGCAAAATCGTCTCACTCTTTGACTTTTAGCTGATTTAAATAAATTTTAATAAATCCTCCATTCATCCTTTCCTTTAGTTTAATGGCTCATGAATGTCAGACACGAAACTTCAAGAGCTGAGATGCCAAAAATCGGCCCATTAACTAAAGCCCGGGTAGGAAGTCCCACAGGGAGAAGGACAGGGTCAGTAGCCTTAAGTTCCATGTATGCTGACTGCAAATTTTTGCATGGTGTATATAGTTTTGGTATGTAGACCTCATATTATATGAATCAAGAGATATTGTTATATAAATGTTAAAAAATTCGCTGTTTTCGATTTTCCCGTTGATTTCGGGTTTTTTTTAGGGTTTGTCAAAGTTTTCAAATGAAATTTTAAACTTGACCGTAACATCCTCCCACCATTTTAAAAATCAATTTTGAATTTTTTGGCGGTTTTGTGTCAAATAGAGAGGTCAAAAAATTTCAAAATAACTGGACCGCAAAAGTCCGGTTCTTGGAACCCTGTACAGGAAAACTTATGCATGACGGTTAGAGGTGATTGGTTGTTATATGGGTGGATTTATATACTACTTTGACGTTGGGGAACGTGTGCAATTTTTAGGGCATTCATTGGAGTAAGATGAAACCGTGCGGGTAGAATTTGTGAGAGATTTCAACGTCCTTGCGAAATTGGCAGCCCTGACACTTTCTTAGTCCGAAATACGATCCTTCAAATTTAAACCTAGTCTCTTGTGTCAGTCAGCCCCTGACTCTATGATTTATTTGTACACCCTTTCCTCATTACAAATCCTAATTTCAACATTGAAATTAGATACTGCTTATAAATCATAAAGATTCTTCATTCGAAATACTACAATTCCTACAGAATAGTTTGTAGAATATGATTGTAGTTTACACGACAATCACACTAAATTTCATCTACATCCCGGTATAAGTGCTCTGGGGTTATATCAATGCTGTCAATGTAGAGCAAAACACCTAATTTATGTCAATAATTTTGCATCGATGGTTCATATTGTGTCAGGAATGTGTTTAAAAACACAAGGTCATTTAAATCATCGAAGTGTCCCTGATTTTTACTTTTCCGACTCATTTTTTCGTATGGGGTTTTTATTTAGAGGAGGGGGGCTTGTATTTCGGATTTAAGAAATAAAAAATCTAGAATATCCAGAAAGATGCTAAAAACGCTGCATGCAATACGCAGGTGAATTTTTTAAATATTTCCTATCTCAAAATGTTGAGAAACAATGCCAAAATGACAACGGAATTCCTCCAAATTAATTACAACGTCTTTCTCTCCGAATTCCGTCGCCAAAAATAAAACCCGAATCCCCGCTCTCCTGACTCATAATCAAACTGAACCTTAACTGGGTTAGGAATGCTCAGAATATTCAAATTTCCCGAATTTTTTTTCCCAGCATTTTTGGAAACGTCTCCGAAAAATTCAGAAGAGCCATATAAGAACTCTTGTCCTACTTTCTCATTTTTCCAGCTATCGATTTCTAATTCCTTAAATAAGGAGACGGAATTATTAGGAAATCCCGGAAAGGAGATTGAAATTGGATGGGAAGAACATATGGGGGCCTTTGATAGTTGAAATGCCCGACTCCAGCCTTTTCCCAGCCTTTTTCATCTCCGCAAAATGATTATTTGTCCATCATCAGGTTTTATTAAGAGAAATGGAGCTCCGACTTGAATTTACCCTAAAAACCTGCAATAAGTCCCCAGGGAGTTTATTTTTTAAACATAATACTGAATGGGTTATAGAGGTGGGGACTTATTTCGGGGTTTACAGTATGGTGACCCTTTCTCATTTCCAAACTAATGCTTTCTGACTCTCCACGAAATAAGTTTCTGTTTCCGATACAACGGGCTCGATTTCTTTTAGTTTTATACGGAAAGAAACGAATCGAAGCTGTATCTGTTTCCCCAGGAGCTTTACTATCTAAAATCTTTGAGTTTTTACTCGAGAAAAAGCATTATCTATCAATATAGGGATCAATTTATACTTGTCCGTATCGAAAATCCTTTTAATAGTTGCGTTGTTAAGTTTAGGGGTTTGAAGGTGAGTAGGTTTAATTTTTTCTGCGTTTAAAAGTAGGTATTTACTACAGATTTAAAGTTTGTTGCGTAGTTTTGTAAATGGAGTCTTGGAAATCTCTTATAAGTGATCAATGAATTTGGACTCAATATTTACAATGATTTCAATGGTATACAAGAGAGACACATAGCGTGGGAGTAATTTTATACAAGATTCTCAACTTTCCCCAACCATAGAGCAAAGTCATATACATTATGCCAAGAAGCACCTGATCTTTGACAGTTTTTACAGTGACAGTTGACATAGTAAACCCCTTCACCTTTGACCTTAAAAACCAAACCTGACCATAAAAAAATTAGAACATGCCCTAAAGTAAACCCGGGTACTTTCAAAACTTCGGAACCCTAATAATGAGGTTAAAGACTCTAGTAGCCCAGTTACCATTTATTCCTAAGGTCCACCCACTTATTCCTCTCTGGATGTGTAGAAATTGGAGATGAAAAGTGAAGGATGTGAAATGTGAATTGGTCGAGTTGGGCATGAAGCATGACGACAGGCTTTTAGTTTTTTTTTTTACTTGCGAAACTCCATCGTGGACTGTTGTGGACACTTTTACTCGAACGGAGTCGGAGGCTGGACAATAATATATATCGAAATAAAATATAAATGAAAATGGAAGTTGTTCTAAGTAGGTACTTGGGACCATGTTGTTCCTGGGTCCTTTCATACGTTTTCTAGGGCTGTCCCGTGTACCGTTCAACGTGGGTTAACCGCTAAGCAACCGTGTACACGGCCGGGTAATTTGAACTATGTCTGTCAGTGTCACAGTCACAGGTCACCTACTACAATAATGAGCGTGTACACGGGCGAATAGTTTCAATTATGTGTGTTCGTTCTGCGTGTGTTTTTTAAATATTTGTCCGCGCAGCATATGTGATTTTAAAACCAGCACCGTGTACACGGACGAGTAATTTAAACTTTGTCTAACCTTTTTGTACATTATCTTTTTTAGCACAAACACCGTGTACACGGTACACCCCTAACCTCCCCGCCTGTCCATCGGCCCGAAAGAGAGAGACTATTATAGATTAGAAGCGGGAAGTGCCCTTACTGCCCCGTTCCGACATTTCTGACAGTTTGGACCTAGTTGAGAATTTTGTTGTCCATTCAATTACAATTTCGATTTTTACGAGGCCGATTACACGTTTTCCTCCGACCACAACCTAAAATAACGTGGTTTTGAGCCGAAACCCATTTCATAATTTCCCATGAAACTCCAGCCTCTGTCAACCCGTCTGGAAACTTTGCCAAAAACTTTACTCATTCTTCCAGCAGCTCAACTTCCAGCTCAAGCAGATGGAACTCCCCCGTTTTTGTACCCGATTTTGACGTAAAGAAGCAGAATAAAACTATAAAGCGTATAGGAAATGCCTTTTGTAGCCCTGGTTTTGCATTAAAATAATTCACAAAAAAGAGTTCATATTATTTCATTGTCTGACAAGAGTTCAGAGTTCAGAAGAGTTGCGGAAACTTGTTTCTCTGACGTGTTCTTTTATCATTGGACATGTGACTGACAGTTTCTGACAGAATGGAACCTCTCTTTGACTTAACTGTCCTTAATTGTTTTTATTTGCGAATTAACGTTTTTAGAGTTTAAACTCGGCTGGAAATAATGACTTATGAAATCATTCTGTCCGTCCGTCTGTCAGAGACCCAAGAACAAACACGGCTTGGACGATTAAAATCTAATTCAGTTAGTAATTAAGTAAATTGGAGAATCAGTGTTTATTCATCTTATATTTCAGTTTTTTCTGATCGGATTGACTTTTTCAAAAGCAAAAAATAAAAAGCTCCTACGATGACAATAAAATGGTTCTGCCACCACCAACACGGATCCATTTCTCCATAAAACCGGATTGAATTTTGGCATTCAGCAGTTTGAAATAAGTCCCGGATTTGATCCCTCCGGATAAAGGAGAAATATGTCGGATCCCTGCTGAATAGAACAGATATTTATAGCTCTGGGGCAATGGATAACTGGATATGAGAACTTGTGACACATATTATTATTATTATCGGAATATATAATAAATTACTATCCCAGTCCCGATTTTTGGGGGAATTTTCAGGAAAATGAGGAGAAAAGGTGGGAATTTATAGGGCGGATTTGGGAATTTATAGGGCGGATTTAGTAGGTGAGATATATTTCATGATTTTATGAATATTGGACTTGAACCCCGACGGGTCTCCGTGTTCCATGTTCCAAGGGACGGAAATGGCACAAGGGCATCATTTCCACTTCCACGAGATTACGTGTCTCATCCCAGTAATTTATTAGATTCAGAAAAAACGCATCTCGGAATATTGATAACTTCAATCTCCTCACTAGAATTCCCGCGTGTCAATTCTTTCTTGCGTCGAGAGCTCACTGGGAATTGCAAAATTTAGCTGTCATCTTCTTAAAAAAATTGAGTTTTTGCAGGAAAATATTCGCAGTTTTTTGGGGGTATTTAAGATCGATGATATTAAAGTCATTACAATGACTAAAATAACTTTAGTTGAAACGGTATTGATTTTTCTTTGTAGAAATCAGTGAAACCCGATTTTGAAATCTGACCTGTATTATGGGAATGACCTACAAAGTCCGGAAGAGTCCTTTGCGAATTTAAAAAAATCGGGATTTTTTCTCAGTCGGAAATCCTTACCCTCTGCTTTGCCAAATCTGGAAAATATGAAATTCGGAATTACAAGGCTTTGGAGATATGGGAGTCTGGACGACTAGGGTCTTGTTTCAGCCAAAGGAGCTTATATGTATTAGCCTCTTAACTAGCCGTTCATAAACAACAATGAGCATTGTTACTAATTTTAGATATTTTCATTGAAATTTGAAATATGACAGTTTAAAACGCATATCGAAAAGGAGTGAAAGTATGAGACAAGACGGCAAAAAACATTCAGTGTTGTCTGACACCTGTGAGACCTTTTTTAAAAAATCTCATATTTCCCCAATCATAGAGTAAATTCATTTATATCTTTTAAAATGGCTAAATAGATCAAATTGAGTTTTGAGGCGACAAATTTTGACTCTTTGACTTGCAAAAGCAAGTTTTACAATTTCTCAAGTGTTTTTCTAGTGCAAGAAGTAAAAGAATTTTATTTCCATAGCCCACCTTGAAAAATCTTCCCTGTCAGTTCTGGAATATTTAAAAATATCGTTAGAGGGTTTAGTTTGTTTTAATTTTTTTTAAATGTTCCAGTATGTCAAATTTTGTGAACGGTCCATGAATAAGGACATCGGTCAACATTGGTCGAAGGGATGTAGAGGACGGTTCTCAGGTCGTTTGGAATTGCTGGAGCGGAAAATAATAATTCTCATATTTCATCTTTTGGAGAAAAGTGGTAACCGAAGGCTCAGAAATAATATATCTTACGGCTGCTTTCCCGAGGTCCGGTTCCAAGTCCCGATATTTCTGATAAATATAGGATACTTACTATTATTACATGATAACTCTCTACAAAATGGTAGATACATATATAAGAAGATACGATACTAAAAATAGCCCGGTGGGTCAATGTATAGACAGAACCTACAACATATCATAAGATCAGGAGGAAGATCATTGAACATTCCGAAATAGATTAGAACCGAAACGGGAATGGCGTCCCGGGTTGCCCACACGGGAATTTTGAAATACTTATTTGTGAATTATTATTCCAATTTCTGTTGCTTTATTACGTGTTTCTGCTCAGTCTGGCTACTGTAAACTACAATGCAGTGGCTCATAAATAATTTTTCATTCTACCCAACCGAATGGCATACGATTGGGCGACAAAAGTGTCAGCGACAAAGATGCCAGGACAAAGGCGTCAGGCGACAAAGATGTAAAGCCACAAAACTCACAAAGGTGTCACTGGTGTCAGGGGATAAAGGATTAAATTAAATGTGCCCCCTCTAAATCTGAATTTGCCCCCTATTTGGAATAAACTAACCCCCACTTAACTTACCCCCAATCAGGCTGAACTTGCCCCACCTTAGGATGAATATGCCCCCATCGAGGATGTTTGACTTTGAACTGAATAAATTGAATTTGAATTTGATTTACATAATTTTGACGATAATTTTACACTAATTGAACGACACCTGACATCATCGTCATCTGACTCATTTGTTCTGACATTTTTGCCGCTTCAACAAACCCAGTAAATCCACTCAAATCGAGCAAAAAATGTACAATAATTATTATCAGATCCAAATATAGATATTTATACAAATATAACAGGATTGAATATAGAACATTTTCAAACCTTGGAATCGACACCTTCGTCGATTAGAAATTTCATCGTCTCTAAATTCAAAAACACGGACAATAAAAACCTGAAACCTCATGTGTTAACAGTCCTGTTTCCAAAGTCCCCATTCTTTGTGGGACTTAAATGATTGAAATGCACATAAAATAGAATTACGCGGAATTTGAGGTCGGGTTATTTAGGGACTGACACTTTTATTTCACTTCCCAATCCGAATATAAATTATTATTTCAAAGGACAGAAGAGAAAGAGAAAGTAACAAGGACGAGATCGTATCATTCCCAGTTCCAAACAACCATGGAATAAATAACCTCTTCGCTACCAGTTTACTTTCCTCAAATAACAATAATAACGAAAATATTACCCATTTATTACAGAATGTGGGGCATGGGAAATATATTACATATACAATGGATATGAACATACCGGGTTTTAAATCCTTATATAAATATAAACTCGGAGATGTGGATTCAGGACCAAAATCATCTCATATTTACACTTTTCACCGATCAAAACCATTGTCACAAAACAGCCACAAATTCGGACAGATATTGATCATTGCACACCAACTTTTTCTCGTTTTTATTTTACTAACAATGAAAAATGATATAAATATAAGAGTTCAATTAAACATAAAACTCTGAATATTTTTCAATTATTAAGGACCGTAGATGCATTATGCAAATGCTGTTGTGTCCGTCCGTACCGCTGTTTAGACGGCAAATGGCCAATGCATTATTGTTTGAGTTTTTTTAAAGGAACTCATTTAGGATCAGGTCAAGTTCCCTCGGGCCATCAATGGTTAAGGGTCAAGGTCAACATTAGTTTAGCTATATGGTTGGGGCATCTTGAGATATTGGATACATGATATATTATTTGTTTTAAACATTATAAAACATTACATCAGTCAGTCATTGCGAGGTGCGTTCTGCAATCAATTTATCTGCTTTCGAACTACGAAACGAGACTGGGTATAAATGATTGAAAGTGCACACATCAAAAAATATATTTACGAACGTCGTTTCTTTAATTTTATTCTGACAAATGTCAAGTCTTGCAAATTTTTCACTTGGAGATTTAAAGTTTTCGAAAAAGTACTTTCAGAAATGTGTATCCTCCCGACAAACTAATTCCTATAGATTCCAACGTAGTAAGGTATCACCTGTCACTAATGCGTCCAATTCCGAATGGATTTAAACGTCAAAATAGTAATAAGATCGGGAAGTTCTCAAATTCCCCATCAAAACGGGGCAAAGGGAATCAAGCTGCCTCGACCTAATCCCTCCGATTCATTTCCTGTCACTTTCACACCTCGAGGAAAGTGACGGAGTCAAATCCCCCTTTGAGGTCAAATGTCACAACTCCGGCTCAAAAAATCGGAGAAGGCTGGTTAAACACACGTCCAACATCTGTCCTACTAATTGGTGAAAGGTGACGTGACAACTGGGATCAGGAAATCAGTTCTAATCACTTCACAGACGACAAAAGCCAGGACTCGTCATAACCGACTTAATTTTCTATATAAAAAGTTAATTGAAATCCTTCGGAGGAATTTCAAAGACTGTCTTTATGACATGTCCCCGTTTTTTTCTGAGCAGTACTATAAGCTGTTCCATATTTCCGAGGCATTTATGTCAGTAAGTATTGGTATGTAAAAGTACTGCTAGCGTAATTTTTCAAATGGAGTCCCTGGGTATTTATTTTAGGGTTGGTTGGTACAATTAATACTAATTGTACGTTTTAAAGGGTCTGAGAAAGTCTGGGATTTATTTAGGAGGATATATCCATAGATCTATATATAGTTAAACTAGATAGGGGTGATATGGCTCGTACTCGTCAGTGGACAGTTTTAGTGAGATTCGGGTTTTACCATGGTTTTACTAACAGACAGTAGATGACGATTAGATGAACTGTACACCCTCAGCCCCCTCATAAATTGTGTGCATGGTCCTCTCCATAATGCAATTTTTTTATTAACAGGTTCTCCTCAATGTTCTATGTTTTGAATAATTTTGTCAAAAATAATAATGAATAAATATAAGCAATTATGAAAAGTCATTAAGATATTTGTGAACAGTCCTTTCCATAATTTCCCTCCCAGAATTTTTTGGTATTTAAATTCTCTGAATTCCCGCACTTTACTGTTATTGGTCCTACCAATTTTAGTTCCACCAGCCCAATTTTGGCGCTGCAAGTTAACCCGACGAAACAAAGGTAGAAACAGTATATAGTGACCGGTATCTAGTATTATTATTATACATCTATGGATATATCGCAAAAACCGTCTAATTATAACGGTCCTATACAAAACCGCGCCAAAAAACTGCCCCGACATTGCCTCCCGTGGACTGGGTAACATATAACATAGTTTGACATAAACTACAGTTTTAGAAAATAGGCGCATTCGTCGCAGGTTATAAAACGGGGAGATCTATTTCCGGGAATTGGTGAGGCAAATTGTCCCAATATAAACTTCTAATCATAACCGCCCCGTCATAACCGGCCCGTCATAACCGCCCCGTCATAACCGCCCCCGCATTTCCGCCTCGAGGATAACAAAATCTACAGAGAAAATTACGGTGTATATTCTTCTGCCCTATATCCCGTTTTCTTCCAAAACTAAAACATCCTGTCCTATAAGCCCTTAGTCATTTTGGATGTATTGATCCTTAGAGGATTTCTATCACAATACCAAGAACTTTCCTAACTCCGTGCTGTTTTTTTTTCGGAGCCGTTTCCTTAAAGGGAGAGGAAGCGGGTCTTTTCGGTTATTTATAGTGTGTATAGATATCCTTATCATTATTGTATTTGGGTGGGTGACATGGGGGGTGATGATGATGATTATGATGATGATGACAAAAGCAGAGGACACGAACAACAAAAAGTAAAGGAACTTCTGCACCCGAAGCAAAAGAAGAAAGGAGACCAAACGGAGGTAAGAAAAAACGGTCGGGATGACAAATGCATCTGAGCCCTTTCAACACTCCTTTTGCTCTTTTATTCCAGTCTTTACAATTATCGGGAGGACCGTACAAACATGGTTGGTAAAAAAAAAACTTGAAAATCCAACCAAAATGTGTCGGATAGTTACAGCAGTCGAGCGGATATCCGAGAAAATCGGCAACGCTTAACACTTATTTTTCAAGAATAGGCATTGCTTTATTAAACGTGAAGTTATCTTCACAGAACCATTTTCAGTCGCTGTCGTTTTAAAATGTCGATTTCGATCATGAATTACAACTCGGGTGATTATTGTAATTTTCTAAACAGACATAGATGCTTCATAAACAATCGGGTATTTTTTTAAGTCGCGCAATTAGTATGCTCTGGACGGGGGCACACATCGTTTGGGCAGGGGCAACAGTTGCAAATAATTATGAATGGCCCCCTCCGATCTTTAAAATTAATGAGTTGTACATTCCAAGGCTCAAGTTTCTGCCCAAATCCCATTATCTAGCATAACGTATCTCCTTACCTTATCTTGTTTAAAAGTTGTATGCATACGCTTTTTTATTTTGACATTTTTCACTGATTACGTGAATTTACCTATGTAGAGATAAAATTCCGGATTTCGTTGTCGTTAAGCTCGGAATTGGGTGAAGAGTTGAGTAGATCGGTTACCGAGTTGTGCATAGAAGCATTGTATTATCCTTACTTTCTTTTCAAAGCCGGTGTATGAATAATATGTCCTTGAGTTGTCAATAACAATATGGAATAGAAACTCGTCTGCTTTCTCGAAAAAAAAACAAGCAAGAATATAAGATTGAGGTTCTTACCTGCAACGATCCTGTCTGCTACGAGGAATGACAAGAGGATAATCCCGATGCAGTTCATTTTGAAGTAATGTCCAAAAACTGTGAATTTTTGACAAAATTTTGCTGTTGAATATTTTTTTAGTTTTGACTGGTCCTTTAAATGCTACTTTGGGGATAGAAATCACAACACTAACTTGATAGAACTGATTCCGCAGAGGACTGTAAACTTTAGGTTTTAACGCTTCTACAATACGTGTTTTTAATGTATTTTAATTTCAGGGGAAACTAGAATTTTCTTGTAATTTTAATACCTGTACCAGGTGGGTAATTCGGATAATTAGTTAATTTTCCGATGAAATATTAGGGGTAAAACGACAGATTATCTAGAGAAGGAGAGCCGGGATGTTTTTAACATTAAATAGTGTATAACAATTGGAAATGAATATGCATTTAATGTTAGATTTCTAATAAACAGAAACCTTTGTCACCTGGCACTCTTATACCTCCTGACGCATTTGTCCTGGCTATTTTTTTCGTTTTAGCTATACTACGGGCTGTTTTAGCTATATAAATTTAAAATTCAATTACGCACTTTAAATGTAACCCGATGCACTGTTTTAACACCTATCAACAATCGTAAATTCAATTAGATGGCCGTTTAAACTATTTTAAATTACATTAACGGTTTCTACACGGCCTTGTTCCTTTTACACTAGTCCAAACTTTAGTTTAAAACCGGCAAGAGAAAAATAATCGACTAAACATTAGTCGTTTCTTTATTAACTCACACAATTATGCACTTAAACTACTTGCACAAATACTGTCAAATATTTATAGTATCGTATTTATTCCTATGTTAAAATTGATTAGTTTGTCACTGAATTAAAAGTATTCACAAAATATCATCAACAATTTTTTGCTTGGGTTTACGACTACGATTTCCGATGATAAACAACAACAAAGTCACAAATCACAAACGGTTCCCGTTGAATATTTTATAATTTAACCGGATTTTAAGTTTACTCAATTTGATTGCAACAAACACGTGCTATTCAAATCCAACTTGCAATTTATAAAATCCATTAACAGGTTTCCAATTATTTGCAAGAATTAAGTCGGATGTGAATGACACTTTGGCCTTGAACTCCGGCACGGCTAGTGTAACTTAACCTTGAAGGATATTATTCAGAGTATCAATCTGGAGGTTAGGACGTCCAGGATCTCCTTGTCAACTCTAATGAAGAGTGGAGATCTAACGATCCCGGCCTTTTTCCCGCAAATTGAGGAGCATTAATCAAGATTTAAAGCCCTTGACAGACCAACTTTGTGTCGAGAAGATGAGAGAGATAGCGAGAGAGAATAGACTTGTTCCAACTTCCCTGCCAGACTGAAGGATACCCGAATTCGGGTTTTCTGGAGATGAAATCCCGGGTACTTCCCAACAGCTACCAGGGAATTTCGAGAGGAATTATTAAAGGATGAAACGCTTTATTGTTTTTACTCTGTCCGTCCGTCCGTCCATGTTTATGACCTTTTCTGAGAGTCATGTAGGTCAAAGTTCAAGGTCATTATGTTTTTCAATTGCAACCCCCTGCACTTATAAAACACCTCTGAATATGTTCGGTCTAGAACTGTGCAATGATGTATGTGACTTTACTCTATGATTGGGGCAATTTGAATTTATTGAATAAAACCCCTTTAGTGTGGTTTCATCGTTTTTTGGTGTGCGTTTGTAACGTTTATTAAAAGGAAACGAATGTTTTTACTCCGTTCATTCTTGTGTTTGTGCTATAGCTTTCGAACATTTAAATTGTTTATGAAGTTTCTTTGAGAGCCGTTAAGTTCAAAGGTCAAATATCACCGTTATACATATAATTGGTACTTCGTTAGAAAGTTTGGGTCCATGTAATTGAACCACGCGATAATATTTTACTCTATGGTTGGGGGAATGTGAGATTCGTGTATAAACGTGTCTCACAACAACGTTAAATGTTATTTCACGTCTTAGTCCGTGTGATTTTACCCTTTTGGAAAGTGCGTTTGCAAGAGTCTGTTTTATATTCTATAGATATATGATAAGAATGGAGATGTATAGTTGTGGATCTTGGCTGTTGTAAAGGGAGGAGGAATATCATATGAGATCGATAAAAGTCTCTCTTTAAGGCACTTAAAAACACTACAAAGCTTCCTTGATCTGTCAGAATGAGATATTTAGGGAAATGTAATTCTGCAATCTGCTTTGATGTCCTAGTGTTCACACCCGGAGGATGAACTGGGTTTTTGGGCTACAGTTCGGGTTTATTTTTGAAACATACTCGAATGTTAGGATTTTAAGAAGACTTGAAATCCTAGCTCGTGAAATTATGTTTTTCAGAGTATTGATTTTATAAGTAATCATGTAGAAGATGTTCAAAATTCTAGAGGAAAACAACTTTTCGGAATAAGTCATTTAGATGTGGATTAGTACTTTGCATATCATATTTCATGTTGATCTATCTACATTGAGTGAACTGTACTGTTTAAAATAATTGTCAAGAATTCTCTGGTTTAAAACCGTATTTCGACATCTCCAATTCGAAGAAAAATACCACGTAGCCATAAAAAAGAATATAATTTATTCCCGGTGAGGGTTTATATTGCAAAAAAAAACCCACAAGACACAATAATCCAATTGTTAAAACGATCCGAACCATATTCCTAGCTTTTTATAGAAAACCAGCTATGTATCAACAACAAACAGCGGCATTATTCCAAAATCAGTTAAAAACTAGTATTAAAGTTCTCAAAGGCAGTTGTCAGTCCTAAGATTTCAATGGTATATTAATCATAATTTAGAATAAAAATAAAAATCGATATAACGAAAGAGTCTGACGATACTAAAAAAACATCGAAATCTACTAAACACTCATCAGAAGTGCAAAGTTACTTATACCTTTTATACATGATTTCAGTCATTCGCAATTAATAGTAACAACTAATAGTACTTTACATTGTTTTTCTCACGGGCAACTCCATAATCCATAAAAGTTGCATCTAATATGAAGAACAGATATGGCCTGACTGAAGTTCAATTGACGTGTAGTTTTAACTGAAAGGTTTAGAAGCAAGTCATGATAATTCGTAATCATAACAAATTGTTGAGAACTTTTGGTTTATTTCTTTAGAAGGTAGCAGGTACTAAATAATTTGCATAATTTCCAGTAATAAATACGCTAATTGACAAGGGTAAAATAGTTATACTTGGTACGATGGGATAAAAACTTCACAAATGTCGGATTCTAAAGGTTTATTCTAGGGGTAATATTATTATACTATTTACGATAATAATTTATTGAAGTGATTTTGGTGGGTTTAATGTTGCATTTAAATTTAATTGTAAGCTTTATTGGCCGAATATGATTGAATCAATGCCTATAGATTCCACACTTTCCAAAATTTTCTCTCCACATCCATTAGAAACACAACAATAAATTCAACACTCTGATTTTATTTTAAGGAAACTGTTAGTATTGACTCCAGTATTTAAAACAGTGAATGGACAATTAAATAAATAATCAGAGTTTATAAAATGACTCCAGCATTACCCCCAAACCTGAAATTTGATTCTATTTCACGAGCATCAACAGTCCTTATCATTTATACAAAACATTAGTTATATCCATCCCGGTTGTGTCGAAACGAATGAAAAAAATCATTGGAAAATACTCACAATGGACACTATTTAAGTGACAAACGAGTTAAGGGTTGTAATATATGCAAATAGACTAATTCGACCATGCTGATTACGAAAATCATAATTTTAGCTCTGCGAATTTACTCCTTGGGGGTCAAAAGTAGGTGGGAAGGTCAGAGACCGTGCAGTTTCAGCTAAAAGTTAGCAGTGGTGAGAAGGGGGGAAGGAGGAGAAAGTCGAGTTTTCCACTTTTCCTTCCTCTTTCTCGCGAAACCGAACAGAAGATAGGGCGCTAACATTGGAAGGATCCAGAAAATAACATTGCGCTGGTATTAACATTTTCACGAAAAGGGAACGGGAGAATACTATAGGAAAGTCTAAACTCATGCCCGTTTTTTGACCTTCCCACCTACTTTTGACCCCCAAGGAGTAAATTCGCAGAGCTAAAATTATGATTTTCGTAATCAGCATGGTCGAATTAGTCTATTTGCATATATTACAACCCTTAACTCGTTTGTCACTTAAATAGTGTCCATTGTCAGCTCTAATCTTTACTATGTAGCCTGTTATGTTATCAAAATTTCAACCGATATAATATGTTTCAGCGTATATCTATAGACTGTATTCAGTGTTGTGTGCCTGTTCCTCTTGAAGTTTGCCCAGCCGATGATGATAATAGATCGAGCCAAGGCCGTTTTTTGCCTCGTATTCAATACCATCGACAAGCTGAAATTAACCACTTCAGTATTATCACGAAGTTTTAGTAGTAGTGCTGGTTTCAGTTGGAAATAAATTTAAAATTTATTTAAGTTTTAAATAAAATTGATAAAATTTGCAGTTATTTTTGTGTCAAGAAGGATGGAGGTGCTTAAACATCTTCTATTTGGTTGCTTCGTGTACGGATTTGCACTATTTTATGGGACATTAGCAGTACTAAAGACATTCTTTACGTGGATCAGGAAAGGTAATGAAGTTTGGACTGTCAAGGAACGGACTTTGTCACCTATTTGTCTCCAGGATATCAAGTATGGGAGACATTCCTATGTTCGATTACAGGTATTTGCTTAATTTTAGTTAATTACTTCAATTTAATTAACTAATTGAGAAGAAAAATTAAAAAAAAATGTTTTTAACCGTTAGACGGGGATCAAGATTCATTACGTAGAGAATGGAGACCGTTCCAAACCCCTGATGCTCTTGGTCCATGGGTTCCCTGAATTCTGGTTTTGCTGGCGTCATCAGCTTGAATATTTCGCTAAAACCCATTGGTAATTAATTAGTATGTTGATTTTGCACAAGTTTTGTCACCGAAAAAATTACATGTAATTAATTGGCCTCTATTTTAAAGGAATCGTCGAATCTAGTCTGATTTAAAATCTGAAAACCACAAGGGAAAATTTTCAGGGTGCACTCAGGGAATCACTTGAAACTTTTTTGTCACCTCTAAAAGTCATGTGAAGTATAAAAATCGAAAAATTAGCGGCCCTAATTGACCTTGACTATATTTGAAAAATCGAGGAATATAAAAAATCATGAAAATTAAGTTTTTTAAATGCTCACAAAACGACTAGTTTTGGTCCGATTTTCAAAGAATTTCGAGTTTTTGAATGCCAAAGAGTTGTTCTTTCAGAAAATGAAAAGATTTAGATTTAAAAAAACAAAATTCGACATTTTTTAACTTTTAGAGCTCTCAGGAAGTGCTTTAAAATTCTCGATTTTTTTTTTAAATTCAAGTCGCGATATTTCCTTAAGCTAGAGCTCTTTGATATTCGTAAACTCGAAATTTTTTGAAAATCGAACCTAAACTTGTCGTTTTATGAGCATTTCAAAAACGTAATTTTCATGATTTTTTATATCCGTTGATTTTTCTAATATAGTCAACATCAATGAGGGCCGCTAATTTTCGTTTTTTTTACTTTATATGACTTGTAGGTGCGACACAAAAGGTTTCAATTAATTCCCTAAATGCACCCTGAAGAACCTCCCATGATAATTATTGTATTTTATTTACATTAGCATGTTATAAATGAACCCTAGCATTGGAACATGTTGTCATGTTTAACTCAAACCCAATCTCGAGTCGTGTAAAAAAATCCGACATAAAAGTAGATTTTCAAAAATAAAAATCCTTTTTGGTAATACTGTCTAATGGTGGAGATAATGAAGGGGAAAGCTGGAGTAACCGAGGGCGCTTTCTTCATTTTTAACCTCTTGGATGCCTCTGCGAGAAGGAGGGTTTCGCGGAGGGAGATGGAGAAGTCCACTTTTCTCACTCCTTCTCGCGGTGGCCTCCAAGAGGTTAAAAAGGAAGGCAGCTCATCATCCTTACCCTTAGGAAGCCTTTGCAACGAATAGGATTTTGATTTTTAAATATTTAATTTTATTTCTGATTTTTTTATACCTGTCATGATTGAATCTGAGTTAAATATGAAAAAAATTTAATTGTTAGAATCGTTCATTTTTTATAGCTGAAGCTAGAATTTTGAATATAATTGAAATTGAAATGTGATTACTAGCTACCCTGATTAATTTTAAGTACGTTCAAAATTTTAATTACAGAATTTCGATGCTTTTTTTGTTTCTGATCTAAACGTAGACACGGAGTGAAGGAGAGCTATTTTTTCGACTTTGAGTTAATGAAAGGCTAACAAGGGAAGTGCTAGGGACGTACCACTCAGAATCGCTTGATTTCTTTCGTGTTAAACCTACTAATAATACTACCAATTAATATGAAAGAATTGGCGGCCCAAATTGATATTAACCAGGTTAAGAAAAATCACCAACATTGATCATGAAAATAAATTTAAATACTATGATTATTGTTGAATACAAAAAAAATCAAGAAAAAAATTAAGAATCCAAAAATCATAATATTCTGCAGAGGCAGTGAGGGGTGTTACGTCCCGGGTACTTCCCTTGTACGTTCCTTTCAAATGCAGGCCAACGATATTAAAAGCGCGACAATGCGCGTTTTTATTGTTGTGTTTCATACAACACAAGCTGTTTTCAGTACACAATTTAAGAAAACCTTAAGATATTTTAAAATCAGATTGAATGATGACTTTTATTTCCAGGGTAGTGGCAATGGATATGAGAGGTTATGGAGACTCGGACAAGCCATCCGCAACATCGGCCTACAGCATGGACCTACTTCAGAAAGATATCGTTGATTTCGTTAAAGCGCTGAAGCGAGATAACTGCATCCTTGTTGCGCATGACTGGGGCGGCGCGCTTGCGTGGTCCGTCGCATCACTTTACCCCGCCGTCGTTTCAAAACTTGTGATAATGAACGCCCCGCACCCCGGGGCAATGTCAATCAAGCTTTCAAGCTCATTTGTTCAGTTCTTCAAATCCTGGTTAGATCACTTTATCATCATTGAATATTAAATGTAATTTTTACATCATTCAATATCTCAAGAAATCAAATGTTCTAAAGAAATATCGCTGGAAAAATCTACGCAAGATTTTAAAACGCAAAAACAACGCCGTTTCTACAAAATGTTTCCTGATATAATTTTTTTATTTGGCATTATTCATCTCGCTCGAGATGAGATTTTTTTAAATTATTATTTTTATAAAGCTAATTAAAAGCAAACATAATTCCAACATCTTTTATATCCAAAAATATATTCGCCTCCCAAAATAAATCCCCTAGCAGTGTCATTGAAATAGGTTTGAATTATCAGCTTAGGACAATTAATAAAAGGTGAAACCCTTTAATGCCTTTATACTCTGACCGTCCGTCCGTCCGTCTGTCCGTTCGTCCGTCCGCTCGTGTTCTAACTCTCGAACAGTTAAATATTTCGAATTTGTTTTCGGAAACCCATTTATGACCTTCCTGCGAAGGTTGAGTTCGTTCGTGGGTCATTTAGGTCAAAGGTCATGGGTTTGTGGTCAAAGGTCACAATTTTTTGAAATTACAACTTCATATATGTAATACAAGGTTGGAAAGCTACTTTGAAGTGCTCTTCAACGATGTATATAAACCCACTCTATGGTTGGGGAAATGTGATATTGTTGTGCAATATTATAGTGCGTGTCGGATAGCGACGTTATGTTATTCAACGTCTTGTGTCGTAGAGTTTCACCCTTTTTCGATTTGCGTTCTTGACGGCTTATTAATATCTGTTTTTCGACAGGTATATGTTCCTGTTTCAACTTCCATATCTTCCTGAATTTCTGTCAGGGGCAGAGGATATGGCAATTTTCAAAAGGATGCTGGGAACTTCGGCCTCAGACCAGGAACTGGAAGCATACAAATATGTATTTGGCAAAAGAGGTATTTAAAACATACAAATATTGCAAACCATTTTTAATTTCGTTTACTTATGGATTACTTTCAACCAGAAGAGTCACAGTTTTGAAGGTTTCGTAAATAAATATCACCGGTTTATAATCTGTAAATGAATTTAAAATTCAGAAACAGCTCAACTAAAAAACGACAACTCAATAACTAAAACTGAGGGATTTATTTTAATATGTTTTTAGGCGCATGGACACCCCCAATCAACTACTACCGAAATGCTCTCACCGCCAAAAACTTTTTTAATCCAGTCAAATTGCCAAAAATCATGAGTCCAACGCTCATAATTTGGGGCGAGGACGACATCGCGCTCGACAAGGACTTGGCCGAGTTATGTCGACAGTTCGTGAAGGACATTCGGATCGAATATATTCCGGACGGAAGTCACTTCATCCAGCAGGATAGACCTGACGAAGTCAACGGGGCTATGGCAAAGTTCGTGGGAAAAAGTTAAACCTTCCTCTGACGAATTTAATTAAAATGTTTAACGATTAGTAAACGAAGTTACCAACATTAACTTGTAATTAGAGTAATGAAGCATTGATTTGTTCGCGTTTTATCATCGTGTTGCGTTTTTAAATCATCATAGATAATTCCTTTAAAAAGTTGTGATTCGGTACGCCATTTTGATTATGCAATTTCTTAAAATACATTGAAGAATCGTGACTGCATCAAATTCATAAAACGTATGGGCATATAGTATATTCCATCCATATTGAATACTTAACAAAAATCAACTATTTTTATTAATATCTTTAAGCTCCTTCAACCAATCAGAATGCTTTTCTAGATCATGGACTGAAATTTTCTAAACCGGGGGCTAACAAGTTAATTTCAAGTTTCTAGAACTGAAAGTGCATGTAATCTAAAGCCCTAAATTTATAGCGACGAGATGATGATGTCAAATGAATGTCTTTGGATTTGGAACGATTTGTTAAGGTCCAGCTGATGTGAATTGATGGTAAAGTAATAAGTTTAATGAATTATTGGTACAGAACTAATAGTGCCTCGCATTCTTAAATTACCACTCTTGCAAGAGGCATAGTTTTTAACTAATTTAACTAGACAAGTACGTTTTTAGGTCTTTATTAAACCATCAGAAGTTTACAGAGCATACGTTTAGAAATGTTTAAAAAATATGCTAAAAAATTTAGAGACAATAAAATATTAAGTGATTGCAATCATATTTAATTAAGGTACTGTTTTCATAACTCTAATCAAACAATTAAAAGATTCGTCATTCGTAGTAATTCGGACGGTCAGAAGGTATCACGACCTTCGGTTACTATAAGCTGACATAGTGGATTTACATTTATCCAAGGGCAACCCATTACAGTAGCATCACAAGGAAACCCTCCAAGCTGGCCGTTAATCATGGTGAGGCACGGTGGGATAAACTTGTCGATGCTAAAGTTCACGTCACCTCCATTCTGAGTCCAGTAGTACTCGTTTTTATCCTGGCCGTTTAACCAGTAAACTGTTGTAAAAAGTTTACCAAATTATTACAGTTCAAATATCAATTACCGTTTTTAAAGCACAGTATTTCGTGTTTATAAAAACAAAATATGTTGTTTCCGACATATTTATTATAAATAAGAGTTCCACTCACCGTCTTCCTTCAACTGAGATCCAAGATACTCGAGCTCTTGTGGGCTGTTCAGCATAACAAGTTCCAAACCCGCGAGTTTACAAACGTTTTCCGCTAGTTCAAAACTGCACTAAATAATAAATTTTTCCAATAAGAAGCATTGTGTAATTTTTTTTAATAACGTAATAATTCAAATAATTGGAATTTGGATTCTACAATCAAATGAAATATCTTTGAAATTGCTTACGTCATCAAAAGGTTCGCTGAAATATATTTTGTCTCCATAAGATCCAACCTCTGACAACTTATCGTTGGAACCCAAAATCTGTTGAATTGTGCTGTTCAGTGTTTCTGATAAAATAACAATATATGTAAGAAACCGTCCAACGTTGTACTGGTGTTTCGTAGATGTAACGTTTTGTAACGTTCTTTACTCATATACTCTGTTGTTGAACATGTTAAGCGTAAAGACTATATAAAATGTTCAAAGTTACAAATATTTAAAACATCAAGTTGCCCCGGCCATCGAGCAAAATTAAATAGGTACGTCACTCGAAACCACTTGATTAGCTTTCGAATGACGGATCACTCATATATGTTTGGAATTTGACCCGTTTGAACCCTTCCCACTGGTTCGGGGGTTGACCTTACCTACGAATTTTATGTACCGTTCAATAGCTCTTTAAAATAGCTTCCCATCGATGTATCACACATGATACTGTTTTAAAAAACTTGACCTTTGACCTAAAGGGCCCACTA
Organism: Desoria tigrina; assembly: GCA_906901685.1. Taxonomy (NCBI): domain Eukaryota; kingdom Metazoa; phylum Arthropoda; class Collembola; order Entomobryomorpha; family Isotomidae; genus Desoria; species Desoria tigrina. Next base: position 704,827 of record CAJQTU010000029.1, read on the forward strand.
ACGAAATTGACCTCGGTTTGAATGTCCTAAATAGATTGCCGAAAGAAAAGTTTCAAAACGTTAAGCCGTTTTCGAGCGATCGCATTTACGGACAGACAGACAGACAGACCCCGAACCATTCTCATTATGTATCTACACGATACTTATCAATTAAAACTCGGGAACTTCTCAAAACTAATAGTGAACTTATATGTTAGATAACAAATGATAATCAAACCTGATCGTTTCGAAATATCAGTTGCAGAGCCAGTTTGTATAAAAATGGCTGACGTAGTAAACAACACGCAGCAAATAAGTATTTGAGAATTATAAGGTTCCATTTTAGCCCCAACAATTTGCTTTCACGCCTTTTCTTAAAGAGTATTTAAAGGTTTGAATTTAGGGTTTGACTGCTATTTAAACGCTTCTGGATGACTCTTTTATACCCATTTTTTGAAACACATATTAGAATATATATTTGAACCGTATCACAAGGTTTTGACAAATACTGATCAATCAACAGATCAATCATTTCGTTTTCTTTTATGATCTGAATTGCAAATCAAGGAAAATGAATTAATTTCAATTTATCCGCATGCCTTGCGGACCTTGCTTACTTAAAATATATCTTAATGGATTTGGTTCAATTAATTTTATCAATTATTGTCAATAATTGTCAATTTACAAAACACGGAAGTATGATAATGAAACTGAATTAGTTTATGGAATCATGTGATTTTTGAATTTCGATTGCAATTCGGATAACTACACCTGAAATGAATTGAAGTACTGCACTGAATTTCTCCGAAATTGAAGTCTTTTCAATACTAATGCATTGCCGGATTACATATACTAGATACTATACTTTATTTAAATTGTTTTAATAAATATACTACTCTTTCAATTAGTAAAATATTCACGGATATAGCCTGAAAACGTATTGTAATATAGAGTATGGATGATGCAAAGTATTACCCAAACTTCTTAAATAAACTCCACAGGAAAAGCATCCCACATGTTGAATATTTGTAATGATCTCTTTACCAATGAATTTAAAAGCTAACAAGGGACCATTTTCAGGTGTAGAATCTTGATATTTTGAACTTGTCTCATTCGAAAGAGGGGAAGTAAAATAATGAAACTTTGACATTGGAACTATCTGTTAATAAAATCGTTTTGACCTAGTAAAGTGGGTGGGAAGACGAAGAAGTGAGAGATATTTCAAAGATTCCTATAGTAAATCCCCGTTTGAATTTTGAGGAAAGCCTCCTTCCGGCGCAATGTTAATTTGGGTAGTCCTCCAATGTTAACTCCCTATCTCTGTCGCGCCTATTTTTGAAGTAAAGCGACCGGTTTTACAAGGGAAGTAATCGAGAGTGAAATTCCAGAATGGTCTGATTTTTTTACAGTTGAAAATACAATTAATAGGAACTACAAAACCGCAAAAATCTACCAAGGAAATCTAAAGAACTGAACATTTGGAAAAAATCGATTTTTTTTCAAGCATTCAGAGCGTCCAGATTTTTCCGAAAATTAAAAAAAACTCAAAATATTTTTTTTAATTAAAATATTTAAATTTCCTTGAAAATCAACTCTTTAGGATCACAAAACTCGAAAATTTTTGAAAATCGACCCACAATTCGTTGTTTTATGACGGTTTGAAAATGTAAATTTTCGTGATTTTTTTATTTCATAATTTTTTAAATATGATAAGGATCAATTAGGGCAGATAATTTTTACGGTTTTGTAGTTCCTATTAGTTGTATTTTCAACTGTAAAAAAATCAGACGATTCTGGAATTTCACTCTCGATTCCTTCCCTTGTTAGACCTTCCAATTTTCTATACTACGTCAAAGCGATTATATTCACCGAGAGTTCCATTGTTAAACTTTCGTTATCTTACTTCCTCTTTGGAATGAGACTTAAAAATACCAGCATTTTACATCTGAAAATGTTCCCTTGTAAGATGCAACCTATTTCAGGATTTAAAGCACTAATTTTTCAATAATATATATATTCAATATGTTATCAAAGGAAACCGTTACTTCCTTATTGGACAAAACCGACCGCTCTTTTAGCAGACACTTGGATAGCGGGGATGTCTTATATAAGAACTTATTCCAGGATTTAAGACGGGGGTTGTGAAATAATATATTGAATGTATTTCATGATAATGACGATTTCTTTAGAATTAGAGTACTCCACCGAAATACAATCTAAATCCCTCAGAATTCAACGGTTTGTGTAGGAGAATTAACAACGATGTGTCCCATGGGGCTTATTTGAGCATTTAATACAAACTAGGTGTCCACGCGAAATATGTATGGTATTAAGAAACAAATTTCTTCCAAAATCTACCGATTTCCAAAATTAAAAGCTTGTTCCAAAAACTTGAGTTTTGATGATATAAGGTTGGTGCTCATTAGGGTTAAAAAAATTTTAAATCAACTATTATTTAAAACATTTTCTGGCTGCTTCAATAGGAATGCTTGATTAGGTCATGAGCTTAAAGTTTTTGAACCGGGTGCCAACAAATTCAGAAATTTTACTACTACAATTGCAAAATCTGCTGATGCTGATGCAGATCTGATGTGTATTTAATTGATGGTAATGAATACATGAAGAAAGAAGTTTTAATGAGACATTTCTATAGATTTTATAATGCTTGTCATTCGCTCGTCAAATGCATTTTCAAGTATTTATTATCATACCTTTTAACAGCACATGTTAAGAGACTTCTCAAAAATATGTTAAAGAAAATTTAGAGGACATAAAATACTAGATCATTGCAGTCATGTTTTATTGAGGTACGTTTTTCATAATTTTAAGGAAACAATTCCAAAATTTGTAATTAGGAATAATTCGCTCATGTCAGACAGTTTCGTAAACTTCTGTTACTGTAAGCTGACAGAGCGTATAAAAATGTTCTATGGGGCATCCTAATAATCCAGCTAAGCAAGGAATCCCTTTAAGTTTCCCGTTATGAATGGCGACGCATTGTTCAATATACTCTTCCACGCTATAATTCACATCTTCTCCAGTCGGAGTCCAATAGAATTCGTTATTACCCCGACCGTCCACCCAGTGCACTATTGTAAAAATGGTAGCAAAATTAGTACAGTTTTATTTGAAGCGTTTAAAGCGCAGTATTTCGTTTGAAAAATGTTCCTCGAAATGCAAAAACATGAAAGCAATTCAATAATGTTGATTTGTTATGTTTGCTGTTTTTAGCTCCTTGGCTTTGTTGTACCAAAGCTATAATTAGAAATTGGCTGATTTTGCAATCACTAAAAAATATATTCAGTTTGGTTCTTCGAAGTGGTGTTAAAAATGGAGTTCAACTTACTATCTGAACCCAAAATAGATCCAAGATACGTGAGCTCTTCTTGGGTGTTCAGCCAAGCAAATTCCAAGCTCGCGTTTATGCAAACGTCTTTTGCGAATTGAAAAGCGCACTAAACATACAATTTTTAGATATAAAGAACATTCAAATTATTTTCATTTTGAATCTACAATAATTATAATTATTAAACGAATGAAACCTCATCCGAAATACTTACGTCATCCGAATCGAGTTGTCTGAAATATATTTTATCTCCATAAGATCCAATCTCTGACAACTTATCGTTGGAACCCAAAATATGTTGAATGGTGCTGTTCAGTATTTCTGATAGAATAAAATCACGTCAATTAAAACCTGGGGGTTTATCAATGTTTATGTTAGAAAAAAATTATATTTAAACCTGATCGCATCGAAATGTCAGTTGTAGAGCCGGTTTGGACAAAAATGACCAACAGGGTAATCACCACGCAGCAAACAAGTTGGAAATTAGAAGCTTCCATTTTAATCAGAACAATTGGCTTTCAGGCCTTTAGTTAGTGTATTGAAAGGTTTAAATATTGGGATTGACTGCAATTTAAACGCTTCTGAATGCCCATTTTATACCCATTTTTGAAACATCGTATCACACTTGCCAAATTCTGATATGAACAGATCAATCATTTCGTTTACCTTTTGGATCGGAATAGTGTATCAGGAAAAGGGAATTAATTTCAATTTATCCGCATTCCTTGCGGAACTTGCTTACTTACAATATCTTAATAAATTTGATGCTTATCAATCGTTGTCAATAATTGTCCATTTACAAATACCATTAATTGTTTGATTTGAGATTTAAAATATTTTTATGAGCAAATTAATCATATCATGCGCTTTTTGAATTGTGACTGCAATTCGGAAAACTAGACTGTTAACATCCAATTTGATGATCTAATTCTAGGTGATATTACATCTGGTTGAAATATTTTCAGCTATTGCACTCAATTTATTTCGCTGTAATTTTAATTTTTTTCAAATGATAACAATGCATTGCCGGACTACATAAAGAATAAACAATATACTATATACATCACATCTAGTATATATGTCATGTTAATGTTAAGTACAAGTGCATCCTTCCAAAGTGCAAGCTGGCAATCCATCTTTTCATAACTACATGGTCCGGGCAACTGGTTATTTTCAATATTTATGTATTTTGAAAGTAAGTTTTCACGTTGAATATTTTTAAATACAGTTTAGATGTGTTTAAAACGTTATAAAAATGTCACATCGACGATACAGTAGTACAAAAAAACATCAGTTGCAAATAGTTAGCTTTAACCTTTACTATATAACCTGTTATGTTATCGAAATTTCAACTGATATTATACATATATTTCGGTGTATATCTATAGACTGTAATCAGTGGTGTGTGCCTGTCCCTCTTGAAGTTTGCCCAGCCGATGATGATAATAGATCGAGGCAAGACCGCCTCGTATTCAATTGAATATCATCGACAAGCTGAAATTACCCACTGCAGTACCATCCCGAAGTTTTGATAGTAGTGCTGGATTCGGTTGAAAGTACATTTTTTATTTAAAGTTAAAAATAAAATTGAAAAAATTTGGAGTTAATTTAGTTAAAAAAATGAAGGTGCTTAACCACCTTCTATTTGGTTGCTTCGTGTACGGATTTGCCTTATTTTATGGGACATTAGCAGTACTAAAGACATTCTTTACGTGGATCAGGAAAGGGAATGAAGTTTGGACTGTCAAGGAACGGACTCTGTCGCCTATTTGTCTTCAGGATATCAAGTATGGGAGACATGCCTATGTTCGATTACAGGTATTTACTTAATTTTATTTAATTACTCCAATTTAATTAACTAATTTAGAAGAAAAATGCGTAAAAAAATGATTTAAAACGTTAGACTGGGATCAAGATCCATTACGTTGAGAATGGAGACCGTTCCAAACCCCTGATGCTCTTGGTCCATGGGTTCCCTGAATTCTGGTTTTGCTGGCGTCATCAGCTTGAATATTTCGCTAAAACGCATTGGTAATTAATTAGTATGTTGATTTTGCCGATTTTTGTCACTGAAAAATTATGCAACTAATTGCCCTGTATTTTAAAGGAATCTAGCATTCTGCTTTATAATCTGAAACTCAGTGAGATGATAATTATTGTATTTTATTTACATAAGCCTGTTGCAAATGAACCCTAGCATTTAGCATTGTAGCATGTTTTCATGTTTAACTCCTATCCAATCTTGAGTAGTGTAAAAAAAATCGGAAATAAAATTAGATTTTCAAAAATTACAATCGTTTTTGGTAGTGTTGCCTAAGGGTGGAGATAATGAGGGGCAAGTTTGAGAACCCGAGGCGCTCCTTTCCTTTTTAACCTCTTGGATGCCTCTGCGAGAAGGAGGGTTTCTCGGAAAAGGGGAGAGGGCAGATGGAGAAGTCCACTTTCTCACTCCTTCTCGCGGAGGTCTCAAAGAGGTTAATAAGCAAAGGACCTCCACTCCCCGTTTTATACAACTTACCTCATCATCCCTACCCGTAGGAAGCTTATAAATAACAAAGGATTTTGAGTTTTTAAAATCTAATTTTATTTCTGATTTTTAAACACCAGTCATGGTTTTATTTTACTATCATGTCGATAATTGCAGAATTTTCATGATTTGTTTTGTTTGGGACTTAAAAGTAGACACGCGCGGAGAGAACATTAGGAGAGCTAATGTTTCAACTTTGAGTTAATAAAAGGCAAAGTTCCCTTTAACTGGAGGCCAACTATAAAAGAACGGAACCGTTTTTATTGTTGTGTTGGATGCAACGGAAGACATTTCCAGTCCACAATATAAGAAAATATTAATATTTTTTAAAAATAGGCTTGAATTATGACTTTTATTTCCAGGGTAGTGGCAATGGATATGAGAGGTTATGGGGATTCGGACAAGCCATCCGCAACGTCGGCCTACAGCATGGACCTCCTTCAGAAAGATATCGTTGATTTCGTTAAAGCGCTGAAGCGGGACAACTGCATCCTTGTTGCGCATGACTGGGGCGGTATTCTTGCGTGGTCCGTTGCCTCGCTTTACCCTGATGTCGTTTCAAAACTTGTGATAATGAACGCCCCGCACCTCGGGGCAATGTCAATCAAGCTTTCTAGCTCATTTGTTCAGTTCTTCAAATCATGGTTAGATCACTTAATTTTCATGGAATAATAGATTTAAATAATTACATCACTCAATTTTTCAAGAAATATCACTGGAAAAATGAACGCACGAATACGTAAAAATAACGCTGTTTCTACAAAATGCTCCCTTGTATTATTTTATTTTATTGAATTTGTGTCTTTTTCATCTCGATCGAGACAATTTTTTTGCCTTTAATTATTGTAATTTAGAGCAAAAATAATTCCGAAATGTTTTATATTCCAAAATATTTGCCTTCCAAAATAAATCTATTAAACCCTAACGTGCCTTTGAAAACTCTAAAAACGCAGCTTCGTGGACTATTTTTAGATAATTGGGTTTGAATTATCACCTTACCTAGGACAATTATTAATATTTCTTTTCGACAGGTATATGTTCATGTTCCAACTTCCATATCTTCCTGAATTTTATTCTGGGGCAGAGGATATGGCAATTTTCAAAAGGCTACTTGCAACGTCGGCCTCAGACGAGGAACTAGAAGGATACAAATATGTATTTGGCAAGAAAGGTTTGCAAAACATTTTTTTACATTTCGTTTACTTCTGGATAACTCTCATTCAGTTACCATTTTTATGGTTTCGTAAATATATATATATATATATATATATATATCAGCGGCGGTTTATGATCTGTTTTAAAACATCGGTCTTCAAAAATTTAAAATCACCAAAACGTCGACTAAAAGACTGGTCAATCAAAATCCAACACGGATCGATTAATTTTCATTTTTTTAGGTGCATGGACACCACCAATAAACTACTACCGAAATGCTCTCACCGCCAAAAACTTTTTTAATCCAGTCAAATTGCCAAAAATCATGAGTCCAACTCTCATAATTTGGGGTGAGGACGACGTCGCCCTCGATAAGGACTTGGCCGAGTTATGTCGACAGTTCGTGAAGGACATTCGGATCGAATATATTCCGGACGGAAGTCACTTCATTCAAGAGGATAGACCTGACGAAGTCAACCGGGCTATGGCAACGTTTGTGGGAAAAAGTTAAACCTTCCTCGGTCGAATTTAATTAAAATGTTTAATTAATGTATTAGTAAACGAAGTTACCAACCTTACAATTACAGTAAATGAATCATATATATTGACTCCTTCGTCATTTGGTTTATCATCGTGTTACGTTTTTAAATCATTTAGGATAATTTATTAACGAAATTGTGATTGAGTATGCACGTTTGATTGACAATATATTTCCAATTCATAATCTAAAATGTATTGAAACCCCTTGAAAGCTTGCATTCCGGACCCATCAAATCATATTTTATTAGAGATAAACCCATCTCTTATATATGCCATCAAATGTCAAATATTTAATCCATATTAAATCTAAAAATTTGCTATTTTTAACGTGTTTGGGCTCTTTAATTCGGTGTCCATTCCTAGGACATCAATTTTGTTTTTTATGACCGGATGCTTACAAGCTTGGAGATTTGACAACTACGACTGAAAATGTAACGTTAGGTTGCATATAATCGATAAATTCCACGTCTACATTTAATTATATAAAAAATGATCGAAATTAATGCGTAGAATATTGATTGAATTTGAGGTAACTATTAGAAATGATGAATTGATGCCGATTAATTGTTTGTAATGAATGATATCATAAAACTTTGAGCTTTGTCTACTCAAATTATAGCTCGAGAGTCGGTTTTAACTGTATAGATGCGTTTTCAAGTTTTCTTCTAAATGTTAAAAATAATATATTTAAAAAATCAAAGACGCCATGAAATATTAAGTCACTGACATTATGTTTAATTAGGGCACTTTTTCATACATTTAATGAAACAATTTGAGAATTTTTTGTGGAACTAAGGTTAAAGTTAGACGCTCAGCTTACAAGGGAAGTTCATCAGAGTGAACTCAAGGAAATGCTTGAAACTTTTATGGTCGTATCTACAACTAATGTGGACAATAAAAATCTAAAAATTAGCGGCACTAATCGACGTTGACTATGTTTAAAAAATCGACGAGTATAAAAAATCATGAAAATTGAGTTTTTGAAATGCTCATAAAACGACGAGTTTTGGTCTGATTTTCAAAATTTTTCGAGTTTTTGAATGTCAAAGAGTTGTAATTTAAGGAAATGTCAAGACTTGAATTTAAAAAAAAATATTGATAAAAATCATTTTTTTTCAAGCACTTCCAGAGAACTCAAAAAGTCTAAAAACTCCAAAAAAGTAATAATTTTTTTAAAAATTCGAATCTTTTACTTTTCTTGAACAACAACTCTTTGACATTCAAAAACTCGAAAAATTTTGAAAATCGGACCAAAACTCGTCGTTTTATGAGCATTTCAAAAACTCAATTTTCATGATTTTTTATATTCGTCGATTTTTTAAACATAGTCAACGTCGATTAGTGCCGCTAATTTTTAGATTTTTATTGTCCACATTAGTTGTAGATACGACCATAAAAGTTTCAAGCATTTCCTTGAGTTCACTCTGATGAACTTCCCTTGTTAGACCGAATCGGTTACTGTGAGCTGGCAGAGCGGGAAGAAATCATAATGTATGAATTCCCCACTTAGCAATCTTCCACAAGGATACCCGTAAAGCTTGCGTTCTTTTAGAGCGACGCAGTTTGGTGAAAGTGTTTCGACGCTAAAGAACACATCCCCTCCGTCCTGTACCCAGCTGTATTCGTTTTTGTCGTAACCATCCACCCAATAGGCATCTGTACATTTTACATCCAAATCAGCATGGCACAAATAAGAGGTTTCAAAGCCCAATATTTCGTGCCAAAATAGTTTCAAATTTCAATTTTGATATTTTTAAAGGCCATTAAAAACTATTTGTAGTTCTTCAGAAATTGAACCCACATTAAATCATTTATCTGTTGCGTTTCATTTTATGCGAATTAACTTGGTTGTAGTATGTAGTATGGCTACCACTTACAATTGTTTAAGATGTCTCGAAGATATATTAGTTCTTTTTGAGTCTTCAGTCGAGCCAGTTTTAAACCCGCATCTTTGCAAAGGTTACTCGCATCTTGGAATGTGAACTAATTAATAAATATTGAGACAAATTTTTAATCTTTAAACACCTAAAAAAATTTAAAGTAATTGCATTTTGAAGTTCGAGCCACGAGCAAGAAATATCTTTTGAATTACTTACTCCATTGCTACTGTAATCAGTGAAATATCTGCTGTAGTCAATACCTCCTATCAGATGCATCTTGCCGTTGGCATCCAAAATTTGTTGGATTGTGTTGTTCAGGGTTTCTAGTAGAATACATTTACATTTTTATTATGACTTTGGAACTTATTAATGCCCTTAAAAATCTGTTATTTAGCTTAAAATTGATAATTCAACCTGACGGTTTCGAAATTTCTGTTGCAGAGCCGTTTTGGATGCCGGCGGCAAAAATGGTGAACACCAAACAGCCAAGCAGTAGTTGGGGAATCGAACGTTCCATTTTAGTTGAAGTATTTGTTTCACCGCTTTACTCGGTATTTAGTGGTTTTGGGATTTATTGTTATTATGGCGTTTTTGTCATTCCTTTTATACTCTTTTTTGAATAACTTTTTTTAAAGTATCCTCCCAAATCTCAAGTTTTTTGACATACTTTGATACAAACTAATCAATCATTAGATGATACTTATCGGAAGTGAGTGAATGCAAGCGGGATTTCAGTTTAATTTCAATGAATCCAAAAATATTTCGGTGATCCATCATACTTGCATTATATCGATGTAATTGATTAACCATTTATGACAAGTGTTTTTTGTAGGGTTTGATAATGCGAGTTCTTGCGAAATGCTAGGAAAATAAATCTTGTTGAGAAATACTAAAGTATGAAACTAAATTAAAATCGTTGCAGTTTAGTTTTTTTAATTTTTTTAATGTACTCAAATCAAGTCAATCATTGAGTATCTTTTATAAAACTTATTGTTATCTTGATTGAGGTTCAGATAATACGGTACGTCGTCATCATTAATGCCATAAATGACTGAAATTACATGGACCCGATTTTTGTGATCTAACAGGCTTTGATTAATTAAAAAAAAGGTTCTGTTTATATCGCAAATTTCGAATAATATTACTCGTTTTTAATTTGGCGTTACTATATGGTCCGTCCGTGCTCTAACTCCTAAACCCTTAAATATTTGAATTTTGTATTTCCATAACTGATAATCCTGCGCAAGTCAAGTTAGTCTGAGAACCATGTTGGTCATAGGTCAATCATCTGAGATCATCCTTTAACGATGTATACAACCTTGAACTATGGTTTCAAATCCGGTAAAACAAGTTTTTTTCTCTAGTACAAAAATATCTCAGAATACTTGTTAATTAACATATTTTACTGATTTGAGAATATTGCTTCATGGCTAGTTCGAATTCTGATAGAGTATTAGGAATCTTCCGATTGTGACAGAGTATTGATGGATTTCATTCAATGGATATTTTAGAATTTAAATGCGTTCGGTCTTATACGTCACTTTTTTGTTCAAAGAGTTTCGAGAATTTTTAATACGTTTAGCCGACATGGAAGTGGTGATATTATAGCCTTGCATTGCACGCACTCGCATAACGCTGCCGGTAAAGCTAAAACTACTAAATAGAGTTGGATAAAATAAATGAACTGTCTGTATAGACAAAATTATAAAATCCCTACAATTTATTCTTACGAAGTCACAGCGAGCTAAGAGCGACTGTAAGTGAATTTAAAAATTTGACAGTAATTAATTCCGTAACTCATTAAGTGAGTAGTTATATATATAATCGAAAATATCCCATGAAAGCGTTTTTCAGGATTTATTACCTGAATTGTGGATTAAAATATATGCATATGTATCTTGCTATACACTATTCCGGATTTCTAGTTATACAATTCCTTGCTAATTCAACCTTATTCAACTCTTATCTCATTAACCAAATACAGAACTTTCATTCAAACATTCAAGTACAAACATACATACCCTATGGGGACTTATTCCAGGATTTCAGACTTCTTCTGGAACAACATATGTCTATCTCGTCTTGCACGTCTCTGCATTATTTTACATTAGCTACAAGATAGTAGTAACAAAGTCTTTAGTATTTTACATAAAGACTTGTAACCTAATTCTATTTGATGTAACAGCATGTCAGAATGGCTTTCTCTTTTCTGCTAAAAATCTTTAAAAATCGGCATGGATCCATTCCATACCCACCAATTAACTCCCTCAGTAACTGAACCTTCTGCTGGAATAATGTCCAGAAAATGAAGCCCATCCTCCATTCAACTTGATTATAAAACGCTTTCAGTTAAAGTTTCAAGTTTAAAAGTTTCAGAGTTTCATAATGTTCCTTTTATTTAATTGAAAGGAAATTATTTTAAGCGCAGGATTTTTCGACAAGCTGGAAAAATGACTTACTCGGATAAGTCACTGTTGCACTCGGAGTCGAAAATGACAATTATTTGTTAGATTAGTTGAAGCTCCTCAGGACTGGATGTTGTTTACAATCGGCGGTTTTGCTTTTAATTGTAATTAAACCTCACCAGTTGTTCATTTATGAAAATTCCTGGATTTTGGGTTCTGGACGCAGTTAAAATGTTGGTTTCTGGGACGTCATCGCACTTCATTTTTTTTAATTAGTGTTACTCTTCTTCGCACGCAACAACTTACAATAGGGGCTACAAAATTCCAGTTAAACACATGTACTTACATGAAAGTACATAAAGCATATCTTCTCTGCGAATAATAATATAAATTTACAGCATGTTACGTGCTAACCTGAACAACGACACGTACGACGCTGATCCATACAGTCCTGGGAGTCGGGAGGCATTGTGATATTTTTAGCTGAAATATGATCCATTATAAGAATTATTATATAATTCAAAATGTTACCCAAACTTCTTAAATAAACTACCCAGGAATAGCATCCCACATGTTCAATATTTGTAATGAGCTCTTAAAAATATAATTTGACTAACAAGGGAATATTTTTAGATGTACAACCTCGAACTTTTTTAACTCACTCAAAAGAGGAAGTAAAATAATGAAAATTTAAAATTGAAACTATCGGGTAATAAAATCGTTTGACCTAGTAAAGTGGGTATGATGAAAGATATTTCAAAAATTCCAATAGTAAATCCCTGTTTGAATATTGAGGAAAGGCCCGTTCCGGGTAAATACTCAAAAACAAACTGCGTGGACATAAATGCAATTAAAAACCGTAAAACAGATAATACAACTCATTTAGTTTAATTATATTTTATTAAGGAAATTTCTTCCATAAAATTGAATTAGGAATTTCAATCTTGTTATTGGCACTGGAGCTGAGCCTGTATATTCAGACGGTATCGTGAATTTCAGCGATTTTGAGTTGACAGAGCGGGAAGTAGTTGAAACCCTGGCTGCCATCACATGGATCGCCCCAGAGCTTTCCAGCGCTATCGATGATTACACAATTACTATGACTGCTGATAACTTTGTATTCTACTTCGCCACCGTCTTGGACCCAAAAGTATTCGTTGGTGCCGTACCCATCCAACCAATAACCTGCAAAACAAAACACATGAATTTTTAAGTATATTCGAATAAATGTGTGTTATTCAAGAAAAAAATTAATAATTTCTTTCATAACTTTCATGTTTTCACCTTTTGTTTAAAGGTATTAAACAATTAAATATTTAGGTTGTCTCTAAACCATAATTTGGGTTTTTTGTAATTAAAAGTACCAAACTCACGATTATTGTCCACCATGAGGCCTAAGTATGCGAGTTCTTCGTCGCTGTCCAGTCTAACTAGTTTCATTCCCGCTCCTTCGCAGTAGCTCTCAGAAGTTGTAAAGTCCATCTGATAGATAAATGAATTGCATTACGATTTTTAAATACATTATAATAGCAAATACATGGGTCTGATTATTTAAAAATTAGTACTCCAGAACCAAAGGTTACAAATATAACTTGAATTTCTTACGTTGACGTGCTCACTAAAATATATTTTTTGTGCAAAAGCTCCATATTCGAACATTTTGTTGTTGGCACTCAAAATCCGATGGATAGTGCTGTTCAGTGTATCTGAAAAACAATTATTATACCAGATGTATTATTCAGCTACTGTTTCAATTCTGAGAACAAATATTAAAGAAGGACAACGTTTTGAAATTAAGTGAATCAAACCTGATCGTTTAAAAACCTTTCTAGCAGAACAGGTTTCGAGGGTTAAAGTGGTGACCACAAAGCACCAAACAAGAAGATTCCAATGATTCATTTTTAATTTCCGAATGCACGTTTTATTTTGCTGTAACTCGATGTTTGACTTCTGGGGTTGACTAAATTTCTACCGTTTCGGAACTTGCTTTTATACCGATTTTAGAGTTTTTTTATTCGAAAGTAGGCTGCTTTATCACACCTATTTTTTACTTTTGACTAATCTAACCGTTGATTGTTGATTACCTCATCCATACGTTCTTACGATTCAAATTAGGTCGCCAAAAGAGCGGAATGAAAATAAACAATATTTTAACAAGTATGGTCAGATTTAAACCAACTAATCATATAGAATGTTTACCCAACAGTCATCCGCGCTTATATTTTAGCAGATTTGTCATTTAGGTTATCCGGCTTACTGATTAGCCTCATGAAAGTTCATTAGATTTTATGTCAGTAAAATGATCTAGATAGATACATTGTACATTACCAGACTGCTTTATCTATTTTATGAACATGCATATCCGTAATTTTGTTGAAAAAATGGGGACGAGGATTAATGAATATTTGTCAAAGATGTAGATTAGTCAAAAATAATTGAGCGCTAAAATTGTTCACACAAATGCCATTTTGAGCTGTTGGAATTTCACGATTCTGGAATTTCGGTTTCAGTATGTTTCATTTAAGAAAATCATAGTCAGACTCACAAAGGCGGAAATGGCCATGTAAACCGAATTGTTCCCCCGAGCAAAAATTCGGATAGCATTTGCACTTGTTTTCCATATCGTAACTATTTCATGACTGTTATTAGTATACGCTACTACTATGGCATCCTGAATACATACTGTTGTGTTGCAAATTGTGCGTAGATTTTGAATCTGCAATAAGAAGTTGTGGAACATGGAAGCGTTTTTGAGATAAACTCCAAATACCGGGTAAAAATAGGATATTTTCGGATTTTTAGCCCCAGTCCGGGCTTATGGAATCATGCTGTCCGTCCGTCCGTCTGTCCGTGACACGCTAGCGGCCAAACGGCTGGACTGATCGACTTGAAAGGGACACTTGTGTATTCATGCAAAGTAGTGTTGCCAAGGGAATGGGTTTTAAATACAGACAAATTGAAGCATCCTGACTCGGGCTATATAACACTGCACACTGTAGGTTTTATCATTTCAAACTGCTTGACGTGTGAGATTGCGCTAAAACTCCCTAAACCCAAATTATAATCGAATCCCTAATTTAAATGATTAGATTAAGCTAAGTAATGAAGTAGGGCCAGCCGTACGTATTTTTATGAAAACAAATAGAGGATAAATTGAGACTGGGCCTAAATTATTCGTTATATTCTATGAAAATTAACTTACAGAACCTTAAAAACAATAATTGTATTTGCAATGCTTTTTATTAAGGGAATCATCATATCATCGTAATAATACGCATAATTTAAAATTTTGATATCCCCATAGTTAAGTCGGCTTTGAACTGACAGAGAGGGAAATAGTCCCAACTTAGGCTGGCATCGCATTGATCACCCCAGAGCTTTCCGCCATTCGTAATCATGATGCAGTTAGGGTGTGAACTGTTGACGTAATACTCAACATCGTCACCGTCCTGAACCCAAAAGTAACCCTTTTTGTCATACCCATCCAACCAATAACCTAGAGTAAACCGTTTAATCAACAATTAGACAATTTTCGAATGCGCAAACATACAAGTATATTTTAACTTTTGCACGATATTTGTCAAGCAATTACGACTTGAAAATGCTGTTTTTAAATAATCTAGAAGTTAAAGTTACTGAAGTTTGGGGAGGAATAATTGCGACCATTTCGGAACAACGAAAGCATTGACTGTAATGTAATCGATGTTCCAAAATGGTTCCAATTATGTTTGCCCAAACTCTAACAGCATGAACAAATTAGTATTTAATTTTTTTATTAACATGGATAATAATAAAATTAAATAAATGGCGAAAAAACTACCACAATGCATTTTTTGAGCTTTAAGAAATAGTAAGTTCTAGCTTTATTTTTGAAATTTTCATCATAAAATCAGAGACTTTTTGAAACAAACGGGATTTTGACAAACATTTATAAGCAGTTTGAGCTTAACTTACGGTTAGTTGGAATCAGAGTCAGTCCGAGATATGTAAGTTCTTGCTGGCTGTTCAACCTTACGAGTTTTAAACCTGCGTTTGCACAAAAATTCTCCGACGCTGTGAAGGTCATCTGAACAAAAGTATGCATAAAAGAATATTTTTATTAACTCATTGGATATTTAATTTGTTTAAAGTAACAATACAAATGGTTCCACAAAATTATCATAATTTCCCAGCTATCTCGAAAAGAAAACATTCTTTTAATATATACATATATATATCTAATAAACATTGTAATTCATAGAATATCATTTTAAAGATAATGGGAAAAGAATCATGTGCGAGAATCAGTAATTAAAAATATTAATATATATATATATAATCTTTAATCTTTTTTTTTAGATGTTTTACTATATGAAGTCGTTGTTTGTGAAATCGTTATCCTTACATATCAAACAAAACAAAGCTTTATAAAATTTTATGCCGATGATGAATATAACTACTATGCTAGCTACTATAACTGTAAGAAAATATCAATTTAGTAGTGACGGTAACTAAAACTAGAATGCCTTTAAATTCTAGTTTTTCACAGTACTAGAACTAACAACCAGAACTACTAAAATACTATTACTAATAACAAAAAGTAATCTCAGAACAAAGAACCACTCGAAAAAGCAAGTAAAGCCCATCGCTAAAATTATGTGACTTACTTTGGTGTTGGTGTGGTCACTGAAATATACTTTGTTACCAAATGCTCCATATTCAAAAATCTTGTCGTTAGCACTCAAAATCTCTTGAATTGTGGCGTTCAGTTTTTCTGACAAAAGCAAATTAACGAATTAATTTTAAACATGATAATGTGGCAATAATAAATCAAATAAACTCTACTTTAGTCAACTAGAATGTCAACCAAACCTGATCGAATCAAGCTTTCAGCAGCGGAGCCAGTTTGGATGAAGACGGCTGATATGGTGAGCAGGACGCACAAACCCAGTAATTGGAGATGGCAAGATTTCATTTTAAAACGAGTGCTTGTTTAAAGTTCACAAGCAGTTTAAATATTTGAATAACTGATTCTTGCTGTTGAGTGCTAATAAGGTACGCCTAGAGCCTTCTTTTATACATATTTGAAATATCTTTATCTTGGAGTGACGTGGCTTATCAAATTTTTTGACAGCTAATTTTCTAATAGATCAATCATTGCATCTGCTGAAAATTTAGGGTGTACAAATGAATCGAAAGACTGCGTGTCCGTCCGTTGTCGAAAGCAATAATCGTTGAACGTTCAACTTTTAAAAGTCTTTAATGAGGAAAATAATTTGTACTATTTTTATTGGTTTTGAGACATTTAATATTACATGTCAAGAGGGTTATAGCCATAACTCGCATTTGTCATACTGAAGAGGGAATGCAAATTCACAGATAATATTTATGAGGCAGTTTAACCTTGGAGCTATGGAGCGAGGTTAAACGAATTTCAAATTCGTCACGTTGTCTTAAAGGGGCTACATTATTTTAGCTCTATGACTGAGGCAACTTAATATTTTTATTTTTTATAATACTTAATCTTTTATCGTTTAAAGACTAAACCCAACCGCATCGTAAACATGTTTCAAGTCATAATAGAAACTGAACATCAACGATACATCAGTACATTCGTTTGACCGATTAACGTTTTCGTGAATCGAGTTTTTTATAATTAGTACCACTTCACATTAAACAAACCTGCGTCTATTCGGACATAGAGGACTTTGGTTCATTCATCATGATGTGACAAGTATCATGAAAGTTCATTGGATTTTATGTTGTAATTTGGAAAAACAACTTCAGCATATTACCGAAGTGCTGATTTGAATTTTATCTCGTATCTCAATATTAGAAAATATTAGTATATCGAAGGGCCTACAATATTGCTTAGCTAAGGCTATACTGTTTCTGTATATCATTAGGGACACCAATTACTGCTTCCTACCAAAATATGAAATGTCCCAACCATCCGTTCCCAACCATTTAATATGAATGCCCCCAACCTTAATTATTTTTTTTGCGACCGATATATGAATACACCCAACCAATAACTGAAAGGCCCAACTTACCTGTAACATTTAATTCCTTAAAAGGCCGGTCTAAAAATTAGTATTCTAAATCATCCATGTGTAAATGACAGATATATTTAATTAAATATGAATGGGGAAGGTCTGGAAAGAAATTAAAGCAAAGCCTGAGTTAAAAACCAGGTACTGAAGGTTAATATTATTATCTCTGTTCTGTCCTTGCTGTTACCTCTTTCTCCCCCACCAAAGAAACTCAGGTAATACAGAAAGAGATGAAATCAGAAATTGACTCAATACTTCAACTTGTTATGCAGCAACCTAATTTGATAATTTCGCAATTAAGACAGTCGTCAGAAGGAGGTACCTACCAAGTACCAAGAGACAATTGACCAATTATCTCGCTTATAAAAACAACAAAGACAATCCAAGAGTTCAATCCCTGGGTCAAATGTCAGCATTATGTAACAAGTATACAAAGGACCCCGAAAACATCGATTATCCCTATATGTTGTTGGGAAAAACATACATTCCATCCGTTTGGAATCGCAATTACATCCTCGCTGCTATCGACTATGTGTTTCTAAGTTTTTAAAGGACGAAGTTAAATTGATTTAAATACTTGACTTTCACAAAGCGTTTGTCATGAACAAAACTCAATACTTTGTACTTATAAAACGACAAAAAACAGACTGGATTGTCAAGTTCTTTCCCAACAACTGGATCGACTCCAATCGTAACTGTTCAGTTTTTAAACAGGAATACATTTGTAAACACACTATGGGGTTTGCTATCTCGTTAGGAAAATTTACTGTTCTTGATCATGTCAAAAATGACAAAGTGGGTGTCGAAAGGAAACCCGTGAGCCCATCCAAGGCCAGAAAAGCATTATTAGTTGACTAAATATGTTCTTTCAATTATTCAATTTTGTTAATAACTTGGTGTTATACTAAGGATTAAATTGAATATTTCATTCAGAGTGGTTTTTTATGAAAAACATCGTGTTGGGTCTTTCAGTCATTGGTTGGGTGTATTCATATATCGGTCGCAGAAACAGTAATTACGGTTGGGGGTATTCATATTAACTGGTTGGGAACGGATGGTTGGCATATTTCATATTTTGGTAGGAAGCGTTAATAATGATCCTATCATTAGATATAAATGAATTTCGAATTTAATAGCAAGCGTTTATTAAAAGCACTGAAAGTATTAGAACCTATAAATTCGTTTTTGTACACAAATGCATATTTTTATTTACAGTATTTACTCAAAGAAATTCCAAAGCAGTTTTCTGCTAATTAATTGAGCCGAAAACAAGACTTGAATATTAATCAGCTCACTTCAACACAAAATTACCAGTGACTGACCTGACAAAACGACGAGATTATGATGTCCAACCAAAACTGTCCTTTGGACTCTGTAACACCTCAAGTCGTACCCTGTTAGCTGCTGCTTCTTCAATAACGTCGGAAAATTCTAAATGCATTGGAACAATACAAAATCGATACAAAATTTATTTCAACATGAAAAAATCGTTATAAACGCAGATCGACAGAGGATTAAACTACATTGCACAAGATGATAAATGACGTTTAACGTCGTTGTATGAAACGATAGATACGTGTCAGTTTAAAATCTCAACTACTATAATACATCAACTTGTAAACACCTTTCAATACACTGCTCTTACAATTCTTACATCTAACCTTAAAAATGTAGGTGTGGGAGCTCAATAAATTATTTCTAGTTGATAAAAACATTGATTAAAGTCTTAATTTGAGAAAATACACGAAAAAATTCGATTGCCAAAGGTCGTTCGCAAACGGCCTAAAAATGCTTACGACCTGACCTGTAATATACAGGGTGTCTTTTATAAGGGTTCCCGACTTCTATACAATATATATTTAAGTCGGGAACCTTTATAAGAGACACCCTATATATATAAATATATATACTTTATTTACGAGCCACTTTAGCATTCATCCAGGACGGACGTGTTCTTTTTTGCTCTCCTGCCGGTTGGGTTGTCACACATTGTATATAGTATATAGTAACTTAGTATAACCGACCCACAGTACATACTTGCAAATGCCTAGCCCCAAGAAAGATAGGAAAGGAAAAAAACACCGTGTCGAGGATAATACTTCAAGCTCTGACGACAGCCCTATTGACAGGAGAAGGGAGAAAAAGCATCGTGTCGATAGCCCAGAAGGAGATCACAATATGGACTTCAAAGCTCAGATGAAAGACGCCCTGCTGGAGATATGGCCAGTTTGGAAAATTGAACTTGAAAGTATAATTTCAAATCTTGTGAAGGATCAACTGGCCATCATCAACACTTTGACTGATAGAGTGACCCTGCTCGAGAATAAAATTTTACAATTGAAAAGTGGAACTGTGCAAGTGGACCGCAGCAGAAATGTGGTAGTGTTTGGACTGAAAGAGGAAACGAAAGAGGACCGTCAAGCCATAGAAAAGCACGTCAACGAGTTAGGCACTGCCTTAGGCATAGCTATAGACTTTGACGACGCTTTCCGCCTTGGAAAGCCCAAAGCGGGTAGTGGCCCACGACCACTGCTCATCAAACTACTGAGGACCCGTGATAAGTGGAACATATTCGGTGCAAAAAAACAGCTAAAGACCAGCGCTGATACAAAATATAAAACTATCTACATCCATGAGGATCACACCACAGAACAGAGGAAGGAGGCAGCCACACTAAGGGCCAAGCTGAAGGACTTACAGCAAGGAGACAAGGAGATCACAGGCTACGTCCGGAACGGCATTCTTTTCACCCAGAAGCAGAAGGCAGCCCTCAAAAAATATCGAAACTCGGATCACGGGGTCATCGAAGCCTAAAACGGATCAGCTATGGAAGCAAACACCCGGTTAAGTTACCCCATATTTAATACCTTCTCTACTCTCTTTTATAATATAGAAGGCATATCTGCTCTATATAATCTAAATACTGTTGACACTAAATCCCTTACTTCATCAGATATTATCTGCCTTAACGAGACATGGCAAATTAGTCCTTTCGTACTCCCAAGCACTTTTTCTTCATACAATCTCTACAGTGAGTTAGCTATTAAAATCCATAAGACAGGAATGGCAAAGGGCGGCTTAGCCATTCTTGCACGAAGAGAACTCTTTTCTTATCAGTCCATTCTCTTACAGTCAAACTATGCCTTAGTCATTAAATTCATCTGCAAAATCTCTGACCGACCAATAATTATAGGCAATTTCTACATACCTCCAAGTACAGAACATGACCAGGGTTTATATGACTTATTCACTAGCATTGAATTGTTTACTCAAGAATATAATGACTGCATGATAATCCTTGGTGGAGATTTTAATGCAAGGGTAGGCAGATTAGGTGACACTTTAGCTGAGCTAAATTCGCCCATCTCGGCAACGAGGAATTCTAGAGATAAGCACGTCTCCAAGCGAGGTGCAACTCTTATGGACTTTATGACAGAAAATGACATGACGCTAGTTAATGGAAGAATGCATGGTGATACATTAGGCGACTTTACGTTCTCCTCGACAATGGGTAACAGTGTGATTGACCTTGTTTTTGCCAACTCGACAACTCTACCCATACTAAACAATTTCCAAGTAGCCAGCTTATCCCACTCACATCACTTTCCAGTCATCATCTCTATGCAACAAGATCCCATATCGACAGTTAGACCAGTCCCATTGAATCATACAGTTTATACATGGAAAAAAGACGAAGAAATGAAACTACAATATCAAAATGCCATTCAAACCCGATTGGACTTGCCATCCCTAGATGTAAATTACTCTACCGTGGTAGATACAATATCAGGAGCAGCAAAAGAAGCAAAACTTGCCTTCGTGACATGTAATATCTCCAAATCTCCTAAAAAACCCTGGTTCGACTCGGAATGTCGTCAAGCTCACAGACACTTAAATGAAATGCTCTCTTTAGCCAAAGCTTATGACTGGCTGCCTCTACATAAAGATCAATTCATCGAAGCTAGGAAAAAGTACAAGAACCTCTGTAAATCCAAGAAGGTGAAATATTGGAATCAGCATAAACTTTCTCTTTCCCAAGCAAGAACACAACAAGACTTTTGGAACCTAATTAAGCCCTTTAAACGACAACCAACGAAACCCAATGCTGTTGAAGCAGAAGACTGGCTCAAATTCTATTCAGATCTTATGCCTCCTCGCTCCTCCCCCGAGCCTTTCCTACAAGATGCACGTCACCCGAGCCTGGATGTAGAGATAACCACAGAAGAAGTCGTCACCGCTTCCAAGCGTCTCTCCAACAATAAATCTCCCGGTCCGGATGGAATTAAGAATGAATTCCTTAAATATCTACCCGAAATTGGATTTCAAGCCATCGCTACCTGCTTCTCAAACATTCTACTGCTCGAACAACCCCCGGAAACATGGAGTGAATCCATAACAGTAATGTTACACAAAAAAGGAGATCCCGCCGACCCCGCTAACTACAGACCGATTGCTCTTCTTAATACCCTCCTTAAATTATTTACCCAAGTTCTTCATAATAGGCTTACAAAATGGGCTGTTGACACGAAAACTTTACCTGAAGCCCAAGGAGGATTTAGGGCCGGAAGAGGCTGCGAGGATCAGATATTCGTACTAAATTCTGCCATTCAAATTGCAACGCGGAGCAAAAAATCCAAGCTATTTGCACTTTTCATCGACTTCGCAAGAGCTTTCCCCTCAATTCCGCATAACTTATTATGGAACAAATTATTCTCTATCGGGGTCAGTGGTAAATTCATCCGCATTCTACAACATATCTATCAAAATGCCAACACTCGGATTAGACTAAATGACAAATTCTCTGATGCCATCCCTATGACAGAAGGCCTTCTACAAGGAGAAGTTCTTAGCCCATTACTATTCAGTCTATATATATGCGATATAGAAGAGCTTTTACTTCAATTTAATGTGGCCGGCATAACCATCGATAGCAATCTCGACCTACACATTCTATTATATGCAGATGACATGGTATTGTTAAGTACGACTTCTAGAGGTCTTCAAATGAAAATCAACAAACTCACGGAATATTTCGATGTTCATCAATTGAGCGTCAGTCTAGGTAAAACCAAAGTCATGATCTTTCGGCGCGGTGGGAAACTACCACGGGGACTCAGTTTCCGGTTCAAAGGGGAACCACTAGAAATTGTTAAAGAATATACATACTTAGGCGTTCCATTCCATTCCTCGTGAGTCTTTCGAAAAACCGCACAATGTTTCAAGATTAAAGGTATGTCAGCCCTGGGCACGGTCTGGAAAATAATGAGCTCCTCCACAATGGAACCCATACAACAAAAATTCAATCTATTCAATGCCATGTGCTTAGCAAGCGTACTTTACTGCTCCCATATTTGGGGACTCCGGTACTTATCGGAAATAGAGAAGGTCCAATACTCATTCCTCCGTCGGCTTTTAGGACTTTCTTATGGAGCACCAGCTTACGGCTGTAGACTAGAGACGAATAGGTCAACTCTTAAAATCCGAGTTATAAAGCAAGCCCTCACATTCCTCATCAAAATCTGTGCCATGGACATATGCCCGATACCCTCTCAGGTGCTTCTCCCGGTTATTACAATTGAGCACAGCCACCACCGAAAATGTCACTTATAATTGGGTACTGCAACTTAAGAACTTATTGCAACCTTCTTTGCCGCTTTCGTTTTGGGACCATTTTAACCTGTTATACATGGATGAAAGTACAAAGTCCGACAAAATCAAGGATCTGATGGAACGGAAAGATGGGATAGTTGACTCATTCATATTAAATCAATTTACAGAGGATACAGAACGAGTCCAAGAATCCACAACATACTCCTACTATCTCATTCCGGATTTTAATTCGCTACCACACTATCTGACTCTTCCTCTACAATATCGCTTTATTAAGCTCTTATCCCAATGCCGACTTGGAAATGGTAGATTCTTTTCAAAGGACTTTAATTTATCTCTAAATACCAAAACGAACTGCACTATTTGCAACCTCAGCGAGGTCAACTCACTGTATCACATTCTTATGAGATGCCCTCTAAACTTAGGACCAAGACATTCCTTAACTAACAACCTTATATTGCCACGTGCCGAGTCTGAATTATTAGCATGGCTTAATCCCAGTACAAAGGCCGAAGCTATTGACATTTATAATTTTATTTACGCCTGTCTACATAACATAGCCGACATACCCCCTGACACTTGACATAAAAAGCCCTGCAACTGCACAACCGTTATCAGTTTGCCACTCTACGACGACTAGATAACTCTGTAGACTTGTTAAATCCAAGTGGTATATACAGCTAGTTACTTCCTCAGCGGTCAGTCAATAATCTCATTTTACCCTGTCATTTCCTCTGTCCATCAACATGAATATATGTAAGTTCTTTAAGCCTGTATAAAGATTCATAATCAGAACGCAGATCAACTATGATTTAGTTAATTACCCTTCCTAGCCTCAGTCGTAATTTCCGTTACAATTAAATTTATAATATTATTTATTCAATTAATCTATACTACATACTTTTTGTTTTCTTATAATGCCTTCAGATCCAGGTGTGCTCCTTCTGGTGTGTGGTCTCATCAGCAGCAGTGCCATACCGGTCAAGCCGATAGTCCAAACAATTGGAGGAATCGGGGAATTCATTAACCAGATCCGGTCGCATTTTGGTAAAGCGGGAGATTTTGCGACGCAAAATGGATTCGAATACGGCAACATTTATAACTCACTCCTTCAGTACTCCGTTATCAATGCGCACCTGGAAAAGCAAAACCACCGGCTGCTCATAGCCCAGCGGGACGAGACTGCCGCCATGAGGGAGGACACCGGGGCCTACTTCTACCGTGACACCATAATTAATTGCGTCTTTTATGCCATATTTATAATCATTGCCACTGGTACACTTATTGTTAATATGATTATGTTATGCCGCAAACAGCATAAGCGACGAGATCAACGCTAGGTCTCTACTAGATTAAGTATTAATTATTTCTTATTTTTCCGATTAGGGCACTACATTGTACGACGATCAAAGGTCAGCTTTTCGAAAAATAATGTAAACCCATATACATACTAATTAATGAATTATTACGATACAAATCTGGAAAGAATTTTTTATTTATTATCAATTACTTTTCATTCATTATCCACTCCTCAATTATGTTTAAATATACGCTATTATAAACCCGTCTATGATAACTTTATTTATTAGTTCTAAGTGACTCTAATAATTGTTTTTTGACTATGTTAACTAACGTACCTTCATGGACCAGTACTGGTCTTAAAAAGGATTGAATAAAATTATCTTATCTTATCTTATACTTTATTTACTTTAGCTCCGTAATAGTAGTAGCCGAGTCGAGATTCCCCGAGTATTCTGAATGAAGACTTGTAACCTAATTCTGTTGGACGTAACAGGATGTCAGAATGGCTTTTTTTTTGCCAAAAATCTTAAAAAATCGGCATGGATCCATATTCACCAACTGACTCCTTGAGTAACTAAACCGTCTCCTGGAATCATCTCCAGAAAATAGAGACCATCCTCCATTCAACCTGATTATAAAACGCTTTGCAGAAAACCTACGGGCCCATACCACTTACATCTCACAACTCAAAATTTGGCAAAAGTCCGGCCTCATTTCATTCTCTATCTTTAGAGTTTTGGGACTTATTTTACAATTCCGGGACTTTAAACTCTCGTCATGAATATTAATCGGGAGACTGGAGTGAGTTAACTAGGGTTGAATAAACCGATGTAACGGGTGTAACAAAGTGTTGAAAATATAACGATAAACAAACTAAATCTCAATTTCCCCAAAAAGCCCGGGTTTTGCACCCTGGTGTCAGTAGGAGTGGTCCCGTGTCCGTCAAAGATGTTCTATTACTCATAGGAATCGTTTAAACCCCAAATCTCAATTTCCCGAAAAGCCCGGGTTTTGCACCCTGGTGTCAGTAGGAGTGGTCCCGTATCCGTCAAAGATGTTCTATTACTCATAGGAATCTTTTAAACACCAAATCTCAATTTCCCCCAAAAGCCCGGGTTTTGCACCCTGGTGTCAGTGGGAGTGGTCCCGTATCCGTCAAAGATGTTCTATTACTCATGGGAATCGTTTAAACCCCAAATCTCAATTTCCCCAAAAACCCGGGTTTCGCACTCTGAATTGTAGTTTCAGGGTATTATCATGTATTGATGATAGACATAGAGTGTAATGTAAACTACCTAAGCGGCAGTTTCAAAATGAGCAAGAGCTTTGAACTGATTTAATCATTTGGGGGGGGGGGTAATTTATGGGGGACAGGGGGTGTGACCGATTGTATCCAAGTTCGAACTAAGCCTTGGTTATGACCCAAGGAACAAGTGTACAAAATTTGGTGACTCTAGGTCAACGCAGTCAAGAATTAAGCTTTGTAATGTGTTTTGGGGGGTGGGTCAATTTTATGGGGATCAGGGGGCATGACAGAACTGGTCCAAGTTCAAACGTAGCCGTTGTCTTAACTTGCACAACATGTGTATGAAGTTTGGTAACTCTAGATTAATCCATTCATGAGATATAGTTTATAATGTGTTTTGGGGGGTTTAATTTATGGGGGACAGGGGGTGTGACCGATTTGACCCAAGTTCGAACTTGCCTCACTCTTGACCCAAGGAACAAGTGTACAAAATTTGGTGACCGTAGGTCAAGCCTTTCGTCAGTTATCGCACCGACAGACGGACGGACGGACGGACGGACGGACGAACGTACAGCCTAGTCATTCGCATAAAGTGTTTTCAACACTTAATAAACGCTTAAGGGGTCCTCCGGGCAAAAACATTTCTAAATTGCCGAGTTTAACAATGTTTCTGGAATAAAATGGAACGGAAATGATTTTAGGCGTAGGATTTTTTGACTGTTTGGGATTGGTGACAAAAAATTAATTGTTTTCGGGGGAACTGAAGCACGGTTTACTTTTTTGCAACTATGCACAACATAAAAAACGACTCCTTTCTATTTAAATTTATAAAAATGTATTTTGATTAAATGATTTATTTTGAAGGTTGTATTTAAATCAATAAGTTGAGTTAAAAATTAATGTCGATGTTTTATCTAGCCTTCTTTGTCGATGTCAGTATTTTGTTGACGTTTAGCTTGTCGATTTAATTTTTGTACATAAAAGTTTTGCTGATGAAATCTAAAAACAAAGCTTTTCTGAGAGCCAAATCTAATAAATTCCTTATAAGATTAACTCAAGGTCTGAAACCCTGGAATTTTTTACAATCGGCGGAATTTTTTTCTTTAACTTTGCTTTTAATTGTAATTAAACCCAATCAATTATTTTTTAATGAAAAATCTCAGAGTGTTAGGTTTCGTAAATACTGGCAATTTTTAACTTAAAAAAGCTTCCGGTTACGTCACGGCAGTACATGAAAACATATCTCCTCTCCGAATAATATAAACTTACAGCATGTTACATACTAACCCGAACAACGACACCCACGTCGCTGATCCATACTCCATACAGGCCGAGAGGCATTGTGAGATTTTTGGCTGAAATATGATCCATTATTAGAGTGATTTGTGGGCCTTTATGGCAACTGGCCAATAGTCCGTTTTACTTTCGAAACTCTGAAATAGGTTTCGGACTCCGGGTTAACATCCACCACGGGTTACAAAAACAATAATTTCGAAATTGTTTCATTCTGCACGACAACTTTGCTATTTTGTTTTTCTTGTTGTGCTCAACTTGTTTTTGTTAAATGGGTGACCCTGCTGGTGGATCTATGGATGTTCCCTTCAGTAGTTTGCGTAATAAATAGCTGATTTGTGGGCTTTGCTGGACAGTCCTTTTTAACTCCTTTTTATTAAGTCCATAAAGCGAGGGGTAATAAAACCAGATCTCCTGCCTCCAAAACATGGAACGGAATGCTTTCTGGGTGGACACGATAAAGGATTTATGAATAACTAAATGAGCCCTTATTTCCATATTTTCAAACCCATTTATTTAATATTCCTGGCCACATTAATGGGCTATCAGCGGTCCAGGACGTTCAAGGGGTTCAAAATAAATAGTGTCTATAGCAGAGTGACTTATTTTGCTCCGGTTGCAGTGTTAAAACAGATTAATACAAAAATATTTTTGTCAGTTTTCTGCTCTTTAAATCATTAAAATTAAAAATTTTGTAACATTTTTATTTTTAAAACAAAAATTCAAGCCCATTTTACAACTATAATTCGGTTCCTTGCACGATTTTTCCCCTGACTCCGGGGTTATTTTGAAAAGTTTTAAAAATAACTGCATCTGTTCATAATCGTGGAGATTAATTTATTTGAAATTTTCTACTTATTGTCGAGGAAGTTTTATTACAACCGGAAGCAAATTCTTGCAAAAACAACCCCAAATTGAGATAACTTTAAAGAACCATAATATCTCTTAAATATTATTTCACTGGAATAAATACCCATCCCCAAATCATCATCCAAATAATATTATTTTACGTCCCTAAACCATGACAAACCCAGTCTGTTTTTTTATGTTTTTGGATCGTCTAAAGTATGACTCGTTTATTTCTCGTTTTTAAAACGCTCATCATTTTTTTTTAGAAATCGATAACTCTGACCTCTAAAATGATTGAAGAAGACTGAATGCCTTGAAAGTGTGATGATTGGGACGAAATTAAATTCTGAGTGTGAAGATGTGACATTTCGTCGTCGGTGGTTCGGGTTGACGTTTTCTGGTCCCAGTCGAAGTGTGGATGATGGGAAATCGGGTGGATCTCGAGGGTCTTGACCTACATTCACAAAATGTACTACTTCCACTTATTCGACAGAAAACGTGAGACGATTCCCAATCAGTCCTGATTTTTTTGCCAAAAGGTCTTTACAAAAATTGTCACGTCGCAGCTACAAGTTCCATAATTCCATCCTATTGTACTACAATAAGGTTCTATATCCCGAAGATCTCGATTAGGTATAGAGTAATAACAAAATGATAGATACAATGCAGGGTGTTTCAATAAGAAGTTCTCAATATTAGCAACTGAAATTTTTATTTGTAACTAATGTTCTTCAGTGAGTCATATTGAGCAATTTTTGGTTAGAAATTAAAAAGTACAATTTTTATCGTTGCTTTTTTTAGTATTTGGGACGTCTTATTGGAACACCTTGTATTATATTACAGGGTATATATTAGTCAAGCTATAGATTTGAACGATTTTCGTCAGATTTAAATTCGGACAAGGAATTTTAAAGTAAAATTAATAGGTTTTTTATCCCTATCATAACCTAACAAAAGGTTAATACGTTTCATTTTGTCATGAATCGTTCAGTTTATATCAGTATTTAATAGACACTGCTATTCAGTTCAAAGATATGGTTTCCACTCGGATAAAACTACACGAAATCCGGTCAAAACCTGGGTTTTATTGAGATTCTATAGTTTCTGTCAGTAAATAAAACTCAAACTTGAGGTTAAAATTACAAATTATAACAATTAACCCCCCATTTTTTTTATTTAATCTACTGATAAATGTTCAACCTGCAAACATTTCGTAACCGATCCCGTGGAACATTAACTTCCTTAAGTTCTTCTGGTTAAAAGTTATAAATCACCCGAATCAGTCCTGCACAATGAATATTGAATTTTTGTGCTAAAAGCCCCAACCTACATTGACTTCAAAGGAGGACGATGCAGTTACATAAACATCGACAATTTCCTTAAGTGCATGCACCAATTCCAAATTCAAATGTTGCTTTATAGTTTAGTAAGTCATTGGAGCAGTAGCAGTAGTGGAAGATACTTAAGGCAAAGTTAGGTTTCGGGAATAGAAATAGGTTTGGTCCTATAGTCTGTTAAATCTCTCTCGGCAAAATGGAAGGACAGAGGACACTTTAGTTGAATTAGAATTGCAAATGTGGTCAAAGCTTCTTCCTTTATTGCCAAAAATGTAAAAGCTACGTAATTCCGACTGTCAGTTTTTATGATTTGTACTCGGGATTTTAGGAGGAAAAAGTTTTAGCAACTTGCCACTTGTAAAATTTTCGTCTCTTTTACAGAGATATGTACTGGTGAAGTCGTTTGCATTTTTGCTAAATGCTTCCGTTTTTTAAATTCACATTAAGGATAGTACAAGATTCATTGTGTCACCAAATAGCGAAACACGTTGTTTTAGATTAGAAACATCAGTAACCCACTCATTTGCTTCGATCAATAAGACTTTCGCGATAAAAAATTCTAGACAGCTCAATAGAGAACATTGAACTCTTAATTGGAGTTGGTAAATGAAAAATAGAAATCGGGGTTATTTTAGAGGGAACTGAAGTTTTCGGGGCGATATGGTATTTGATAGAAATATCCCCATGTATTGCATCAAAAATATTGAACAAAAACATTAACAAATATATGCCTACAATTGCAAAAGGGCTACGTAGGACGGAAATCATCGCGGGTTTTTTAATTCTCCATTTAACTAACATTGTGGGAGGGATAAAATTTCAAAATTCTGTTCTACGTAGGATATCTCTCCTTCGGCCATAATTCGGTAAAGTGCAGCTTTAGGATTAAAAAAAATATTGATAACTTCAATGTAAATCATATAATCGATTTATTGTATAACCCTGTGGTAGTGTACACTAAGCTCCTAACATACATCGAGATATTTTGAATCGCTAATAGTATTTTCTAGCTCCTTATTCTTTGCCAAATATAAAATATGGTGTTTATAATGTTTTCGTAATCTACTACAAAATAAATAAATCCATGTGACG
Organism: Desoria tigrina; assembly: GCA_906901685.1. NCBI lineage: Eukaryota > Metazoa > Arthropoda > Collembola > Entomobryomorpha > Isotomidae > Desoria > Desoria tigrina. Next base: position 735,420 of record CAJQTU010000029.1, read on the forward strand.
GGTGTAACCAAGTGTTGAAAACATTCGCACATCGAATCTTATATCTGAATTTCCCCCAAAAGCTCTGGTTCTGTAGAAATAGTCTCGTAGGTGTCACTCTTGTTTTATGACGCATTTAAAATTGGAGGGACTGACGAACGGTCGGACAGACAGACAGACAGAGGGTGATTCCATTAAAATGTTTTCAAAATTTAACCAAATTACACTTAACCAAACCCAAATTGGACTTAAATTGAGGAAGTTTTGAATTGGCTCAACATTCTATACCATGATAAAGTAAATTATTTTCTTGTCTTTCTACTTTACATGAATTACACGTGCTCAAATTTTTACCAATAGAGTTTCAACTGTGTAGCTTAAATTTGTGGCAAAATATTTGCCAGACATTTTATTATCCTAAAAAAATAATTAAAATAGTATCGAGAATAAGATCGTTCTTGTAAAATGGGGTTTGAACTTTGAGGTATCAATTTAAGCAACAATTCTTAACAAAATACGATTCACAGAGACCCTCTTATTCAATGGTTAGCCCTTACCATTATATTATTTTAATTGTTACAAATAACAACATCAACTTTAATTTAACTATACAATACCTCTATTGGTTATTATCACTTAAATATGCATACCAATAATAAATAATAATTGATGCTCAAATACCAATAATTAAGTGTCTGTTTATATATTTTTTATTCCTTCACATAGCAAACATGGCTTGGTTTTTTTCAACGGTCTTTAAGATTCTATTCTTAATTTCTGGGGGAACTCTGTCATCGAATTTTAATTTACATCTGAATGGATTTGACTTCTGTACCTTCCACTTTCAAGCATTATCTAATTCCTCCCAAAACATCGATATTCTGGACAAATCTCTCCATCACAATAAACTAAACTCTTTGTGGACAATTAACGTTGGTAAATCCAGTTTTGAACCGGAAATCCAAGTCTTTGAATCTTTCAGTATAAATGTCATCATTCAAGGGGATGTGTCTAACTCAATTTTCGAATTTATTTTACAAATGTCCAATAACACTTACAAGAACAGAGATACAAACCATTCGATCTTCGTATGGATAACAATAGAAGAGTCAATATTGCATGAGACACAAAATGATTTTTTCTACCTTAATCCGGCTTCAGTGTACATCATATCGATTTTTCAAAATAACTTACCCTGTCAAAGAATTACTCAGTGTGGATGTAAATGGATTTACGTCTGTCCTAAGTGTTTAAAATGGCAGACTGGGACCCAAGTTAACATCGAAAACATGGAACGGCTATGGACAAACTTCAGCATTTCTCTCGAAGGGCGACAACCAAACGATGTATGCATCATGAGAATGAGTAGAAGCGGATTAGCTAACTTTAATTATTTTAAAACTAGGTGCACTGTACCTGAATTTATTTTTGAAACACTTGCTGCCGTATTAAAGGTCCGTGTTAAATACGAAACCTTAACCCAGGACGATCGGTTGAAGCAACACTCGTATTACAACGTTTATTTTCTTAGTTATTCGATGGATACAGTTAATAGTCTTCATGGTCGAGGTATGTCGGGATCTGGTTTAATTTATTGCAGGCCAATAATAGATTCAAGCCCCATCTCTGTGACGGTTTGGCTGTCCCCATTTCGACTGGATGTATGGCTAACTATTCTACTAACTTTGGTTTCACTAGGGGTTTATTTGTCAATGAAGGACCAAATTTGGAGCTTTAAGAATATTTTTGATAACGCTTTTGTAGTTTGGCAAATTGCATTAAGATGTGGAATTTTGTGTAGCAAAGCATCATTACTTCTTATACTGGTATCAATGTCATTTTTCCTCGTTTTGTCAGTGTACGCTGAAACCTTCACCGTTGAACTCATTGCACCTGTACCACAGATGGCATTAAAAAATTTGAAGGAATTAATCCTGAAGGGTTACAAAATAGTTGCGCCCTTTGAAGAGGGCGTTTATACTCATCCGCAAATAATTCTTTTAACTGATTTTCAAAAACACGGGTTAGAAAATAGAGTTAACGAGTCATTTAAAATTCTTTCCCCAACACTGGAATGGAGCTTTAGAATTTTAACGAAGCATTTGTCAGATGAACATCAAAAGTACGCAATCTGGGCCTATACTAAATCAAATTTGTACTTTAAACTAGTATATCTGGCTCAATTCCAATTACGGGTTTCAACTCATAAATGCTTTGCGGTGAATGAAAAGCTCACCATGCAAATGGGGTTTACAGTATTTTTTAGTCGCATTCAGGGTTTACTTAGGACTAAAATGAGTCACCTTTCACAGGCGGGAATAGATGATTTGGTGCGGCAATGGGATGTTCATAAGGGTGTTCTAAGACTGTCAAAAGTCCAATCAACAATTGTTGTGTCTCCAAACTCGTCAGTGATAGGGATTAAAAACTTACAGTCTTTCTTTCAAATGTTTGCGATAATTAACGGGGTGGGAATTGTAATTTTTGTGTTTGAGGTAATTGGCAAAATCAAAGCATCAAAACTGGGGTTATTTGCACAAGTTGTGACAATTATAAGTATGTCGTTCCAAAAATTCAATCTGGCCTCGTATTTTCGAAAATCGATGGTTCAAAGCATTTCAGCTGCATGATGTTTGAAATACCTAAATTTGTCATATTCATTTAATTCATATAAAAAACAAACAATAAAACTAATCTATTACACCATGTAATTACAATGTAATAGCTATAGGAGGTTAAAGAATGTAGTTTTTTTTGAATCCGCAAACCAATCCCAACCTCTTTGAATGTTTATTTCAATCTGTGATATCATTCTAAACCTCGTTCTGTACTTCATACTTAATAACATGTAAAATTACACTGATATGTAATCTACATCTCATCATCTTTCTTCAGTCCGCCGCTGTCCGTTCCGATTTTGTTGTTCAGCAGAGGTAATGTAAAGTGAGTATATGGACAATAATATAATACCTGATTGTTTTGTTTCGCCAATATTTTTGAGTGCGAATTTTCAAGGAGCAAAATTTCTAGGGGAGCAAAGAATTTGGGGAGTAAAACGTACTAGGGAGCAAATAATTGGGAGCAATCATCTGCATATCACATTTTTTATATGACAAACAGCTATAATATAAAACCGATTCACGGTAATACAAATTAAATACTACAAAATATAAGTAGAAAAAATAAATACAATATAAATGGGGCATTTTAAATGGATTGAAATAATTCGGAACCGTAAGCAAAGTAAAGGCTTCAAATCATTTATTTTAAATTGAGTTGATTAAATCATAAATCATAGTTAATCAACTAAATTCTTGTCAGATAATAGTTCTTGTTTTCAAATCATTTAAACTATCCATCCACTAAACATGGCCAACATTACCTCAGCTTCTATCTAGCATTTTTTTTAGATATTTTGAATTGCTAATCGTATTTTCTAGCCATTTACTTTTTCATAAATATACGTTATGTTGGTCGTAATATTTTCGCAACCATTACAAAAATTCATAAACCGATATAGAACACAAGTTGGAATTTAATTAAGGAAGTTGTGAATTATTTAGCATTTCGGGACAATATTCTATTAGCCAGCCACGCAAATTCTTGTGTTATTTGTTTTATAAATATTCTACATTTTTTGCCAATACGGTTTGAACTGTAACTGAAATAGGTTGCAAAATTTTCGTCTACAACTTTAAAATCCTAGAAAATTTGATCAAAATGAATAAATATTGAGAATTAAATTGCTTAAACATTTTGATTAACTTAAAATTCACTTATTCTACTGTTTCAACACAACTCTTGTGATATTAAAACGTATCAAGGCTTTCTACAATAACATCCTTATCCACGCTACGTACTGGTAAGCTTTGAAACTTTTATTACTTCAATTAATACATACATACAAGAACACGATTTAGTTATTGGTTCTAATCACTTGACAATCAAATTCAAATAATTAAGCGCTAATATATTGAATTGATGCCTTGAAATAGTGCAATCTTTAAAAATGACCTGGGTTTCCTCAATGACGGCCTTCAAAATAATACTTTTATTCGCCTGTCACCAAGTGAATGGAGAAACTCTGTCTGAATCGAGTCCGAATTTGCATCTGAATGGTCCTGATTTCTGTACTTATCATTTTCAAGCATTATCAAATTCCTCCCAAAACCACGACGTTCTTGAAGAAGTTCTTCATCATAATAAACTTAATTCTTTGTGGACTATTAACATGGGTAAATCGAGTTTTGAACCGGAAATCCAAGTTTTTGAATCTTGTAGCATTCAAGTTCTTATTCAAATAGATTTATCCAGACCAGTTTCTGAATTTATCATAGAAACGTACCTTAACACTTACAAGAACAGAGATAAAAACCATTCTATCTTCGTATGGATAACAACACATCAGTTAATATTGAAAGACATTCAACATAGATTTTTCTACTTTACTCAGGTCTCAGTTTTCATCATATCGTTGCTCCAAAACAATTTGACTCGGGCTAAAAATACTTGGTGTGAATACAAATGGCTTTACATATGTCCGAGTTGTTTCGACTGGCAGACTGGCACCCAAGTCAACATCAAAAACAGTCAGACCCTAGAACGGCTATGGACAAATTTTAGCATTTATGTAGAAGGACCACAGCCATATGATATATGCATCATGAGTATGAGAAGTAGGGGGTTGTCTAACTTTAATTATTTTAAAACTTATTGCACTGAATCAGAATTTATTTTCGAAACACTTGCTTCCGCTTTGAAGGTTGATGTTGAATACCAAATCCTAACTGCGTCAAAACGGTACATGGAACTTTCGTATTACAATTTAGACTTGTTGTTTTATTCAGAGCATATACTTAACAGTCTATATAGTCGAGGTATTTCGGCATCTCGTTTAATTTATTGCAAACCCAGAGTCAATTTGAGCACACTTCCCGTAAATGTGTGGTTGTCTCCATTTCGACTAGAGGTTTGGGTCGTAATTGTAGTAACTTTGGCTTTAATACCGTTTTATTTATCATTGAAGGATCGAATTTGGAGTTATAAAAACATCCTTGATAACGTTTTCCTGCTTTGGCAGATTTTGTTACGTAACGGAATTGCATTTAACAAAGTAACATTTGTGCTTATTCTAGTATCAATGTCATTTTTCTTATTATTGTCAATGTACACTGAAATCTTCACTGCCGAACTCATTGCACCTCTACCACTCATGCCGTTGAATAACTTGGGTACTGTCATCCAGGAGGGTTACAAAATTATTGTGGCTTTTGATGTGAATACCAGTTTTATCGATCCTCGAGAACTTCTATTCGAAGATTTTAAAAGGTACGGGCTAGAAAAAAGAATTTACGAGTTATTGATAGTCGTTCCAATCAAAGAAGAGTCGTTCAAAAGCCTGGCTATGAAATTATCGAAAAAAAATCAAAAATACGCACTGTTGATTGGTGACATAACTGATTTGTACTTGAAACTAGTAAGTCTGCCTCAATTCCAATCACGACTCCCTACGCATGAATGTGTCGGAGTGTATGAAAAGTATACCGTACAAATGCGGTTCACAGTGTTTAATAGTCATATACAAGACTTACTACAGACTAAAATGAGCCACCTTTCACAGGCTGGAATTCTGGAAGTGGTTTTGCAATGGGAAATTCATAAACATGTTATAATAATAGCAAACGTTCGATCAACCAATGCTGCTTTTGCTCATTCTTCAACCATAGGGATTCGAAACCTAGAGTCTTTTTTTAAAATGTTTGCGATAATTAACGGAATTGGAGTAGCACTTTTTCTGTTGGAGGTGATTAGGCACATTCTACCATTTAAACTGAGGTTTTTTGTGCGAGCTGTGGTGATTCGATTCATGTCGAAGTTAAGGGCCAATTGTCATTAGGGGGTATCCCATAGAGCAAAATGTATACGAATAAAGTTGCGAGATACTAAATAACATAATTACATACTCTTGAAAACGGTAAAACAGTCATTCAACTTAACCCATTACTCTAGACATTTAGTGTTAATTTTTTTTTTAAATAGCAAACATGATTCTGTTTGCCTAGGACAACTCTGCAGATTCAAAACCAAAATTGAAAATGCATATTCTACAGGTTTAAAATGCTAATGTATGTGTAATTTTACACCGTGAACAAATCCCAACTTCAAATAAAGATTAAAATATGTAGGTGTGAGTTGTGTATTAGTATATGAATCAAAATACATCCTTGGATAAAAAAAACCTTTCATCCAAAATCTATTGACACCTTTAAATACGTCTCGAGATAAATTTAGTCCTCTTATTTACCTAAACTGCACAACTTAATTACTAGAATGGTTAAAATATCATTTTAATCAACATGATTCTCCGTTCTTAAATAAATCCCCATCCGAAGCAATCCCCAGCTCTTAAATAATATAAATAGTGATCTAATTATTTACAAATAGTTTTGAATAGTAATACTTTGTTTCTTATAATCCACAAACAACCACCCCTTGCACTTTGAATGAGAATAAATTCTAATGAAAATTGTCAAAACTGAATCATAATGTAATAAAATGTAATAAAATAAAAGTGTTATCCATATATCCTTATCATACAATTATTTGAACATAGCTATGTATTTATCTCTTTCAAGAAAAATATAATTAATGATGGAAGACCACACCGGCTGTATACTCGCCTTACTGACACAAATTCAGACCATGAGCTGTCAGATTGAATTAATTGAAGCAGCCCGGTTTAGAAAAAGCCCTGAAGTTGACCGAAGTTGAAAAAATGGGATTTTAATAAATATTAATTCCGAATATTTACAACGATTTAGGTTCAATGCAAAAATATGGGGTTGCAAATGCACATCAAAAAAAGGGTTCAACGACAGGAAAAGGAAACAAAACTTCAAAAACCATTTAGAGTAGTTGTACAACACGTGGGAGTATCTTTGTATGCGAATCTCACAATTCCCCAACCATTGAGTAAAATGGTTGAATGGCACTTGTTTGTGCTTTTACAACAGTATCACATGTGCAGGCTTGCTGTTGGGAAAAAAATGTCTTCAACCATCTGCTAAACCCCGTCCAAGTTTTTGGTTATATTTCATAAACCATTTATTTTCTTGGCATATAAAAATTTACAAATGCATATTTTGATAGAATCAGAGGCTTATTATTAAACCTGCATCAACAATATTTAAACGTGCATATTTTGTATTCCCAAAAGAATTTATACTTTAAGTTTAGCCGGTTGACAGTAATCGTCCTCGCGGACGGACAGACGGATAGTATGTCATTCGCATAAAGTGATTACGATAAATATATGGATGATTTAGCAAAATCGCATTACCAAAAACGTCGGAATCTTCCCAAGTCCAATCCCACCCTTCCTGAAAGCTATTAAAATTAGGAATTGTAAACTGTATCCGTATTCCCAAAATAAATTATGGATTTAGGTTCATGAAACTGAAACTAGTCATAAAAATTGAATTGTTTAAACACACAGTTCTTCTCTGGCTATGACCATCACGCTAACCAACCTATTTTGAGAACTATTTGAGGTAATTGGGAAAATCAAAGCATCGAAACTGGGGTTATTTGTACAAGTTGTGACAATTACAAGTATGTCGTTCCAAAAATTCAATGTGGCCTCGTATTTTCGAAAATATCAAAAGAAAACAATGGTTTAAAGCATTTTTTTGATGATGATTTTTTAAAGACCTTAATTTACCATTAAATTATTATTCGTTTGTTCGCTGATCAACACATCATAAGTATAGAATTAAGAATTAAATCAGTTGGACCAAACTATTCTATAAGTTTTTGATAAGCACCCACTTTGCACATGACAGTACATATCCAAAACAAGTGTTTTGAAACTGGAACTCAATGTAATAGTTATGTCAGCCTCGATAATGCATTTGTTGAATCCGTACCAAACGTATAGTTTAAAATACTTAACTTTAAAATGACCAAAAACATAATGTAATTTTGAATTCCTTTTATGTCGATTTAAATTAAATAATGTCGGTTTTAATTATTAGGAACGCTTTATAATAAGTCTGATTTTGTACAGGATCACTTTAATATGTAGGTTTAATAGAAATTGTAAGCTCTTTGGTATTGTAAACGTATAATTAAACCTGAAAATGTCTAGCGTTACTTCTGATTGATATTTACCTTATATTTAAGATAACAAGACCGATTTCAAGATTAATCTGTAACTGGGCAGTACTGCATAATCATGATCAAAACATATAATATTTTTATTCGTTATCATATCAATTTACACGAAGGCAGATATTTTTAACGCAATTTAAATTAAAAACTGTGTACACTTCGGGTATAATCAAGTAACCTGTTTCCAAATATTGGTTAATAAATGACAAATAACATTTCTTATTTTTATGCCAGATACCAGCAAAGTCGGTATGTGGTGCTGATGATAGTAATGATGGGGCAAGCGAACAATCATTGCCTCAATTAGGGTTAACTTAAAATGATATAATTTAGGCTTTAAAAGATTACATTATCTACCTGTACCTGATTTTGCAAAAAATTGCACACCTGTCAGTTGGCGTCAAAAAAGATTCAGTGCACACCCAATCATTTCATGTTAATTAGTCGCTACATATAGATAATTAATCTGCTGAACATTTGAAAAAGTACAATAAAAACCATGGTGGGCTTGACCTTGATGTGGATTTACAAATAATGAATAATAAATTGATAACATGGTCGTATCACCCACTGGCAAAGCTGAAGTGTCAGAACGCTTGAAAACCATGCTTATGATTTTATTGATTATCCTATTACAATTATCTTATCGCAAATAATCAATCTATGAAAAGCGAGTCGCAACATTATTTTACGATGTAGTTTAGGAAAATATCTTGTACGATCAAAATCCAAAATTAGTTGTCGGTTCATACAATGGAGTTCATCCGTAAGTCCAACACATTTTTGATCAACTTATAATAATAGATTGAACAAGTCCCAGCAGTCCAGACTGGGTTACGGGCTATTAAAGCATGACTAGGTTTTTAAGCTAATTGGAAGCAAATGAAGTAGGAGGAAAGTGATTTCGAAGAATGGGTGTTTCCATACCTTGTTTGTACACAGGGGTTTAAGTTAGAATGATGAGCTCATGAGAGTTTTCAGAATGCGGTCCGTTGGTTTACTTCTTGGAATGGAAAGGATGATAAACAATTGTCCCAGAGATTTAATTGAGTATTTATTTGTTAATTTGCAGGGCGCAAAATAAAGGCACTGAGAGCAAAAACGAACAAACAGATCAAGACTCCAGTCCGTGGAGAAGAGCCAGTTTTTGTGGTCACTGGACCAGTTCCTGGACAAGTTACGATCCAGGTGAGAGTTCCACACCGCGTTGGTCTCGTTGAAGGTCCTAAAGGTGCAACGATTACGCGAATCCAGCAACAAACGCACACGTACATCGTGACTCCATCGCGGGACATGGACCCCGTCTTCCAAGTCACTGGACTCCCCGACAACGTTCAGGTCGCAAAGAGGGAGATCGAAGCTCACATTGCCGTCCGAACCGGCAGCCTCCAGATGGATAACCCAAACTCGATGACGAATGAACTCACGAACCCGGCTGAAATCTTGGCCAGTCGCTACAAGAGCGGAATCAGTGGATTGGGACCGGAAGGGCTGCGTCTTGCAAGGGACATAACCCAAAGGTCAGAGCCCGAATCGTCTGATTTTTTGACCGTCGAACACACAACTAATATGAATGACAAAACTGCAAGAAATATCTGCGGTAGTTCATCCTGGTCATTTTTAAAAAATCATGAAATAAAAAAATCACGAAATTTGACCTTTTCAAAAATTAATAAAACATCGATTTGTTATCCAATTTTTGAAATCTTTGCAATGCTAAAGAGTTGTACTTTATGGAAATCTAAAGATTTAAATTTTTACAAATATTTCAATTTTTTTTTTAATTTTTGAAAAAAATTTAACCCCAAGAACGTTGAAGAAAAAAGGTTTTTATTTCGATTTTTTTACAAAAAATCGATGTATTATTAATTTTTGAAAAAGTCAAATTTCGTGATTTTTTTATTTCATGTTTTTTAAAAATGACCAGGATGAACTACCGCAGATATTTCTTGCAGTTTTATCATTCATATTAGTTGCGTGTTCGACCGTCAATAAATCAGACTATTCGGGCTCTGACCTTTGGGTGATGTCCCTTGTTGGACTCGGTGCTAGCAATTCTCTTTCCAGCAGTCTCTCTTCCGTTACTGGACAGCCTTGGGCTCGAAATGGAGCTGGAAATATGGGGTCAACCGGAAGTAACAGCAGTGGGAGTGGAAGTATGCTTTCTCTGAATAATTTCTCTGCCAACCCCATGGTCAAAATGACCACTAATGGCCATAATGGGCAGAGGAATGAAGGTGGCTTCTATCAAGGTCACCCCGCACTCAGGGATCTGGGGTTCTCCCTCATGAACAATAACACTCGGAATGCATTCATGTCTTCGTCTCGGTCGGTGAACTCTTACCTCTTGGGTAACAGTGGTGGTGGGCCCAATAGCATTGAAGAGGGGTCACAGAGCAAATTGTCGGATCTATTTCAGACCAGTGTCAGCAGTTCCCTGTGGGGAAGTTTTGATCGTGATGAAGGGCTCGAGAGTACCCAACTTTGGAATCCGCTCCACCCGGTCCCAACCTGATTTCTTTGCAGTAAAGCAAGGATGCAGTTAGTATTACTAAACTTTTCATCAATGAACTGATTAATTTAAAAAACCATACCGATTCATAGAGGTCCGACTAGACCGACAAATATAGTATTATATAGAATTTAGAAGAAGCAATTTAATTTTTCGATTAATTTGATTGGTATTGATGATGAGAATTATGATGCATCCGACCGAGAAAAGGAAACAGAGATTGTCACGGATTATATAAAAAAACCTACTACCTGAATAGTAAATACGTGTAAATAGAAATACGAATTTGGCTTCATAGCTCCAAAACAACTTTCAAAGAACGAGCTAATGATTCAAAAATCAGTTTTAAATAATGCATCGTTGTTTCTCATTATCCCAAATCCACAACCACTTGCACTTTAAATGGGGATACATTCTAGGGAAAATTGTCAAAACAAAATTATAATGTAATTAAACCTAATACCGCAATTCAAGAACTGCATTTTACAGTCATTTGAGCATAGCCATGGTATTAGCTCGCTCAAGGAAAATAAAAATATAAACCGCAGCGGCTGTATATATTCGCTTCATTGGACATAAATTGAGACCACAGACCACAATTGAGTTGTCAGTTGCAATTATTTGAAGCAGGCTGGTTCAGAAAAAAGGGTTGAAAATGCACATTAACAAATGGTGAAACAACATACAACAGAGTTTATAAATGGATTCCATTCCTTAAGGGGATTCTCTGTGACGACAGAGGCTAGTGACGTCACCGTCTTGTCCGCCATAAGACTAATGTTAAATTTTAAATCGCTACTAGTCGCTCAATACTTAACCAATTCACTTGAATTATTTTTCTAAATTATCACAATAAAATAGTCTTTTATTTGTCCGATGAATTTTTATAATGTCTTGTTTAAAAAAATGACAATTTTTATTATCTGTCAGGTATTAGAACTTTTTATATTGACATTTTTTCAAAAGTTCCTCTGGACAAATAAAAGAGTATTTTATTGTGATGATTTAGAAAAATAGTTCAAGTAAATCAGTTAAGTACTGAGCGACTAGTAGCGATTTAAAATTTAACATTAGTCTTATGGCGGACAAGCCGGTGACGTCACTAGCCTCTGTCGTCACAGAGAATCACCTTAAAAACAAATTAAAAATAGTAAACGGTTTAAAAATTCTTAAAAAATAAAAAAAGGGTTTTACCCAAGAACAACTTACAAGGGACATGGCTCAAAGTTCAGAACCCGACTTTTCTGATTTTTCGACAAATAGACAAAAATCGGTTTCCGTACAAGCCATAACGAACAGGCTAAAAACGATTAAATAACGGTATGGACAATATATCATCTCCCAGGAAATGATTTTACATATGCTTTTATGCACACGCTGTTCCATTGTTTCAACTGCACTAACAATAAGGAATTACAAGATTAAAAGGAAACAGGTTATTGTTATACTCGAGTAAGAATTTTATTGTTCATGATTATTGTTCGGGTCAGGATGTTAAAATAAAATTATACAAAATGACAAAGGAACAGGTTACATAGTATCCGAAGGCCTCGATTTTTATTAATGACGATAAAAAATATAAACAAGTTACATTATCAACAGACAGAAAAAATGAATTCTGATTTATTATCTATAGAGTCTGTTGTACATTTCTCGAATAACTAATTCCAAGCAGACATACCAAAATCACTAGATTATTGTCGAGCATGGTTTTGACATTTTCGATCGCCTTCTTGAACTTATATTTATATGTTGATTGTTAACAAGATGTGTAAACGGTACCAGGAACTCGATGGCATGTAATTTTAAGGGTTTGAGAAGGCTAGAGTTATTACAAGAACATTTTGCTTTAAAAATCTTAACCATTTGCTAAACCCCGTCAAGGGTTTTGGTTATATTTCATAAACCATTTATGTTTTGGGCATTTAAAGAACGTTTACAAATACACATTTTGATAGAATTAGAGGCTCATTATTAAACCCGCATCAACAATATTTAAACGTGCATATTTTGTATTCCCAAAAGAATGTATACTTTAAAAGCCGGTTGACATTAATCCTGCTCGCGGACGGACACACGGACAGTATGTCATTCGCATAAAGTGATTACGATAAGTATAAGGATGATTTAGCAAAATCGCATTACCAAAAAAGTCGGAATCTTCCCAAGTCCAATCCCACCCTTCCTGAAAGCTATTATAATTAATTGTAAAGTGTATCCGTATTCCCAAAATAAATTATGGTTTTAGGTTCATGAAACTGAAACTAGTCAAAAAAATTAAATTGTTTAAACACACAGTTCTTCTCCGGCTATGAGCATCAACCTAACCAACCTATTTGGAGAACTGTAGTTAGTTGGTTTCAACCACGAGCAGCAGTTTGGCCACATATTTCCAGAACCGGTTCCTCCAATTCATCAATGTCACTGCATTTTATTGGAAAGATGCCTCGAATAAAAGACCGTATACTCACAATTAATCAACTAACCTGTTACACTGACGAAAAAAAAATATTAATGGGTATTTATAACGAAGAGTTTATTTCTGGTACGGTTCGTCTCTCCTTCCTCAATGGATTCTATTCTGGACAATGAATTTAGCAGTTATTATTATGAATTGTGCCAGATCAGTGCCATTTATTTGATAAAAAATCGAATAAAAATTACAATATAAATACCGTCTTGTCCAGTTTCCAGACACAGTTGAGCAGAGTCCATTCTTACAAGACCTTCTAATCATTTAACTGTGATCAGTTAATTAGCCAATTATCGTTTGAATTTTGAATCATTTTGAAGAGAAAATGCAGCGAGTTTTGGAACTGATTGATCAACGAACGTCGGAAGACATGGAAACTCATCCCTGGATTTCCTGGCTGAGTTCCGACGAGGTTCCGGTTGAAGAGCGACTTCGACTCTGGTCTCCGGTTTTGACAGCTTTCACGATGGGTTTTAAGGACTTCTGCAACATCGTCTTGGTTTACCCCGCTGCGGAGGCTAAGGAAGACCCCCTTAAGGCTTCTATCAACGAGCATGCTAAGGAGGATGGAGCTCACTGGAAGTGGATGATGAGGGACCTTAAGACCCTAGGTACGTTTTTGAAAAAAATTATTTTTGCGAATCTTTTTAGATTCACAATTATTTCGATTAATTTGGATTATGGGTGATGTATGATTTAGTGGGGTAACTTGGGATTTTGAAAGGGAATGAAGGATTTTTTGGGGTACTGTAGGATTGACAGATATTCATTGGGATTAAATTGTATGTAGTTGATAGATTTTACGAGCTTAAAATCACTCTAACAATAAGTTTACACTGGAATGTATACTTCAGTGGTAAAAATGTCACCTTAAGACCCCCTAAATCTTTAATTTGTTCAGGTCTGAACGGAGAGACGGACGTCGTATCCGTCCTTAAGTTCCTATGGGGCAAGGACATGGAAGTGCAGCGAAAAGCCTGCATTGACCTCGTCGTCCTGGCCGAGAAGGCAAAACACCCGCTCCTGCGCTTTTGTCTCGTCTCCGCTTTTGAAAAATGCGGGTACACCGTCTTCAAGGTTTGTTTTTTGTTCGATCAAGTGACAAGATGGAACAAGATGGGGTTTAAACGCGTTTAAAATAAATAAAAAACTTTGACAGTGACAAACTTAATCAAAATCTTTGTCTAATGTTTAAAACTATAAATAACGAATGTAGGTCGCAGCCGCTCTGGGGATTCAATATGAAGAAGAAACGGGTCGTAAATTGTGGTATCTCGGGAAGACGCATTTGGACCACGAGGAGGGACACATGCAATGCAGTCCCACCTCACTCGACGAAGACGAGCTCTGGAACGAGGAACTGAGTCCGGAAATGCTTAAATTGGCCACCGAAATCGTCGACGAAGTTTTTCAAATTAATTACCGGAGGTGGAATTCGTATTTGGAGTTTGTAAAGAGCGGGAAGGGTTTTTAAACCTTGATATTCAAAGCTATTTAATAATACGCTTAATTTATGGCCTAGCAAAGTCAAAGATAATTCCGCAGTAGAAAAGCCAAGCACGACTTCCGAACATAATCTTGTCGTTTAGAGATTTAAAATGTATTTTAATAATAATATGGTTTAAATATTATCGTTTTTGGATATTTGAAAGTGTTTTTCATCTGTTTTTATAACGTTGACAGAATAAATAAAACAAAGTTCCAAATGCATATCGTTTCTAATTGTGTGTATAGCGGAAAAAGAGAATCTTATTATCAGCTCGCCTATTGAAAATAGGAGTAGAGCTAATGATGTCAACCAATGTGATTGTTCAACCCCCAACATAGAATAATTAAATTGTTTTGCAGTTATTAAATTAACCCCATCATTAGATGCAAATACAATATAAAATGATAGAATGTGGAAACACCAATTAAATATTGATAATTTACTATACATATAAATACTTGCCGGAAAATAATATTTTGCCTCTTATCCAGACAATTAAAAAGTTCCAAATAGTCCAAATTCGTTAATGAGATTGTAACATATGTATGTGGAAAATAATTGTCGAGTCTTGAAACCAAAATGATTTGGTTTTGAATATATTCGACGGATTTTATTGCATTCTAATTAACAGTATGGTAAAAATTTGGTAAAAATTTTATTGTTGCATTTTAAAAATTCATGTTGCCTGGTTTGATTCTTAAAGGGCGTTCTCAATTATTTTTGAAAAATATTTTTATTGGATTAAATAAATATTTTGATGCGGTCACAAAATATTTTTCCTGATTATGCTAATACTATCACTATTTTGACGAAAACATCAATTTCGCATTTCGGGAACCGGTTCTTATTATTCAGTGCCCCAGCATTTATTTGGAATCATGAATTATTTTTTTATACTGCTCCACTGTACCACCAACACAACGTTCACTCAATACCCGATCATAAAACAAACTTCGTTTCAATAATCAAAATAACAATATTGATGTATTTTTATATGGAAAAACGCTGATTTTTTTGTGGAGTTTCTCTGTCGGTCTTCAAGTTTGGGAAATTTAATTGGAAGTTAAAAAAATGTAAATAAGCCAGTAACATAAAGAGTAAGCTGGCATAAGGACGGACGAAGGGACGTTATTCTTGCAAAAAAAGCATCGGATCGGATCTTTTTACTGTATAAATACTTGTTTCACCCGTTCACAATCACAGTTGGGATGTTGGGAGCCTCTTTCAGAAGTCAATTTACTAAATATTTAATTATCCTTGGTCAGTAATTTATCGCTCAAAAAATTGTTTTCGGCGATTTAAAGACTTAAATAGCAGAAAAATGCAGAAAGTTTTGAAACTGATTGAGAAACGAACGTCGGAAGATATGGAAACTCATCCCTGGATTTCCTGGCTAAGTTCCGACGAGGTTCCGGTTGAAGAGCGACTTCGACTCTGGTCTCCCGTTTTGACCGCTTTTACGATGGGTTTCAAGGACTTTTGCAACATCGTCTTGGTTTACCCCGCTGCGGAGGCTAAGGAAGATCCCCTTAAGGCTTCTATTAACGAGCATGCTAAGGAGGATGGAGCTCACTGGAAGTGGATGATGAGGGACCTTAAGACCTTAGGTGGGTTTTTTGAGAGTTATTTTTAGCTTGTTCGAGCAAATAATAGACGGAGATTTGGTTTGATATGTTGGGATTTAGTGGGGCACTGTAGGATTTTGTAGGGTACTGTTGGAACTAGTAGGGTAACGAAAAATTGATTCCGGCAATATAGGATATGAATGGGTTAATTCGGAGGAAATAAAATTGAAGATTCTGATTCCGTATGGGATTTGTCAACATTACAAATCCTGGTTTCATGATTAAATTTTGCGAGGCCTAAATCTTAAGACCTTAGGTGCGTTCTTGAAATTGTGTTTGACCTTATTTGTGAGAATCTAACTAGATTTACAATTAGTCCGATGAATTTGGAGTATGGGTGATGTAGGATTTAGTGGGGTAATATGGGATTTGGAAAGGGAATGAATGATTTTTTGGGGTAAGGTAGGATTTAAAGAGGTCAATTTTGATTAAGTTGGATGTAGTTGATAGACTTCACGAGCCTGAAATCACCCCAAGTTTACAATAAATACTCCATCTGTGGTAAAAATACGATCTTAAGAAGACCCCTTAAATTTTTAATTTTTTCAGGTCTGAACGGAGAGACGGACGTCGTATCCGTCCTTAAGTTCCTATGGGGCAAGGACATGGAAGTGCAGCGGAAGGCCCTCATTGACCTCGTCGTCCTGGCCGAGAAGGCAAAACACCCGCTCCTGCGTTTTTGCCTCGTCTCCGCTTTTGAAAAATGCGGGTACACTGTCTTCAAGGTTAGCTTTTTGTTTGCTCCTTGATTTCCTTAAACGACAAGGTTAAAAAATATGAGGGATACGTTTTTTTCAGTAGCAAGTCGCATATATGGGATCAAAAAAGTATGAAGTTTAACAGTAATTAGACAACATAAAAATGTTTAAAACTATAACTTACGACACGTTTGCAGGTCGCAGCCGCTCTGGGGATTCAATATGAAGAAGAAACGGGTCGTAAATTGTGGTATCTCGGGAAGACGCATTTGGACCACGAGGAGGGACACATGCAATGCAGTCCAACCTCACTCGACGAAGACGAGCTCTGGAACGAGGAACTTAGTCCGGAAATGTTAAAATTGGCCACCGAAATCGTCGACGAAGTCTTTCAAATTAATTACCGGAGGTGGAATTCCTATTTGGCATTTGTGAAAAGCGGGAAAGGTTTTTAAACCTTGGTATTCAAAGCTATTTATAATAATACGCTTAATTGATGGCCAAGTAAGTCAAAAATAAATTATGCTGAGCACAGCAGCTTCCGGATATGATACAGATTTTGAACTCTGTTTGTCGTTTGCGCTTTTAAATTGTATTTTATGAATAATCTGGTTTTCACTACTTTTATTGCTGTTCGATATTCAAAACTTCTGCTGCAAACGTTATGATTAACGATGAGAGAATAAAAAACTATCCAAACATAAAGTAGTTTATAATTTGTTCATAGTATCGCAGGTAATTTAAAAAGCGTTTCATGATTTATTCAGAGACAGTTAAAATTTAATCTAGATAAAACAGTGGGCATTAGAATTAGTTTATAGTTCCTGTGCACCAATATACTGTTTTTTGTACACTTTACAGTCCCTGGAATCGGTCCTGAAACATATAGAATTTCAGAAACGGTTTATATTTTTTGGGGACTTTTAATTCTAGTTTTTTACGGTACTACAATTAGAACTAATAGAAGCCAGAACTACAATGCTACAACTAAAAGAACTCGTTGGGAATTCTAGTTCCAATGTATGTTTAATGGACCTTTTCATGTAAAAATAATTCTCAGACTGCTTATACATTTTTTTTAATGTGAGTAAGAATTTACATTTGTTCACATCTCCTTTAAATTATTCCTCTTTAACTATCCAACACTAATTTAGAGAGTTTCTCAATTTTATTTTTAGAAAGGAGCTGGATAGTATGGGCTACATGTATGCGGAACCGGTTTCTCATATACCCCGGACTGCTGAGGGCTACTTAATTAAAGGGTGAAATCCTTTAATGTTTTTACTCAATCCGTCCGTCCGTCCGTCCGTCTGTGTGTTTGCGCTCTAACTTTCGAACGGTTTAATATTTTGGGATTTTGTTTTCGGGAAATTATTTATGACCTTCCAACGGAGGCCAAGTTCGTTTGAGGGTCGTGTAGGTCAAAGGTCAAGGATGTACGGTCAAAGGTCATAATTTTATCAAATATCGAGTATATGTGTTATACGTCGTTAGAAAGGTACCGTCAAGTACTATTCAACGACGTATACGATTTTACTCTATGATTGGGGAAATGTGAGATTATTGTAAAAAATAACCCCCGCGTGTTGGACAAGGACGTGAAATGTTATTCCACGTCTTGTTTCGTATGGTTTCACCCTTTTGCGATGTGCGTTTGCAACGGTTTATTTAAAATGATGACTCAAATGGAATATTGGACCACCACCACGAACCAACCACCTTTTTAAATGTAGATCATAAATCAGTAACTACGTTTCAATATTCAAAGTCAAGAAGAGTCCATGATATTAATATATTTTTATAGGGAACAAGGTTTATTTCTGATCCGAGCTCTCAGTTTACCTCAAATTCTAGACAATGACTTGCAACAATAAAAAAACTAAAATTCGTCAAAGACCTACAAAGTAAAGTGGTATAGCCTCAGAACAAAAACCTTCTCTAGTTGCAGACACAGTTGGGCAAAATCTCTTTCCGAAGAAACTAGACCAGATATTGAATTATCCCAAAAAAATATATTTTGATCTGTTAAATATCGTTTAAAAATTGCTTTCAACTTTTATATAGTATAAAAATGCAGAGAGTTTTTGAACTGATTGAGAAACGAACGAAGGAAGACATGGAAACTCATCCATGGATTTCCTGGTTAAGTTCCGACAAACTTCCGGTTGAAGAGCGACTTCGACTCTGGTCACCAGTTTTGACCACTTTCGCGATGTGTTTCAAAGATTTTTGCAACATTGTCTTGACTTACCCCGTTGCAGAGGCTAAGGAAGACTCCCTCAAGGCAGCTATTAACGAGCATGCCAAAGAAGATGGAACTCACTGGAAGTTCTTGATGACTGACCTCAAGACCTTAGGTACGTTTTTAAAAACATACTGAACTTAATCCTAGAAATAGGAGGTCGTTGAGTCCGATAAATTTTGGGATTAAGTTTCATATCATAAAATTTTATGTGGTAATGTAGGATTTAAAATGATTAGGAGCTAATATATATGTACTTTAAACTGAAATTCTTGAACTCACATAGAAGGTAAGAAGTACTAGATGAAAACCCAAAAGACAGAAGTCGTAATTGTTTAAACTTGTTTTTTAAAATCTAACCGTTTTGAGTGCAAGTAAAAAACGGTTTCTTAAAGTAATTGCAAAACATAAGATGTTTGGAATCCCACAAATAACTGCTAAACATGTTAAAAAAAATTCTTGGAGTTTCCAAAATCGGGCTAAAACTTACCAGTTAGCGCGTTTGAAAATAAGCTGGGTTACTAAGAATGAAATTACTATTATTGGGATTTTTAATTCCCTTGAATAAATACACCTTGTCCGAACAATATTATGTAAAACTAACGAATTAACTATTAAAATCGTTAATTTTTCCAGATCTGAACCAAGAGACGGACGTAGTGTCTGTCCTAAAGTTCTTGTACGGAAAGGACATGGAAGTACAGAGGAAGTCCTTCTATGAACTCATCGTTTTGGCAGAGAAGGCAAAAGACCCGCTTCTGCGCTTTTGTCTCATTTCCGCTTTCGAAAAGTGCGGTTACACGGTCTTCAAGGTCGCGACCTCTCTCGGTATTCAATATGAAGAGGAAACGGGACGTAAATTGTATTATTTCGGGAAGACGCATTTGGACCACGAGGAGGGACACATCCAATGCAGTCCCACCTCACTCGACGAAGACGAGCTCTGGAACGAGGAACTGAGTCCAGAAATGTTTAAATTGGCCATCGAAATCGTCGATGAAGTATTTAAAATCAATTGCCGGATGATGAACTCTTATTTAAACTTCGTGAAGAGCGGAAACGGTTTTTAAATTTAAAACTAATTAGAGATAATTAATTATGCGTTGAATTTATGGCCTGTCAAATAATGTAGCAGTCCAAAGGCAAAGCACAACTTCCGGATGTAATAGATATTTAAAATTCGTCTTTCGGTTGTTGTTTAAAATTGTATTTTATGAGTAATCTCGTTTTTTCGAAAGGTGTCAATCTTGGATAATTAAAAGACAGGATAAAACGCTATCCAAATGCAAATCATTTCCAGTTCTTTATGTAAATCAAAGAGTAAATCCCATTGTTAGCTCGCCTAATTCCATTAAAATTGAGATTAGAACTAATGATGTCAACCAGAATGTTTGTCACTTAGACTCTCCAATGTTAAAGCAATGATTATCGTTTTGCCTGAAACATTAAAATGGACGTTTAGGAGTAAAAGAAATTATTGATTCGGTGTCACAAAACGCATAATTCAATCCTAATCATAAAAATACAATGCCATAAATTCCTGTCGTGGTCCTAAGTCCATTATATCACGTATTTTGACAAAACTGCAGTTAGTTTGATACTGCTCCGGCAGTTACGTATTTACGTATATTTGGAACCGGTTCCGTGGTGGCATTATATTTATTTGGAATCATGACTCAAAACTCAAATAAAATAGTGTTCCATCAAGACAGTTTCTTCAATACCGGATTATAAAACAAGTGCTTCGTTTCCATCATCAAAAACATTATTGATGTATTTTTAAAGAGAAAACATTTATTTCTTATGGTATTTGTCCGTCTTTCCTGAAGTGATTGTAAGAGCATGTCAACCCTTGTGTGTTAAATATTCATTGTTTAGATACAAGGATAGGAACTGCTTACCACTTAAATATATCTTCTAATTGCGTAGTTAACAGTTAAGCAGAATCTCATTCCGAGAAAAAATAGCAAGTTTTATTTATATCAGACAATTGTCTTTGATTTGTGAATTATCGATTAGAAAACTGTTTTTAACAAGAAATAAAACTAAAAACAAAATGCAGAGAGTTTTGGAACTGATTGAGAAAAGAATCAAGAAAGATATGGAAACTCATCCCTGGATTTCCTGGCTAAATTCCGACAAACTTCCGGTTGAAGAGCGACTCCGGCTCTGGTCTAACGCTCTGACCGTTTTTGCGATGTGTTTTAAAGATTTTTGCAACATCATCTTGGTTTACCCCACCTCCGAGGCTAAGGAAGACTCGCTTAAGGCAGCTATTAACGAGCATGCCAAAGAGGATGGAACTCACTGGAAGTTCATGATGAGGGACCTTAAGACCTTGGGTAAGATTTTCTAATCACGGTTTTTGACCTTAGGATTTCTATAAAAAAAATTAAATGATTTTGCAAAATTAATTTTAGCCTTGCAAGATGATTTTATTGGTACGTATATGTGCAACTATTGTTTTTGAAATCGTCGAGCGAATAGAAGTGGGGGAGATAGCCTAACCGTGATTGTACGGTGTAGATGAAAACTAGAGAAACTTGAGCATTTTTTTATTTGTTTTAATTTTACCTAAAAGTAGATAGGAGTTAACACTAGACGTGAGGAAAATTAGTTTAGCGGTAACTCCGTCGTTTTCCTCTTTCTCGCTTACTTCCTTCTCATTTAAAAAAAATTGGAATCAAACGTAGAAATACGGGAACAAAGAAATATTTAAAACTTCACTCCACTAATCAGGCTCACCCCACTATTCTTCTAAAAATGAATGGATTTTTATTTGTAGGTCGATAAAAGTGGTTTACAAAAATTCTGGTGCACCCAAACCATTACAATCATTTGTTTTCCAGGCCAAAACAAGGATATGGACGTGGTGTCGGTTCTAAAGTTCTTTTATGGAAAGGACATGGAAGAGCAGAGGAAGGCCTTCTATGAACTCATTGTCCTGGCCGAGAAGGCAAAACACCCGCTTCTGCGCTTTTGTCTCATTTCCACTTTCGAAAAATGCGGTTACACGGTATTTAAGGTCGCGACCTCTCTCGGGATTCAATATGAAGCGGAAACGGGACGTAAAATGTATTATCTTGGAAAAACTCATTTGGAGCACGAGGAGGGACACCTCCAATGCAGTCCAACAACTCTTGACCAAGACGAGCTCTGGAATGAAGAACTAAGCCCCGAAATGTTCAAATTGGCCACCGAAATCGTCGGAGAAGTATTTCAAATCAGTTTCCGGCTCTGTAACTGTTATTTGAAGTTTGTGAAGAGCGGGAAGGGTTGGTAAATCAGTCGAACGGTAAAGCCAAGATTAATACTATCAACATCACAGATTAGTGTAAATTTATAAACCACTAAATTGTTAAGGACTGAAAACCTTTGATGCTTTCATTCTGTCTGTCCGTCTGACTATGTGTTTGCGCTCCAGTTTTCAAACGGTCAAACGGTTGTATATTTTCGATTTTTGTTCTCGAAAATTGTTTTCGACCTTTTGAGCGGAGGTTAAATTAGTTTTGCGACCCTGTAGGTCGAATGCCAAGAGTGAAGAGTCTACGCCCAACGGTCACATTTGTTTCCAAATCATAAATATATATGTGGAAATGCATCGTTGCAAAGGTACTGTCAAGTGCTATTTAACGGAATGTACAACAATTCATTATATTATAATTATACGCCTCACTTGATCAAGCTTTTATTTAATTAATGAAATAATAAATGCTTAATTAGTATGTCATTAAAATATTTCCTTCATTATAAAATCAATATTATACATAAAATCCATGTTTAAATCTGTCCTTTTAGAATTCATTCATGATATAATTTGGGGATTTTCCATGATAAAACGACACTGGTCTTGCCTTTCCAAAGCTACAACATTCATTGAAAAGTCAAAGGGATATATAGTATAGGATTAGTTAACTCTTATCCGACTTTGATGAATTAGTATCAACAACTTGTTAAGTTTGACGTAACTAAATTATAAACCTGTTTAAGTATCATTGATAGAAACAAATATTTCCAAGCTAAGCAAAATATTATTGTTTCTTACGTCAATGGAAGGGATTTTTGGAGGAATTAAGTAAACAGAACCTGCAAACAAACGGTAATTTTTTGACATAATTTCAAGTGCAAGTTGCGACAGGGTTCTACATTTTGAACACCGGGGTTTCGTTTAGCTTTCTAGGAATGAATGTGTTCATCTGCGAAAACAGCTCGTAAAAAATGTATCCAACGTGTTGAGACAACTAACATCCTGGGTTCAAAAATGACTCACACTGACCCTGTTGAACCTGTTAAAAACTGATATCTTTGCCATATCAGCAAATCAATTAATTAAAAATTCCAAGCATTTTTAAAGTAAAACCTCATTCCAAATTCCGATTCTCAAGCATTTAAAACCAAAATGCAACTGGATAACAAATTAAGTATTTCTGTTCCAGCATTTTCGATACGGTCCAAAATCGTTTCTGTCATCTCTGAATTTATAAAAATCTGCCAAATCAATAAGTAATCGAGCGACACGTAACCTCAAAACGTGATTGATGGGTTTATTACCAATAAACTTGGAAATGACGCAAGGGAGATCCGCCCTTTTCAGGTTAACGTATTTCCAGATAAGATCTAATTAATTTAATCGGAGTTAGATAACACTCCGTCCTAATTAGTTTATGATAATTGAACTGATTTCAGTATAAAGGGACAATCGTTTTTTATCTATTCTCACTTTATTTCGGGTTCTCACGTTGGAAACGTTGGGAAAGGTTTTTTATTTTAATTTTTAAACTTAAAATGAAGTTCTCAACTAACCCCGGGGTTTTAGTAGCCCTGGTGCTTTGTGCCGCCCTTTCGGTTTCTGGACAGGAAACTGAGCAAACGGATTGGACGGAAATGACTCAAACGCCGGCACCAACGACATCACGACCAATTACGGGTCCAACGGGTCCCACGACTGAAGAGGACGAGTGCCATGATAATGATGGCATTGTAAGAAGCTTTACATTTTTTAAATAAAAAAGAAATTAGACAAAAATTTTCTAATTATTCAGAAGGGTTTTAAATACATTCGGGGAAAAAGTTAGTCATGCTCTCTTAAATTGCCAAAATAAAGTCGTTGACTCACCGGGTAAAACTTGTTTTGTCTTTTATAGTCATTTATAGTCCGTGCGTTCAACATAATTATATACACAGATACAAAATTAGTTTTACCGCACACAAGTCAACTAGGCCTTAGACATTAGTGAAAGTAGCTTAATGACTATTTGAACTCAATTGCATCATACAAAACTTGGGGCATTGTAAGATTGCTAGGTATAGTTTAATCTGGTCAGTCAGACACAATTTCGGAATAAACCCCAAAAATCGGATCAAAATCGTTTTTTTCTGACATCGAAACTGAACCGTTAATGTCCACAAAACAGATTTACACGTATCATAGCATTCAAAATTCGAATCCTGAATCGGATGATTGATAGGAACGTTATTGGGTCCGCAGTTTTTTTAATCGATATCCAAAATAAGGTCAGGGAATTCATAAACAAAATGCTGAATGCAGGCAATATTTTATATAAAGTACTGATTGAGTGTCATAGATTAGTGTTCGTACTTTTTGGATTACTTAATTGAGCTTGAAGTTTACATCTGATTCAGTTCTATTATTATTAAGTTTATTTGTCAGCCATTAATTTGACCGTCCCTAATTAATAAAAATCCACCATTTTAAACAGTACGCCGACTGCCCGGCAGATGACGGAGATCTCCCAACATATTTCCCCTACCCTTACGACTGTACCAAATTCATTGAATGCACGAATGGGGAACCGGAAGTCCACTGTTGCGCTAATGGGACCGTCTGGGACCAATCTATCGAAGTTTGTAACCACGCCTCTGTGACGCCCTGTATTATTCATACGACCGTCCAAACCACACCAACGACGTGAGTTAATATTTTGCAATGTCGATTTGTCGACAGTCGACAAGATTTTTCAAAGAATTCTGAATTTTTAGAACGACACCAACGACAACAACGCCAACGACAACAACACCAACGACGACAACTCCAACAACCACAACGCCAACGACAACTACTCCAACAACCACAACGCCAACAACTACTACGTAAGGGATTTATTCATTACATTCAATACCACTAATGAAGATGGAGCTTTAGAGAATATTTAATGTATATATCGTCATTTTTATTATTCTAGACCAACCACAACAACTCCACTACCATCTAGTGACGTGAGTTGTGTTACAAATTATTTTAATTGTCTCGAAAATTATATTTAAACGAGTTTTAAGCTAACTTATTACTTAAACATATTATGTTCAATCAGGACCCAGCCGGCTGGATCTGCCCACCAGATTATCTTGGACCCATCGGGCACCCCTACACTTGCCTGCAGTTCTACAGCTGTGACCCAGGAAACCGCCCCTGCCTCTATGACTGCCCTCCACCTCTCTACTTTGACCCAGTATGAACATCGATTTTACAATAATATAATCCACATTAATTAAATTTTAATTAACAAAGTAATGTAACTTTTAAATGGATATTGATTCAGATTACTCTGAATTGCGACTGGGAATACAACATCCCCCCGGGTCTTTGTGACGGAGGCACGCCCCCTCCATACACTCCATGGACAACGACGGGGCGACCTGCAGTAACTGCAGAATTCAACGGAAACTACAGAACGGCGGCACGAGCTTATTTGGACCCAGCATTTAAAATTGTCCCGCGCCAACCAGGTCCCTGTGACAATCCCGTTACCGTGTTTTACAGAAGTATGGACTAAATTGTATATTATTGTGTTAAATAAAAAATAAACGTTTTCTACTGAACTAACTTTGCAGGAATGTAATTATTGTTGAATATATGTTTTGATACAAATTGAAAAATATAGTGATGGGGTGGTGGCATCATGAACTAATTGAGGTTATTAACTAAAGAATTCAAAACACTAACAATAGAGGACAGAACAGAAATATTTCGAACGATTTACTAGAATGTGTACTGCGGGACATTTTTTCGTCGAGTATTAATGTCTAAGAATGCAAGGAGTAAAAAATATGACTTTTAGTGCATATTTTTATCGTTATTCTTTTAAGTAGTTAGAAGTGTCAAAAACAGAACAAAAATTTTACATGCATTTTAAAATCAGAAGAGAGAGGTATATCAGGAAAAAGTAAACTATGCGTGTTTGGATATAATTAAGAAAAATGGGAAATTACCATGTATCGTATATATACATGTGGCGTTTCTACGTCATTCTGTGTCTATCAGTTTAGAACGGCAATAATCAAAGAGGGCAAGCTCAAAGAGCCTCAATACATTTTATTTTACTGTAAACTCCCGTTGGTTATGCGTCAATAAAAAGTTTGAGATTTTCAATATTTCGTGTTTAAAACACTTTAAAACAGTTTATTATTGAAAATTTTCAACTTGCTACATTTACAAACACAATACATTGACGCACGATAGATTAGGACATTCATTGGACGGTTTAGTCTGAGATGGCTTTATTAGTTCAGGATTAAGATTCTGTTTTTCCACAATATTTAGTTTGACTTTTAAATTCCCTCTAGACCAATATATATGAAGATAGCCGCTAAATGACTTTACAATTTTTTTAATCTGCAAATTCGTAAAAGATATCGTGCGTGCGGGGAACGCCATAGTATATCGTTGAGTAACAAAAAGTTGAAAGCAAAGTCAACGAATTACGTGAGTACGAAAGACACTTAAAATTATTCAATCCCAGAATTTGAATTCGTCAAACTCTCAACGACTTTGCACGTGCATTCCAACTTGCTTTGCATCATTAAAATTTGACTGTGTAGTTTATGTTGTTGAATAAACCGACGTAACGGGTGTAACCAAGTGTTGGAAACATCAGGTTTTGCACCCTGGTGACATTGGGAGTGGTCCCGTATACGTTAATGATGTTATATTTTACATGGGAATCATGTAAAACCCATTTCTGGATTCCCCCCAAAGCACGGGTTTGGCACCCTATTGTCAGTGGGAGTGGTCCCGTATACGTCAATGTTGTTCTCCTACACATGCGAATCGATCATTCAAAACCAGTATCTCAATTTCCCCTATAAACCCCGGTTTCCACCCTGAATTGTAGCATCAGGGTGTTATCATGTGTTGATGATAGACATGTGTTAGGACCCAAGGAACAAGTGTACAAAATTTGGTGACCATAGGTCAAACCGTTCGTCAGTTATCGGACAGACGGACTGGTCATTCGCATAAAGTGTTTTCAACACTCAATAAGTGATTAATTGCTGACTCTTGGCTTTGACACTTGATTATTTATTAATCCTCATCGACGCATTCAAAAGTCATGTTTGACGCACTCCTCGAGTCTCTGAATTAACAACGGTGTCAACGATTAGATAACATTCCTTGATGATAACCATTCCCGTCGCAAATTGATTATTGCAAACCCACTGTGACAGGTATTGGAATTGGAAGGCTGATATAAAATCCTTGAATGTTTCACAAATTGATCTCATTAAGTCAAGATCACTGGCTGTGCTTGTTTCTTTATTGAACAATATAACTATTTATTATTCATTGCTCTAAAATAAAACCACGAAATAATTACGATGCGACTCATCAAAGCATCTTCATTACCTATTGGATTCGTATTTTTGTCGTTGGTAGCGACAATCTCAGGACAAATTCAGACAACGCTAGACGACAATGAGTGTCACGACAATGAGGGTTTGGTAAGTTGTTTTATATTTCTGATTTTTTTAAACAAATTTTTAGTACTTGTTTAGTTTGCTAGCAATTTTGAAAAGCCGACACGTTATTTTGTATAAAGATACATCGTCAAAAAACTTAAAATATAAAATACTGGTTTGAAAAATAGCTTAAAATTGTATAATACCGCGATTTGTGGGATTTTTGAATAATATTTAAATTCATAGTTTGTATCATTTAATTTGAAAACCATAGACGGTGGACTGTCCAGATGACGACGGAGATCTCCCGACCTATTTCCCTTATCCATACGATTGTACCAGATTTATTGAATGCACAAACGGGGAACCCGAAGTCCAATGTTGCGCAAATGGGACAGTTTGGGATCAGTCTATCGAAGTATGTAACCACGCTTCGGTGACACCCTGTATTATTCATACAACTGTTCAAACTACTCAAACCACGTGAGCCCACATTCTAGAATCTAAGATTGTATCAAAAATTTACGATATTTTACAAAATATTTTGTATCGATTCTAGAACCACGCCAACCACCACGACCCCGACGACAACTACGCCGACGACAACTACGCCAACGACTACAACTCCAACGACCACGACGCCAACGACAACAACGCCAACCACCACGACACCTACAACTACTACCCCAACTACAACAACGTATGTGAAATATTTATTAGTTCTTTTAATACAACATAGATGGAGCTTTAAGATTTATATACTGATTTTGGTTTTAATAATTTTGTAATTCTAGGCCAACAACCACTGAACTTCCATCAAGTCTCGTAAGTTATAAGTTTAAACTTATTTCATATTTTTATTAATATTAAGTCCTTTGATTTGTATTTCGAATCGAGGAGTTGTGAATAAATCTTAACCGTTTGTGTGAATCAGGACCCTGCCGGTTGGATCTGCCCTCCAGATTACCTTGGCCCCATCGGGCACCCTTACACTTGCGAACAGTTCTACAGCTGTGACCCCGGAAACCGACCTTGTCTGTTTGACTGCATCGAGGGTACTTATTTTGACCCCGTACGTAAAATATAAAAATATAATTTTTAAATTGCTCACTTAATTTAAAAGGTATTATATAATTTCAAATTAATTCTTGCCTTAGATAACCCTTAATTGTGATTGGCCCGCCAACATTCAACCCGGTCTTTGTGACGGAGGCACGCCCCCTCCTTACACTCCATGGACCACGACGGGAAGACCACGAGTAACTGCGGAATATAACGGAAACTATCGAACCGCAGACCGATCGTATTTGGATCCTGCCTTCAAAATTGTCCCGCGCCAAAACGGCCCATGTGATAATCCCGTGACCGTGTTTTACCGGAGTGGAAATTAAACCCGAGCTTTAGAATATCATTAGCTAGCATAAATCATTAAAATATCAAAATAAACGTTTCTACTCAAGAACAGATACAAAATGGCGCTCGTCAGTTTTAAGTTCTTGGATTCGGAATCATCAAAGAGCATTAACATTTTCAAATCAAACTTCAAAATCCGTCCATGATTTCCAACTAGGGACATTAATGTCAATTACAAAGAGAAAATTCTTCAATGAATTTGCACGGTCGTGAGGGATAGTGTATTTTCGCAAACAAATCCAAACAACTGTTTTTTCATGACGAGGTTACATTCAGAGATATTCATATTTGTACCTCATTCGAGAAAATACCTTAAACTTCTCGATATCAACATTTTTTTAGGTATGTCATATCCTCTTTAATCAAAACTCGATAACTCGATCCATAAACTTGGTGGAATAAATAAATATTATGTATCACAAATTCATAATGCAAAGGACTTGCTGTCCGTCGGTCTCGATGATTACGGGCGTACATTTTCTTTTAGGGGCTCATTTGGGACTATCAGACGGAGGCCAATTTTGTTAGGGGCCATGTAAGACAGAGGTAAAGGCGGGATAGGTCAAAGGTCAAACTTGTGCGCTTAGCAACCCCACGTACTGCGTCGTAAGAAAGGTAGTGAGGGGCTACTTCACAGTGTATGTAGTTTTACTTGATAGTTATTGGATATTTTACGTTTCAAACTAACAAAACAGACTTTATATACAGGATGTTAAGGTTCATTGTACAGGTGTTTAAAATTAAAAATCTCAAAAAGTACTTGGCCGATTTTAATTTGTTTAATTTTAAGGAAAGCTAAAAGCCTGGAAGGATCAATGCGAAATAACTTAGCAATTCACATTCTTCATTTGATGATCTTATTTGGTGATATTTATTTAAATTGGATTTTAATAAAAAAAAAATCAAAGATTTAAAATTGGGGTAGACGGGGGATATTTCTTATAATCAAAATTAAATCCGAAATTGAGATTTTTAAGATTGAAACCGAGAAAATGCTTTAATTTTTTACTGTTGCTACGCGTTGTTAAGGAAGATCCCCCGTCGACCCCAGTGTTAAATCTTTGACTTTTTAATAAAACCCGCATGAGTCATCAAATAAAAAAATGTGATTTGCTAATTTATTGCGCATTCATCCTTCCAGACTTTTAGTTTTCCATTATATTAAACCACATTAAAATCAGCCAGGTACTTGTTGAGATTTTTAGTTTTAAACACATGGACAATGAACGCAAACACCCTGTATTTTAAATACATTCTCAGCACAACATTTTCAATGTATTTACGGTCAACGGTTTGTAATCCACGATCTACGATACTTCACTACAATGGTTTTTAGGTTTATGAAATTCGATCATGCTCGGCCTTTTCGATGTAATTGCAACTTCCAATTTCCAAATGCTATGTTAATGGAATGCTTTGCCAAGTTTTTAAATAGCCGTCATCCGGTCTTAAAAATCGCTTATTTATATAAGAATGTTTCTTGAGACGAGTGGATTTGAGTACGATACTTCTCGATTGTTCAAATACGAATCTCCCGTTAAAAGATGACCAGCATAGACCGATTGTTTTGTAAGAAATGACGACAGAACTGATTTTCAAAGCTTTCGATCTCTGGCAGCGATTAACAAAATCTGTGTTTCTACCTCTGCCGTTTAAATGGTGTTCAAAATCGAGAAAACTACATATTTCCAAATTTCGGAAGAAATTTGTGCCTTGGTACCTTGTTGGGATTGTTGGAACACCGACTTGTATTTTAGTTATCGCAACTATACTTTTAGTGAATGTGTTTTCAACGTTTCCGGAACTAACGGTGTTTAGGATGTGTGTCCTGGGGACGGCTATAATGTTTATGCAGTTCACATTCTGTGCAAGTTTAAGTATTGTGATTGATGGTCAGGATGTGGAATTGGGCTTCAATGAGCTTCTGAGTGTTGAGGATAGTTTTTATAAACGTAAGGAGCTGATTTTTGATAAATCCTTTGGGTCTCTGTTATTTAAATGTTAATTATGATTTTGCTAATTTAAGAAAATATTAGTAATTAGGAACAGTCCGTATTTTTAGACTACATAATGAGGATGACGTGAAAGAAGCAATACAAGTGGACCAAAATATTTAAACTCTATAAAAATTTGAACATAATTATTTAAGACAGAAGGTCTATTTCGGCTTATTATTAATTGGCCTCCTTAAAGACTGAAAGAGCCTCCTTGTTCCTAACTGAAAGTATTCTCTTCTGAACATATTAATTACCCCGCCTGCGCCTTTTTGATTTACATTATTATCAGTTAAATTAAATTGTTTTAATTTCCCAAATGTTTTTGTTGTTATTTCGTCAAAACAAAAAAATTAATTTATCAGTCTCCTCTTGTATCTATTAATTATTATTGCTAGCCGAACCTATACATTCTTATTGGTTTTTGTGGAACCTTATTGTTCTATTCAAATTTTTCGACCTATTTCATATTTGCAGTTTCTGGCACTGCCCGATCGCATCAAAAGAAGAGCGTAGATTGGCCAGGACTCGTAACTTACTTTGTCATTGCTGCAAATTTTGTAGTGGCTCCGATGACGTTTTTTATGGGAATTTATTTAAACCTGGATCCCGGCTACTATGTGCAACTCCTATTGCTTTCAAATCTACCCGCCGAATATCATGGACTCGTAACGAAAATTATATTTCTAATCCGATACGTCGGAACTCCGTGGATTGGGATGGAAATCGTAAGAATTGTACCGATCGCGACGATTTACATGTCCACATCTGCAGCAATAGCACGAGAAGTCATACGTTCAATATATCGATTATGTGAGGGGTTGGACAGTCGGAGATTAGGAGCTTTCATTCGATATACGATTATTTATAAGGTTGGATATTGCTCAATTAAATTGCGCGTGAGATATTAAAAATTTCAGAAATTTTGATTACATGAAAAGATAGTATAATTGTCAATTCCAAGAATAAACTTTGAGATCTGCAACTACAGCTAAAATTTTCAAAAAAATTAAACATTTATTTAAAATTTGAAAACACAATTAAATGAAAATTTTGTTTACAAGAAATATTAGGATTCAAATTCTTGTTTCAAAAACCAAAAGACAGATTTTCAACACCAGATTACAGACATCTTACAAGGTTTCAGTGTTTGAAACGTTTTTTTATGTGTCAACATGTTTTTTAACAAAAAAAATTAAAACCTTTGAGCTATATTACTCCAGTAGTTCTACCCAGTTTTGTTATTTGTGTTTTACACTCACTTCTCCCCATTTTTAGGGATTTAGAGGTGCTGTTTTTAGTTGATATTAATAGATTTTAAATTAACATTAAACGTCTTGTTTTATTTCTTTCATGCAATTTTATCGGATGGACAACCTTACCAGAACTACGTCCGGCTAATGATTGTGCATGAAATTCTTCGGAAAACTTTAGAATGGGGCGCGGCATCCGTGATGCTTTTTGGGATGGTTTCACTCGTCCTCTCCAATTACATCACGCTCAAAATGTACCCAGTGCTGCCGCTTTTGTGCTACGGCTGTTTCCCCGGCGTTTCAGCGATTCTGATTATGGGCATGATTGCCTGCATTCCACCCACAGTTCATGTTTATGAAAATTGTCTCAAAATTCTGCATTCCTGTAATGCGAATTTGATGCTATTGCCGACGGAGCGACAGAAATATTATCGGAGGAGGTTGGCCGCTCTCCCGCCCATAATTAATGCGGGGAGAATTCTGCAGTTTCGACTGTATCTTTTTACCCCGTCCATTAAGTCCTCGTATTTTATGGTGATTGCCTATTACACGATCAATGCTATGATTTCTATTCCACTAAATGACCAAACTTTAGAAAAGTTTTAGACCGGATCTGGATGATTCCGCCCCGATGTTTATCTTCCCTAATTGTAAGTTTTAGATTTAATTTATGTCCTTTTGGATTGATTGCAGTGACATTAACAGATTTTTTTGAACATTAACTTGTCCTGAAACTGAATTAAGGGTTAATTGTTATGATTGTATCATTGTAAAACTCATGAGCTATATATACATTATAGATTTTTTAGGTTTTAACAGACTAGATAACATTAAACTGTTTTTGGGATAATTCCAAATACTTAAGTGTACTTTTGAACTTATATTTTCAAATATTGTGAATTGCAAATAGCAGGAAACTTACTGATAATGTTACAATCTTTTTTCAACATATGAACGTATATATGCCGGAATAAACCGTTACAAACGCACGTACAAAAGGGGTGAAACCACGTAAAGAATTCATAATGAACAGACTTTTATTTAACGTTTAAGACGCCTGGAATAGGAATAATTCTGTAAATGGAGGGGTTTGGAGTTTCAAAATTTTTGTGAACGATGGGTGCAATCTATTGCTTCAGAAAACAATATTATGGCTAGGCCAATGTAGATCCGAAATGAGAAGGAATAAATTTAAAAACTTTAACCGTTCGACCGCTAGAGTACTACCGGACGGACAGACAGACGGACATGATGA
Source organism: Desoria tigrina (assembly GCA_906901685.1). Taxonomy (NCBI): domain Eukaryota; kingdom Metazoa; phylum Arthropoda; class Collembola; order Entomobryomorpha; family Isotomidae; genus Desoria; species Desoria tigrina. Next base: position 769,219 of record CAJQTU010000029.1, read on the forward strand.
GGGGTTTCACCCCTTAATAAATAGGTTTTAAACCACCCATGGGCATTTAATAATACAAAATCATACTTTTATTTTGATTGGACCTATTAATTTAATTATATAATGGAACAGGAAAAATAGATACTGACTATGTAAATACGTCAAACTATTCGACTGATTTCATTTCCATTTGTAGTTTTCGCTTCGAATTTCAACTAAAAAACATTAGATATGTCGAGGAATCTCATTCTCGGTGCTTTAAACAGATTTCAGAAAATCTCAAGAATTTTGTCATTTCCATCGCCAATCTCCTGGTCTCCGCAAACGGAAACCTTGCAACTTGCAAAATTTGAAATCATGTTTGTTCCATGGTTCATTTTTCATGCGATTGTATTTCCATCTGCTCAAATACTTGTTCTCTTTATGCTTTTGTATAAAGTTTTGATGCCATTTCCGGAACTGACATTTTTCATAACAATGGTCCTTGGGATGCTGTTCATGTACGGGATTGAAATTATTGCTGTGGGATTGAACAATTTTATCAATGCAGAAGATACTGTCCAAGGATTCAACGAACTTCTCAAGATGGAGGAGCATGTTTATCAGGGTGAATTGAAATTTTTACTTGACAAACACGTGTCAGAAATTTAATTGGTTTAAAAGATATAGTGTTTAAAAAAACGTAACAAATACAAATCCGTGTATTATATGCAAGTGCATATTTAAATGCATTTTTAAATTTTGAAAAAGCAGCAATTCTACAAATAAAATAGCAATTCTAACTTCATGTTTCTTTAAAAAATTTACTATCGCACAAAAAATCAATTATCTCTTGCTAAATTAATAACAAAAATAATATATTTTAGTAACAGCATCAAGAAGACCAAAAACAACGTTCAAGAACTGGATAGTTAAAAACGTTATAAACTCAGTAATCGACTCGTGTTTCATAATTCCCGCCGTTCTTGGACCCTGTTTTCTCTATTTCTACATAGACTCTGACCACGATCCCGAGATCACCAAAAGCTATCAAATTACTTCCACGATTATGCATGCTCTAAAATACGTCGCCGTTCTTCTGATAGGTTTCGAATCCGGCAAAACGATCATAGCAATCGACATTTACATCGCAGCAAGCGCCGTCCTATTCAAACAAATGACGGAAATTCTGCTTAAATTCTCCCGCGCATTTTCCTCAAATGGAGCGGGAATTTCAATCCGTTACACAATCGTTTACAAATCATATGTTCGGATCCAAATCGTGAGCCAAATCATCAGGAAAACAATCGAATGGGGAACAGCTTCACTAATGCTGAATGGAATGTCTGTCGCCATTTTTACGAATTTTATCAGTTTGAAAATGTACGGGCTGCTCCCTCTGGTGTTTTATTTGAATTTTGTGGCTATTTCTGTGGTAATTTCAATCATTTGTCTAACTGCTGTACCAACGGGGGCAGCTATTTCTGTGAATTCTTTTGAGATTTTGGAGCAGTGGAAAAATTGTGTTTTAGCCATGCCGGCTAAAAAGTCGCTTCTGTTTCGTAAACGACTGAAATCATTGCAGCCGCTTTTATTCAAAGTTCGGATTTCCCAGTTTGCTTTGTTTAATTATGGTCCTTCGGTTCAAGTGACGTTTTACTGGACGATTGTGTATTACACGATCACTGCTTTACTCTCTTTGCAAATGGACTAGTTAGAATGGCTAATGATCTATTCATTAATTTGACGCGGGTTTAAAAACTAATATCGTAATACCCTTAACTATATAACGTAACAATATATTATCGAATATACTATAAAATTGTAGTTTATGTTTGTATTGGAGTTTATTTACTCAATAGTTCGTATTTAATTGACTTCACGGAAGTGCAGAGCAAAAATACGACAACTGGGAAGAATTATTGGAACCAAAGCCTGGTCAGTTATTTTGATTAAAAAAAATTGAAACAATGAAAAAAATTTGAATTCTACGAAAAATCGATTCCAATGAAAAAGCTTGTTTTTGAAACCAAAGACTAATTTTGAACGTTTTTTCTCTTGCCTGGATTCGGCCAAGTCAAAACACTTTGCATTTTTGTAAAATTAAGTGAGACGGGCACTCTAATGCCAAAATTGTCAGCCGACCAGTTGATCAATACACTAATCAATCCGGATGAAATAAATATTTAATTAAATAAAGGTTACCAAACTCGGCCTTTTCAATGTAATTCCAGCTATCCGTTTTGAGGCGGCAAATGATTTCGTAAGAGCGTCATCCTTCAGTTCCTAAATTCTCAAAATGTGATGCTTTCATTCGAAAAGAAACCTCATGTTAAAAAACTGTCTGTTCTTCGTTTCGAGATGACAGGAATAAATAAATATTATTGTTCGAATTGACTGCCGAATTAATTCATAAATAATTACCGTGTTACTAGCAGTGTAATTTTAATAATTTGATACAAATATAGAAATGCAGTGATACATTTTGTCATTTTGATCATATCAATTATAATTGTTCAAATATATTTTTTGTGAGGTTTCGAGTAGCATTAATTATTATATTTCATTTGTAATCTTGCTTCGCTTGCGCAATACAAAATTAAATGTCGAGGAGACTCGTAATCGGTGCTTTGGACAGATGTCAAAAGTTTTGTCGTTTCCGTCGCAAATTTCCTGGTCACCACAAACGGAAACATTGCAACTTGAAGGATTAAAAATGAAGGTTATTTGATGATAGGTACCAAGCCATTTCAAAAGCAGCCCCTTCGGGCCTGCTTTTGAAATGGCTTGCAAATGTTCAAGGAGTCAGGGAAAGTAGGTTGGACTTGAGCTTCTTCAGTTTACTCATTGAGTGACTGAAGTCGGAATCCCGAAAGTCAGATCCGCTAATTCCAAACCTCAAATTCCGTACTTTTCGAGGAAGTTTGGAGATCGTGGTCTTGGATCGTCGCCGATTCGAGAAGTTTTTATATATTAAAATTTTAAATATTTTTGGCATAATTAAAATAAATTAATTTTTTTTGTTTTTACATTTCAGCTATTAAATGTAAACCTGCACGGGGCTATTCCTTGGTTAGGAAAAAGTACGGATGAGCCCGTCAAGTTGGGAGTGATAGAAAAGGGCGTTGATTCCCTCCCGAGCTACGAAAGTCCCATAAAAGGGAATAAAGCTCGTTCCGCCTAGACTTATCTCATTCCAACTGACGGGAGCCGGAAACTTCCGCTAAAACCGAGGTAAACGGCTCGAAAATCAGGTTGGGATTTTCGAGCTGTTCGAAGTGCAGGGAATATACGAAAAACATCTCAAAAAAATATAGATCACGTGACTGGGCCCGCTAAGCTTCAAATTTAATTTAATTTATTAATCTTTTTGTAATTTTTTCAGAAGGATCTCTCCTCCATCCCTCCGGAATTTATTAAATTTAATCCAATTTTAATTTTGTTTTCGTTTATATTTTATCTCCCACTAGAGCCGAAACCAGCATCACCTCGATACTGCTTGAAGAACAAAGGTTGAACGCACTGGTTCCCTTTGTTGTCAAAAAAAGCGACGGAATTGTTGGGATCTATCATCACCAGCAACTGTGCGATGGCTTCACCTGGTTTTATGGGATAGTCGATGGAACTTGCATTATGCAGGAGCACAATCACAGCTCCAGTGAAATCGTTGTCGATAACCCCTGAAATAGAAATTAATAGTATAAATGTAAGTTTCAAATGTAATTCTTATATTTTATACTTTCATTAATTTTATGTCAAACCAACCTGCTTGAACGAAAATTCCCTGGGTCGACATCCCGGATCGGCTTTTTAAAATCCCATACGCATTTGGAGGGAATCTAATGCTGATTCCTGTGTCCACTTTTTCGATCGAACCAGCCTTAATAACTTTTGTCTGAAGACTAAAAATAGAAAAACATACATTACATAAGTGAAACTAATACATTACAGTGAATATTAATGATATTGTAGTATAGTATATATAATAGTGATGTAGTAGAATAAGAATAGAATAAGAGTAGAACATATTACCTGTAGATATCGAATCCAGCACTATACGGTGAATATTTTCGTGGGAAGCAAGCACCTTTGGTAGTCTTATGAAATTCAATTCTTGGAAGGCACGTAGGAATATAAGGCTCCGGCTCTGAAGGACAAAGAAAGTTAATTTAAATTGTCCATCAATAATAATTCAGGTGTATTAAATGTATGGGCTCACAAAAATTGTTTTTGATATTGTTTATATTTTTCATGTTTTTATTTAGTAGGAATGTCATCGACGAGAAATTATATATTTTAGTAAAAATGAAAACCTCGAAAATAGAAATTTAAATATAATTTTACGGAGCAGGTTTTGGAAGAATGATAGAAGGGTTGTCCTCTTTCATTACTTCCAGCGCCTGAGTTAGCCGCCAGTAAAGTTGAATAGGGATATTTGTCCCTGCACCCTTGCCCTTCCGAATATTTAAATACGAATTTGAATTCGCACTCCAGGTGTGGAGTTTTATGGAATAGTCAGACCCCAGGGACCCCTCCCAGTGGACTTTGTTTACGGTAGCCTCTGGTTCATTTCCCGGCGCGAAATTGCGTTTTACAATACCTTCTTCCGCATCAGGCTTTGCAATCGTCTTGATGGACTTTATAGCTTTCGTGGTCTTCGGTTCCTTGTTGCTCTTTTCTTTGGTAGTTTTCTTCGAGCTCCCAGCCTTCGGTTCTTTAGCCGCTTCCTTGGACTTCGTTGCAGAACGATGTTTCCTTTTCCGAGTCTTCTTCTCCTCAGCCTCTGAAATCAAAGAAATGCGAAAGCAAATTAGTACACGGTAAACAAGTAACCACCCAGTCCCAGTAGTCCAGTACAGTTGATTCGAATCAAATTTATATTCATGAACTACATTATTTTAAAAAATATTCAAATTAGTAAACTCTGAATCCTTACCGTCCAAGATGAACTCTTTCGCTGCACGAACAGGCAAGTCCTCCACCTCACTGTCAGAGGACGAAGAAGATTCCGAAGATGAGGATGAAGTTGAATCGTCTTCACTAGAGGATTCTAATTGTCTCGACCGTTTCTTGGATTTCCCCATTTTAAATTTTTCGACTTTTTGAAACTTATTATGTTGTCAGTAAGAGCTTGTTCTCTCAAATGAATTTTGAAATGCTTTTGAGTTTAGTATTTATATGGAGCATTATTTTTTACTCGTACGTATGATCTTAATACTAAATCTAATCAAACCCAAGGGTTCAATTAAGGTCATAAAAGGTTATATTATTATTATGTGATGAAATTAATTAGTCTGTCAATTCATAGTTAAAAACATGTTCAGTTACACTTAATTGTAATCTGATTGTTTTGGGAATAGTTACTTTTTATGTTAATGAGTAAAGATCAGAGGTTAATTATAAGTCATTAATTTAATCTTTGAAAGTGTAGTCAAAGTTAATGGGTGATTAATCTTTCGTTGAGTGACATACTAGGGATGTCCCGAATACATAAAAAACCAGGGTCCAGGTTTACTATTGCTTTTTAGGGTTATTAAATTAAGGATTTAAATTAAAAGCCGTGTACACGACCGAATACACGGGGATTTGAATAGCGACAGACCTTTACTTTCTGGACAATTTATTCACTTTTTGGTAGAAATATGATTGCACGAGACATCCCTAAATATACTCTCATTTTCATCAAAACATACAATTGAAACAACAAAATATTTTACAACTAGTTCCAGTACAGGATTTTTGTCGTCATAATAGTCTGATAAAAACCAATGGCTACTTTAATTTCCATGAGATCAAAATCTGCAGGATGATGAGATAGCTTATTGTAATTAAAGATAATTAACAAAAACAATAATTTTAATCACACATTACGTAGGATGTTGTTCCTGAATATGACGTCAGAAAGAGCCTATATAAAGTCTGTTTCTGTTCTTAGATTTTGATTTAATTCCATGATTATTTAAAAGCTCTGGCTAGCTTTTTCAATAATAAAGTACAGTTTCTGACGAAATTTATACTATTATTTGTTGACTGAGTAGCACTTTGCAAAAAATCTAATATTTTGATGCAATTTACAATAATATGGATTCGAATGCTATACATAGATGAGGAAAAATGTAATATCCAGTTGTGAATTCTCAGCTTTTATCTGATTTACTTATATTTCATCGTTTTCTAAAAACAATTTAACCTAACTTTAAAAGCTAACAATACAGTTTTTATGCAATGGATTTCCAAAAACAATAACGAGATTTTTAATTTTATTAGGATGCCAAATGATAGATACACGAACATGCTCAAGCTTTAGAATAAGCCTATCCGTTTAAAGAAACTAGAACTACACAAAAAGACTCCACAGGTCAATAAATTAGTACAAACAAGGTATAACTTAATTTTTTTAATATTGAAAACTATTTATGAATTTTCCAAGCTTTCACAAATATTGATCTATATTACCAAAGTTAGATATTAAATTTTTTCTGATTAAGATGGAACACTGTTCACAATTTCGATGCATGGAATGCTCTGATTTCAAAACTTCCAAAATAAAACGTTACCAACGTCATGTCGAAAGTCACTCCAAAAATACCCCGACCGTCTGTCCCTATGAGTGCAAGGATAACGAAGCCGTAAATGTAAACAAATGTTTTATGATTTTAATTTTTAGATAATTGTATAATTGTATTGATAGATAATAATAACTCCACCATTCATATACGTTGTTCATCGAAATATATTTTAATTTAACGAATTTTGATTTTTACAGAAGGATGAAACAAAGTACAATTGCTTTGTATGTGGACTCCAAACCATGAATTTGTTGGAATTTAAAATCCACGAGAGAAGTCACAAATCTCGACCAACTTATAGTATTAATTGCAAATACTGCAACACTATTTTTCGAAAAAATAAATTGTTTGAATTCCATTTGAACGAATTCCATAGGTGTCGATTTTGTGACTTTGAGTCCGGTTGTAGTGATACTTTAGAAGCCCACATTAAAACACACGACTCGAATTCTATTCTTAAAAGTCAGTACGGCGGAAAGAGACCAGCGTCAAAATCTAGTCATCCTTTTAAAGAAATATCCGCTTTTTCCGGATTTCTCAAATCCTACAGGCATTTAATAAAAAAGTACAGGACAATTGGTTCTATTCAGGATTATCTTAGTTTATATAAGAACAAGATAATGCTAATTTTAGAATCCAATCTTGGCAGTATTAAATCTATTAAATTTCAAATCAATCTGCATTGTGAATTTCTGAGAGAAAATGACATCCTTAATGAAATCGAGACAGAATATTGTGACCACTATGTAAATTCCGAATTGAAAGTAGCTTTGAATAAGTTTTACCTTCCTAGAATTTATAAAGAAATCACATCTCAAATACAACAGAGTGTTGATATTTTTGAAAAAAATGGGTCTGGATGGCAATTTCATAAAGTACTTGGCTGTGATATCAGGATTGCAGAGTTTGAAATGTTTAAAGGAGGGTGTACTTCTGTAGACGTACCAAAGCAGTTTAGAGGAAAAAGAGCAATCGTAAACCCCTAAACGCTGGGAATCAATGTTTTGTGTATGCATTTTTAATACAAATGCATTATAATGACGTCCCAAAGTATCGGAGAGGTCACACGGCTCAATATGACCAATTTAAATGTAAATACAATTGGGAATCCATTAAATTTCCAACTTCAATAAGACAAATAACCAAATTTGAAAATCAAAATAAAGAGAAACAATTCGCCATTAATGTTTGGGGAATTGACAGTTCGAATGTTTTGAATATCAAAATGCAGTCTCAATTTTGTCGAGACAAAGAAAGAACAATTGTTAATTTACTTTTTGTGCAGGACTCTGCAATGGACATTGGTCATTTTATGACAATTACTCAAATAACAAGACTTCTTGGGACCAGTTCAAATCATTTAAGGGAACCATGCTATAATTGTTTCAATACTTTTGCTTCTGAAAATTTAAAATCTCACGAAGACTTATGTTTTCAGTTTAAACACCAAAGACTCGAAATGCCAACAAAACCAAACATTGACTGCTATTTTAAAGACGTAAAGAAACGGTTAAAAACTCGATTTGTAGTTTACGCAGACTTTGAGTCGTTGAGCGTTGCTCCGAAAAAACAAACTGAAAAAAATGTTTGTATTCTCAGCGAGCATGTCCCATCTGGATACTGCATAGCTATATCAGATTCGTACGCAAAGAAAAAATAAAAAATAAAATACTCTCTTTATCGTGGTCCGAACTGCATGGAAAAGTTTTTGGAAGAGTTATATCAAATTTCTAACAGTCTCCTTTTACAAAATGAAAAAAAGCTTCTAATGAAGAAGCTAACCCCGCGTGAAGAAGCCCGGTATAAGAATTAAAAAAATTGTCACATATGCAAAAACAAGATTGAGAATTCTGAGAAAGTAAAAGATCATTGTAACATCACGGGCCAGTTTCGAAATGCTAGTCATCACAGTTGTAATGCTCAGTATGCACAGCCAAATAAAATACCCGTGGTTATGCATTCTTTCAAGACGTTTGACTTGCAGCTTTTGTTGAGTAATATTTCGAAATTTCCCGATGAAACAGTGGATGTGATTCCATGTAATGGGGCATAATTACGTCTAAATTTTATTTCGTAGATAGTTTAATGCATTTAAGTACTTCTTTATCGAAACTCGTACAAAATCTTAATCCTTGTAGCTCCTCAAGAAAAGAATTTGAAAAGAATTTTTCGCCTTTAATTGGGATATTTGGCAAAAATAAAGCCAGGATTTTGTCTCGTAAAGGAGTATATCCATATGAGTACATGACTTCGTTTAAAAAGTTTGACGAGACCGAGTTTCCAAAAATTCAAAATTTTTACAATACTTTAACCAGTTCAACGGTAGAAAAGGAGGAATATGATTACGGAAAATCGGTTTTCCAAAAGTATTGCAAAAATCTGGGAGACTATCACGATTTATACCTTTTAACAGACACACTTTTGTTACTATGTGTTATGGACAGATGGAGAAGCATTGCTAGAAAAAATTATGGTTTGGAACCCATTCTTTACTTTTCGTTAGCTGGGTATGCATGGGACGCAGCTCTTTTTAATTCAAAGCAGCATCTAGATTTGTTAACAGATCAGACGATGTATAATTTTCTGGAAATGGGACTGCGCGGAGGGGTTAGCATGATATCGCGCAGATATGCTAAGGCGAATAATAAATACATGAAAAGTTTTGATGAAACAAAACCTTCCAGCTATATTTTATATGTTGACAAAACCCAGCTGTATGGTGAAGCACTGTGCGAATATCTTCCTGTAGGAAACTTTGAGTGGAAAGACAATCAGTTTTTAAATTCTCTCACAGAAAACGATATTATGAATTGGAAGTCTGATAGTTCTACTGGGTACATACTATCAGTTGACTTAGAGTATGATTCCAATCTGCATTATTCGTCTGCTCATTCAGAGTACCCACTTTGTCCCGAAAGAACATCTGTTCCTTATAATTCTCTGTCTTCTTATCAGAAATCATTAATAGAACATCTCGGAATTAACTATTCTGAAAAAACGCAAAAACTAATACCTCATTTAGGTAATAGAAAAAGCTACGTCATTCACTATCGTAATTTACAATATGTCCTAAAAAAGGGTTTGAAATTACGAAAAATTAACTCAGTTATATCTTTTACACAAAAACCATGGTTAAAAGCGTTTGTATTTTTGAACTCAGAACTTAGGAAAAACGCTAAGAACGAATTTGAACGATCTCTGTACAAGTTAATTGTAAATGCAACATTTGGAAAATCCATGGAGCAAGTTAGAAACCGTGAAACAGTTCAAATTGTGAACAGCCTCGCTAAACTAAAATATCTTACGCGACAGTCTAACTTTAAACGATTTCAGATCCTAAAACCAGAACTTGTGATAGTTTTTCGGAAAAAGGCTAAAATTTTGCTAAATAAACCACTATATACAGCGTTTAGTGTCTTAGATATAAGTAAACTGTTCATGTATGAATGGCATTACGACAAAATCAAAGAATGGTATCCTGGTAACAAATCAGGTTTATTATTTACGGATACAGACAGTTTGGCATACATAATCGAAACTGAGGACTTGTATCGAGATTTAAGCAGACACACAAATGATTTTGATTTCAGCAACTACGATAAAACTCATCCTGCAAGCGGGTTTCTTTTTTCTAACGCAAATCACAAAGTTATAGGTAAGATGAAAGATGAGTGTGGTGGGAAAATAGTTTATAGCTTTGTAGGACTTGCTCCTAAAACGTATTCATTTAATGGTGAAAAAGGTCTTAAAAAAATTGCTTCGAAAGGAATAAAAAAGTCCTTGGTTGAAGGTTGCTTAAGACATTCAAAATTTAAGAAAGCTCTTTTTAAGCAAAAAAAATTCATCTGTAGATCTAATTGAATTCGATCAAAGAATCACAAACTTTACACAGGGAACTTTAGAAAAGTAGCAATGCATTGTTTTGATTCGAAACGCTATTTATTGCAAGATGGAATTACTTCCGTACCGCATTATCACAATAAGTTTCGACGATATACGGGATCTTGATTTAGATTTCAAATTAGCGAAAAATTTTAATTTGCTAATTGCATTTGTGAATAATCCTCGAAATGATTGTTGAGTTAAATAAAATAAATTAAATTAAATTAAACTAAAAATTCGAATTTGACGATTATTTTTTATTATTGTTCCATGATAATAGAACTTTAATTTAAGTTTATCTTATGATTAATTTGACAGCATACATTACCAAAATGAAACTAATTGTAGACAATAAAATATTAAACTAAAATAATAAACAATGTTCAGCTAAACTACATTAACATTAGTCTCAAACTGACTCAAAAGAGGAAATAAAGTTCGATGGTTATTTAACTCATTACTCATAATCAGATACTGTTTATTTACATTTAATCCATAAAATGGTCAGACACCATCAATATCCCGAGCCATCCAAAATCTGGAAATATCATGGTTGCTTTAGCTTGAAGAATACATTTTTTCTGAAAGAAGCATTTCTTAATAAGCTTGACATTTCTCCGATGATTCTTCTCCAGACAATATGGACTGGTCCAATAACCAAGATCACACAACATATACTGGTCCTTTTTAACGACAATGCCGTTCTCATCGTAGACAATTCCTTGCTTTGAACTAGGATTAGTGCTCCAGCCCACAGCAGGTTTGTCTAAAGTAGAAGTATTATGAAAATATTTCAAGATTTATTAGTTCAAAAGTTTATACTTGTGAAGGAAAAAGTGATATCCGAATTAGCTCGGATTTTAAGTCTTTGAGAATCGAAATGAATCTATTCAAATGTTTAACTTCAATAATTATGCGGTTAAAATTTTTATCGCCTAAAGCAATATGTGTGTGATCTGAACATCCGACTTCACTGTAACAGGCTATCGTATTCATTCCTACTGAATCAATGAAATGATTTGAAAATTTTATTTTTGTACCACTGATATCCGAGTCAGTGTCATCAGAGTCATCAGAATCCGAGGATGATTGTTCTGTAAAGATTTGTTTACCATTAGCTGATTTATTTTAAAGAGAGAGTAAGAGTATTATGCATTTTTGTTTCGATCATACCATCCCCTTTTACTTTCTTTGATTTAATCTCTTTTTCGTCACAAGAAATGGTTCTTTTTTGACCAGACATGGAATCTGGTTTCATATTGATTGAAAGATCCAACACACCCGAGCTAGAAGCTTCTTCCGGATGAGGTAGATGTTTCTGGCTATGAGCCATAGCTCTTTCGATCATACTGTCACCAGAATCAGCCGTGATGATTTTTTCTTCGCTAAGTCCCACAATTGCAACTGTTTTCTCATTTGATGCAGTTTTTGGTACTGACTCAAAGGTTTAAGTCATCGTGAATTTGTAATAGAAATATTTTAAAAGATATTGCCTTCCCGAGAGCAAACTCTTAACTGATGAATTACTTCTAAAAGTTTTAGCTTTTATAGGTTGTTAGATAATTACATGATGACGTCACAGAAGATAATGAGTTTTTCAATTCTGGAAACTTATTTTAAATTTTCGGAAACTTATTTTTAAAATTTCGGAAACTTATTTTTAAAATTTCGGAAACTTATTTTTAAAAATTTCGGAAACTTAAGTAGTTTCCTTAAAACTTTTTTATTGATTTATTTTATTTACAACAGAACTTCAGTTATTTCTTGTGGATAGAAGACTCCGTTGATGTCTTGGTTCTCCTCATTTTTTAAAAGGTACGTGATAGGACTACTTGAAACAACTGATCGAATTTGAAACAGTTTTTTTGAAAATGTTGGAGAATATCCTTTTGAAAAGTTTTGCTTTATGGTCTTTAGTCGAACAAAAGTTCCAACTTTAAATTTTGCAAGTGCTGGATTCATACGGTTCTCTTGTTCCGGCGTTTTGCCGTAGCAATTTATCCATACATTCATTGAGTTGAATTTGTTAACTTCCTTCGGGTAGCATTTTATAATTCGATGATAGGAGGAATTATACGAGTTTACAAAGTCTTGCAATCTGTCAATAAATTTCAAGCTTCCAGTGTATGTCAAATACTTTGAAATTCTTGTCATTAATGTTCTATTAAATCTTTCAACCATAGCTGCTTTTAATATTGAGTGATTATTATATAGAACGATCTTTTCTCCCTCCAAATATCGTCGACGAACTCCTTCAAATTCTGTTCCTTCATCAGCCTGAATAAACTTCGGTTGACGTCCTTCAGCAAATATACTTTTTAAAGCCTCTGCAGTTGACGAGGATTTTTTATTTTTCAATGGTCGAACAAATGCGAAACGACTCAAAACATCGATAGCAGTTAGTAAAAATTTTGTCCCATTGTTGATACGATTTCCTTTAGTTATTGAAATTAAATCCATTTGCCACAAATAGTCGATTGCTGGCGAAAAAATTTTTCGTCTGATAAATTTGTGTTTAACTGATTTGTGTAAAGTATAAGTTTTCTGAGATTTTAAAAATCGTTTTGCTTCAGATGAAGAAATACCTGATTCTAGCATCAGCCTGTTTAACCCTCCGTAGCTACCAGGATTTTTTGGATTATAATAAATATCGGACAAATTTGTCATTTTATTCTTTTATTTTGTATAGATTACTTGATATTCGTTTGCATTGACTTGACATTTGTACACAGATATTGGTAAAATCATCACCAGTCTTAGTACATTCCTGTTTGCACAAAGTTTGACAGTCTGAGAATTTTGGAAATTTGAAGTGCTGGCTAACAAAATCTTTAACAATATTGTCGTTATGATTTAAATTTACTTCTGAAAAGTTTTGAATTGTCAGTTCGAATGACTTTTTAAAATATCGATTAATAAGAAACCAAAGACAGTAATGTCCGCAGCAATCTGACAAATTTGACTGAATTTGAACACTGCTAAATCGAATTTGTTTTGCGTGCTTTTTGCAAAAATTCAAAAGACTGTTAGAATAAAATGATATTCTCATCGCATATGAGTCAAAGAATTCGATGGCTTCACTACCAGACTCCTTGTAAAAGCAAATCCAATGCATTCCATTTTCAGTGGACGGTTCGTTATTTACGACTATGGCAAAATTATCTTGTTTGCTTAATTTATTTAACTGATCGCTCGCACATACCGCTGTGTATATGGGAAGAGATTTTAATAGAGCATATCGTAATTGAAAGGAATCCATCAATGTATTTTAACCTGACGAAATTTGTCAATTTCCAGCACTTTTTGATGTTCAGAATAAATTAAACAATTAACTGCTTCAGGGAGCGGGGTTTTAAACTGCATTTCCAATCGAACTGAACCTGTTTTGTCCAAAGTCAGAGTCGAATCAGAACCCGACTCTTGAAAAATATCAAAGGCAAAGAAGGTATACTGTTTTTGAAACTTGCATCTGTCAATGGCTAATCCTCGATTTTGATTGTTCATGCCAAGTGAGCAAAACAATAAATAGAAAGGCAATACATAATTGTAGTCATTAAAATCCAAGTTCATTCCTTTTATCGGAATAGGAATATTGTTGACACATAAGGAAAGAAAACTAATATCATAATGTTTAAACACATATGGATTTAATGTGTAACTTCCAATAAAAGCATTACTAGGAACTAGACACACTACTATTCTTGACGGAATGCTACTAAGAAAAACATTTTCTTCTACAAAAGATTGTGTAGACTGTGGAATAGAAAAAAACTTCACCTCTGATTTTTTAAATGGATACAAAGCATTATTACCAGTTTCTAGTAACTTCTGATGGGAAAGTACTATGCTAGGATACAAAATATGTTTTCTAACATATAAACTAGCATCTACAAATTTTACTTTAGGTTTTAAGTCAGGATCAGTTGCTATTGATGATTTATTATAAAATAATGCAAACTGATTGGAACTTTTAGTTAGACTTATTGTTACCGAAGTATCGTTTAAAATATATCGGTGTTGATTTGCTAAATCAAATCGAAGTTTGTCAATCATTTGAACAGGTTTGGACTTAGCAATAAATTCAGCTCGGCTTTTATAGCCGCTATTCTTTTTTGTGACAGCACCGTCTTCAGTGTCTTCATAAAACAATGCACACGTAGCTTGAGAATTGGTGTAGTCTCTTCCAAATGTCAGCATGTTTTCAAGAAAAGCTTTATACATGTAGCAATTGTTAGACGATGAAACCGGTGTAGTGTTAATCGAAACCTCGCAATTTGAAAACAGTGAATGCAAGAACAAGTTGACAGTGCTTACATCTGTGCCTGTAGGCAAATCCGATCCATCGTCAGCTACAACCTTAACAGTTATCACACAAAAATGATCAAAAAGATCTAAGTAGTGCGAAGTATTTCCTACAATTCTAAAATCAATTTTTGCGTCAGTGTCTTGTATATTAACCACTGGTTTGTTCTCTGCATAAAATGAAGATTCAACAGTTGTATCAGTCGGTGGTAAACCAAACAAGTCCGCCTGACCTCGTATGGATGGAACTGAAAATTGATTTATCAGCGCCATTTTGTGTTAGAAAAAATATCAAGTTTAGATATTGCCTTTTTAACTCGCGTCTTTTTAGGTTTTGAAACCTTGTTTTCCTGACTGGTTTTCTGATGCGTTTTGCTGCTTTCCTCCTTTTCTTAATTTTGTGACATGCCATTGAAGTAGGGTCAACTACTGATGAAAGGTCCATCGTTTCAACTCTATTTGTAGTAGTGACTCCCTCCCCTCTCTGACGATTAATGAGGCTATCTCTTGAAGATTTTGCTAAACAAACTACTCCAATGGGCAGTCCAGAAGTTTCAGATTTTCAAACACCTACATCTTCACCTAAAAAGTTCGATTCGCCTTATCAAGGAACGCTTCAGAGCCCAAAGACACCATCAGCAAATGATTTAATGTTAATTCGGACCGTTCCTTTACAATTCAAAGAAAGGACCTTCGAATTGTTAAGGATTTTAAAAAATTTTGATCAATTTATAAGTTGGGATAATTCAGGGAGAGTCACGTTTTTTGAAAATGAATTGGTCCCAAATTCTAATTTGGCCGATTTATTGACTTTTGCTACGAGAGATAAAAAATTCGATCAACCCCCTTCAGGAGTGAACAGATTTTTAAGAGTTTTAAAAATGATTAATATTCCCAGTTCCGGTCTCTCAAAACAAGCACGGAAAGGATTTGATGGAGAATTACATAACATACCCATTCAACAGGGAACCTCATCCCGAATTTCTGAATTTTTTAATTGGAATCCTGTTCGTTCAGCAGACCGACATAGCGAACCAACTCCAAAATCTAGATTGTCAAAAGACAATGTAACTCAGCGGAAACGCAAGTGAAAAATTCAATGCAAAATTTTAAAATTAATAATTTTTATTTTGAGAAACGACTTCCAATTTTTGAAAAGAATAAAGTAACCATAATTTCAAGACTTAGATCTTTCGAGGGCTGGAACTACAAAAATATTCAAAATTCTGAAGCATTAGCTGATTGTGGATTTTACTCACTAAAGGATAGAGACTTGGTTCGTTGTTTTCATTGTGGAATAGTGCTAGGATGCTGGTCCACTACAGACACTCCCTTAGTTGAACATTTACTTTATTCAAAGGAATGTACATACGCTAATCTTAATAAAACTAGATTAGAAACAAAAATTTATCCGCAAGAAACTCGAGAGGTTTCACATCTTAATGAAGTATCTTTGAATGGATCCTGTACAATCTGCAAGATCAATTATGCTAATTTTGTGACCATACCTTGCTCTCATTTAGCAACATGTCTGACTTGCATTTCTACTCTTGATGATTGTCCAATTTGTCGAGAAAAAATTACAAAAATTCTGAAAATTTTCAAAGCTTAATAAATTTGGTGTAAACATTTTTTGAATTATTTTACTTCTATTTAATAAGATTTATTTAAAAACATACATACATACATACAACAATTGAAAAAAGTTAAGGTTCAATGAGCTAATCAGAAAATCTTTCATTTCGTTTCCTTAACTCAAAAATGGTGTGAGCTTAAAAATCAGCAAGCTATTTCAAAAGCAGGCCCGAAGGGACTGCTTTTGAAATGGCTTGGTACCTACCATCAGTTATTCCATGGTGCATCTTTAATGGAGTTGCATTTCCTACTTGTCAGATGCTGATTTTATTTCTTCTCCTGTGTAAAGTTTTCATGCCATTTCCGGAGCTGACGTTTTTCATGACAATGGTCCTGGGGATGATATTCATGTATGGGATTGCTATTATTTCTGTGGGTCTAAACACTATTGTTAATTGGGAGGATACCGTCCGAGGATTCAACGAACTTCTCAAGCTGGAGGAGCAAATTTATCAAGGTGAACTCAAATTTCTACTTTAAAACCATAGACATATATAAAGAATAGATACAGATCATTGCATCCCGCCCCACTATTACACACGAACACCTTATGGAGCTTCTGGATTTTAGTGATACTACATCGGTTTACTCAATGCTCTACGTGGTAAAACGTGGTAAACTCTAATTCAAACTCTGATTGGGGTACTGCATAACATTCGAATATTAATTTTATAGAGTCGGTATTAAAGAAAATATTTGTGATATGATGATTTAACAATTTTAATTGGATATTCAATGATTTTGACATTTTATTGTCAAAAGTGAAAGGCGACGTGTGAAATTCATGGATGGCCCACGTTGTTGTTATAAATGTTCTATCTGTCAAAAAAACACCTGTGACAAACAGATGGCGGGGCAAAACACAAATTATTCTCAGTGCCTTTGTATGCCCCTGCACGCACTTCTATTTCATCTATTTACTTCTATGTTTAAAACACTTCAAGTTGAAAGCGAAACTTAAAAAATAGCGAAACTGCTCATTGATTATTACCATAAATTAAAAAAAAAACTAATAAATCGCTTTTAAATCACTAATCTTAAGAGGTATATACTGAAAAATCAAGTTCGTCTTTAGTTGAAGGGTTTTGGGTCTCGTTAGAAAAAAACAGAATCGCACAAAAAATCTATGGCATAACAAAAATAGTATTTTTCAGCAACCGCTTCAAGAAGACCACAGAAAAAGGTTTTAGACTGTATCCTGATCATTCCTCTCTGTACTATCCGCCCCGATTTTTCCCGCCGGTAATTAACCTCCCTCTAATTGTAAGTTTTAGGTTTAATTTACGTCATTTTGGGTTCAGTGCAGTGTACATTAATAGATTTTTTAAACATTAACTTATCCTAAATTAAAGGTTCATTTTTATGATTCTATCATTCTAAAACTCATGAGCTATCTATATACATAATTCCGGCCATTTGTAAGTCATGGGTACATACGTTTTTGACTCAGTTAACTTATCAAAAAACAACGACAGCCAAAAAATCACAAAAAATTAAAAGGTGTCGTAGCCTATATGACATTTCGAAATTCCGTGACCTGTGACCTTGGCTTACATGATCTAGCATAATATTGTACGTAAATGGTCGTGTGATATATCGATTTACACCGCTGAGCTTTGGAAAATACTTTGGCTATGTTGGAATTCTGAAATTGTGACCCCTTGACCTTGAAACGGTCAAAGTCGTCGAAATTTCGAAATTATCGTGTGACATATCGATTGACAGCTTCTTTCGCCGAGAAATCTTTTGGTTGGGCTGGAATTTCGAAATTTTTTCACCCTGACCTTAAGACGGCCAAAAGGTCTAATTTTGGTCATTGTCAAATTTACGGAGTGAGGACGTATCTCCTTTTAAATGTCCGTTAGTGATTAGAAGGGTTTAGTGTTGTATGTTAATAGGGATGGAGGGTGTTTGGGGCAGGGTTCATTGATAGTATATATTTAGATAGGACAGTGGCGGGGAAGATTATTCTTGGGGAATGGGTGCTTTAAGGGTTCTAGATCGGAACCCTTAAACAACGGCGTTGGTTTAAATAACCAATAACAAATAGGGCAACGTTCAGAGGTGTCCGTATCTTGACCTACGGGTGCAATCGTAAAAATTGTTGTGGCTCACGCCTGAAACTTTTTGTTTGAAATTAGCTGCCACTAAACGTTTATCTACAATTTTAAGACCCGATATCGGGCCTGTGGCTGCCTAGTAGATACATAATATTTTTTTGAGGTTTTAAGACTAGATAACATTAAACTGGTTTTGGGATTATTCAAGAATACTCTAGTGTACTTTGGAATTTATAAATTAAAATATTTTAAACTACAAATAGCAGGGAATTTGCTGATTATGTTACAGTCTTTTTTCAATGTTTATGAACGTATGCACGCCGGAATGAAGAATTTTTAAAACAACGATGGGATTTAATAATTAATAATAATTTAATAATACCCAAGCATACTTTCATTTTGATTGGACCTATTAATTTAATTATATAATGGAACAAGAGAAATTACACACTGACAGGTAAATACGTCAAACGTTATCATTTTCATCATGGCAATTATGATTTTTCAATTGAAATATTGCAAAATTCATGAAATGAATATGAAAACCACCACAAGGAGGATAATGAGATGCTGTCAGTAAAATACTGTATTCCGGCCTTGCATTGGTGAGGCAAAAGGATGTTTGCGAGAACTTAAAATAAATTATTAGTTGGCATAATAATATGAGAGTATGGATCAAGTATTGATTCGGATGCTATTAGTATTGTTATGCTAGTAAATAAGATGTCCGTAAAGCATGAAACAAGTTCAGAATTTTAATTTACTGGGATTTTAATCATTACTTCAGTGAATGTTGATGAATTTTCTGAAAATTGTAAATAAAATAGATATACTTCTTATCAGAAATTCAAGATCCGAGTTAAGCTTTGAAGTGCTTATACTATATACGATGCAAGTGTTTAGCTACTGAAAACATTATACTGATGAAGGTCAGGAATTAAACACTTGAATCACAAAATTATTTTGAAATCTGCCTTTAAGTACTCAATGACTACCGATTAAATGAAACAATTGGCATTAGTTATTGAGTTTACTAAAATAACTAATATTATTTCGAGTGATGATTGTGTCTGGATGTTGTGGTCCAAGAACTTTCTCCCTCGAAACGAGAACTTCCCTCAGCATTCTCAGTCCAGCCTCAGTTTCCCCCAACCGACACAGAGTTTGTGCTAACATGGATTTGGAAGTGAGTGTCGAAGAATGTTCTTCTCCGTTCACTTTGATTCTCGTCTGCAGAAGAGAGGTGAACATTTCCTTCGCTTTCTCGAATTCCTTCAGTTTGAAGTGACAGGAGGCGATGTTGTGGATTGAAGTGAGAGTATAAGAGGCCTCGGCTCCCAAATTGCTTTCTTCCCATTCCAACACTTCCGCATGCATCGACATCGCTTCTTGAATCTGCCCCCTCTCCCTCAATACTCCAGCTAGTCCATGCTTCGTTCTCATCGTTGACCCGTGATTTTCTCCAAGAACTTTCTTCTTCAACTCCAGAACGGACTTGTACAATGAGGAGGCTTCATCATATCTCTCAAGAGAAGAAAGAACTGTCGCCATATTATGACTGGTTGTCATTGTTAGTTGATGCTCTTCTCCAAGAATTGTCTTGCACTTCGGAATGAGGAGTTCGTACTTCTCAAGCGACTCGACGTATTTACCATTCCACTCCATTGCACTTGCCCAGTTTTCTTCCATGCTCAATGTTTCCACTTGACTACTTCCTAATACCTTTTCTAATAAGGCATAATTCTCCATTGAAAATCTCTCCATTTCATTGTAAATGGAAAGATTTTTTAATTGGTCTGAAATTGTGTTTGCAAAACTGGGATATTCCTTTATCAAGTTAGGGTGTTTGCAAGTGTAGGTCCACAATGAAATGATGTGAGTTATGTCGGGATTTTTTAATTTGGCTACGATTTTGCTTGCGAATCTTGTATATTTTTGCAATGAAGTTATTTCTTGATTTGTCTTTGAGGAAGTGAGACGGGTGACTTCCTGCACGAGTCGATGAATCGAAATGACGTTTGCATCGATCTTAATTAGCGAGAATTGTTTTAGCAATTGCAGTGCATCTTGGATGATTTCTTCATATTTGCTCTCCTCCTGAATTTTAGATTCTCTCATGTTTACTATTAGTTCAATTCGAATTCCATCAGCTCTGAAATATGAAACCATCTGCAGAAGGTCCACGGCCAGGTCACCGATTTCTCCTAAAGTCTTGATTTTGTCAATGGAGATGTTCCAGGTTACATAAGTTGTACTTCTGTTGACGTGTTCCAAAGAATTCAAGGGAAAGTTCAACATCAAGTCTTTTCGTTTTTCGTATTCCGTCAAATAGTTCTGAATTTTGTATTTATTTCCTAAAAAGCTCGTTTCTTTATGCTTTTTGATGAAAGCTATTGCCTGCTGCAACGCCAAAGGCAAGTTATGAAGAAAGCCACATAAAAGTTGAATGTCATCTTCTGTTGCGTCCCGGATTGATTTGCGCAATAATTCACGAGCATCCGACTCCTCCAAAACGTCCAGATTTAGCAGCTCACCCGCAATTTCAAGGACCTCGATATTTCTTGAAGTTACGATTACGAAGCATTTGATGTGCAAAGCATACTGTGTCAGTGGTTTGACGTCAACGTTATCAGTATCGACGTTATCAATGATTACAATTGATCTGTAGTGATTTTGCTTTTGGAGAACGATAATGATGGCCTTGAATATTTCAGACACAGTTTTTACGATTTCGTTGCTCAAGTTTATTCCTACGCCTTCGGCAATGGAAATCAAGGAGGTTCTCAAAAAATTAGAACTCTCTCCGTTAAGCCAGATGACATTGGTGTCGTTGGGTTTGTTTTTCGCAAATCTCTTCACCAATTCCGATTTTCCAACGCCACCCATCCCGATTATTCGGACAAGGGATGTTTTAGGATCTTGGAAAAAGAGAGTGAGCTTTTCCAATTCTTTATTTCTTCCAGTAAAATTGAAAATTGGCTCATCGATGTTGTTGAAAATGTTGGAGATTTGAGAGAGGATTTCAGAAGGAAATGTCGTCTGAAGATTTTCTAAAAATGTAAAAGAAGCGTTTTTGAACGTTTTTGTGCAAAATCTGTTCTGTTTATAAGCGATTAAAAACAAATTCTGTGTTACCTTTCAATGATTGAAACCCAAGATCCCCGAGAACATTTGACAGATTTTGAATCGTCGCCTTGCTTCCTTCCGTCGAAACCCATTGGGTTATGATCTTATGGAATAACTCGTATACTGTGAGATTTCCATTGTTAAACTGGATTTCAGCCGGTACGAAGGAGGCCGTTTTATTTAGTCCTAGCTTGTTTTTAAACTTTGTCCAATTTTTCACGAAATGCTCGTCCGTAATTAAAATGTTAACTATTAAGTCGACATGGTCGGGGTCCATTTTGTGAACACACTTTTGGTATAATTGCACTAAAAAATTCCCACAGCCTGTTCTTTGCCAATACCGACAGGATTGGTTGGTGGAATAAATTCTATTGATCCACTCGAAGTAATTTATCAACGATAAGCTTTATCTTGCTATCCTTCAATTGATTTAGTTAATATCATTGGTGAGAAAGACAACGATAAGTCAGACAGTGATAAAGCGTGTAATCACATATTGACGATGCATGATAAGCCTGAAAACTGATGATAATATTGTAATGCGACCGGTAATTTACAGATCTTAAAATCATCGTTTAATTACACATAACATTAATTTATTTTGTTTGTAGTACACGGGTTATGATATGCCTTCGATGGATATTGTAAGAATTATTAATTGTGGGATGCCAATGTCAATATCAGTGGCAATGTTAATGGGGAATTATTTGTTCGACCGTTTCCTCTCTCGTGACAAATACTATTTAATGATGTCGTTGATTTTAGCTAATTCCATCAAGTCTCGTAAACCTTACAATTCTATACATATTTTTATTAATTACGTCATTTAAATTGTAGTTTAAATCGAAAAGTTGTGAATTAATCTAAACGGCTTGTGTGAATCAGGACCCAGCCAGTTGGATCTCCCCACCAGATTACCTTGGCCCCATCGGACATCCTTACACTTGCGAACAGTTTTACAGTTGTGACCCCGAAAACAACCTTGTCTATTTTACTGCATCGAGGGTACTTACTTCGACCCCGTACGTAAAATATTAAAATTAAAAAGTTGAATGGCTTAATTAAATACTTACTATAATTTCAAATTTAATCTTGCCTCAGATTACCCTCAATTGTGATTGGCCCGCTTAAATTCAACCCGGTCTTTGTGACAGAGGCACACCCCCTCCTTACACTCCATGGACCACGACGTAAAGACCCCGAGTAACAGCGGAATTTAACGGAAACTACCGAACTGCAGACCGATCGTATTTGGATCCTGCTTTTATAATTGTCCCGCGCTAAAACGGCCCCTGTGATAATCGCGTGACCGTGTTTTACGGTACCGGAAATTAAATCTGCGCTTTAGAATATCATTAGCTAGCATAAATTATTAAAATGTCAAAATAAACGTTTCTACACAAGAACACAAACAAAATGGTAATCGTCAGTTTTAAGTTACCGGATTCGGCATCTTCAAAAAGCATTACACATTTTCAAATCAGACTTCAAAATTCGAACTTCAAAATTTGTTCAGGATTTCTATCTAGGGACATTAATGTCAATCATCAAGAGAAAATTGTTAACGTCATGTGGAATAGTGTGTTTTTGCAAATTAATCCACCCAATTGTTTTTTCCTAGAGAGCTTATATTCCGAAATATTCCCTGTTTCATAAGTATAAGGAACTTTGAAAATATTTGTACCTCATTCGAGAAAATGCCTGAAACTTTTCGATGGCAGTATTTTTTTAGGTACATCCGTCTTTGACCAAAACTCGATCCATACTCTTGGTGGAATAAATAATAATTATGTATCGCAAATACCTTATGCGGAGGACTTGCTGTTCGTCTGTCCCGATGATTACGTGTGTACATTTTTCCATCGGGGCTCATGTAATTGTAAGATCTTCAGACCGAGGCCAATTTTGTTATGAGCCATAAAGTTCAAGGGGGGAAGATCAAAGGTCAAATTTTAGAATCGTTAGAAAGGTACATTCAGTGGCTATTCAACGGTGTATGGAGTTTTTCTCGATAGTTGGGGCACCGTGAGATGTTGTAAACTTTACCTTTCAAACTAACAAATTCAATTCTATAATTTTTATACATTTTACATACATTCACAGCACCACAATTTCTATCTGAACTCCTTCAAAAACGGTTCATGGTCCTGATCTGCGATACGTCAATACATTGGTTGGACTTTCTATTTATGTAGTTTAAATTAGATACTTCACTACATTGGTTTTACGGTTTATGTAAGTAACCAGTTGCAATAAATTACGATCGTGCTCGGCCTTTTCGATGTACTCGCAACTTCCAATTTTCAAAGGTTCCATTACGGGGGTTCTTTGCCAAATTCTTAATAGTAGTCATTCAGTCTAAAAAAATAACATTTAATTATAACAATGATTCTTGGAACAATTGCACTTGAGAACTGGACTTCTTGATTCTTCAAAACCTACGTTTTCTCCGTTTAAGAATGACAAGAATAGGCAGATAATATTCTAAGAAATGACGACAGAACTGATTTTCAAAGCCTTCGATCTCTGGCAGCGATTAACAAAATCTGTGTTTCTACCTCTGCCCGTTAAATGGTGTTCAAAAACGAGAAAAGTGCATGTTTCTAAATTTCGGATGAAATATGTGCCTTGGTACGTTGTTGGTATCCTTGGAACACCGTCTTGTATTTTAGCTATCGCAGCTATACTTTTAGTGAAGGTCTTTTTAACGTTTCCGGAACTAACGGTGTTTAGGATGTGTGTCCTAGCGACAGCTATCATGTTTATG
Source organism: Desoria tigrina (assembly GCA_906901685.1). Lineage (NCBI taxonomy): Eukaryota > Metazoa > Arthropoda > Collembola > Entomobryomorpha > Isotomidae > Desoria > Desoria tigrina. The sequence goes on from CAJQTU010000029.1 coordinate 793,518, forward strand.
CAGTTCACGTTCTGTGCAAGTTTAAATATTGTGATTGACGGCGACGACGTAGGGCTGGGCTTCAATGAGCTAATTAGTATTGAGGATAATTTTTATAAACGTAAGTGGTCAGTTTTTATAAATCCTTCGGGTCTCTGTTATTTAAATGTTAATAAGGAGTGTGTGCCAATTGAAAACAAATATTTGTACTCAAAGCCTTGCCAGATAGTATATTTCGGGTTATAATTTATCGGCCTCCTTAAAAACTGAAAGAGCCTCCTTGTTTACCTGAAATAGTGTGCTCCACTGAATTGGCCTCTTTATTATGTACTCTTACTTATGTACCTTACTGCGTCTGTTCGATTTATATTAAATTGTTTTGATTTCCAAACCAAGCATCTTTACATATTTCGTTGTTTTTGTTTCGTCAAAGCAAGAAAAAAATTTCTGTCTCCTGTTGTATCTAATAATTAATATTGCTAGCCTAACCTATGCATTCTTGCTGACTTGTGTAGCATCTAAATGTTCTATTTAAATTTGCCGACATATTTCATATTTGCAGTTTCTGGGACTGCCCGATCGCATCAAAAGAAGAGGGTAGATTGGCCAGGACTCGTAACTTACTTTCTCATAGCTGCAAATTTCCCGGTGGCTCCGATGACGTTTTTTATGGGAATTTATTTAAACCTGGATCCCGGTTACTATGTCCAACTCCTATCGCACTCATATCTACCCGACGAATTTCATGGAATCGTAACTAACAAGGGAAGTTCATCAGAGTGAACTCAAGGAAATGCTTGAAACTTTTATGGTCGTATCTACAACTAATATGGACAATAAAAATCTAAAAATTAACGGCACTAATCGACGTTGACTATGTTTAAAAAATCGACGAATATAAAAAATCATGAAAATTGAGTTTTTGAAATGCTCATAAAACGACGAGTTTTGGTCCGATTTTCAAAATTTTTCGAGTTTTTGAATGTCAAAGAGTTGTAGTTTAGAATTTAGCTAATTTTTAGATTTTTATTGTCCATATTAGTTGTAGATACGACCATAAAAGTTTCAAGCATTTCCTTGAGTTCACTCTGATGAACTCCCCTTGTAAGATTATATTTCTAATCCGATACGTCGGAACTCCGTTGGTTGGGATGGAAATCGTGAGAATTGTACCGATCGCCACGATTTACATGTCCACATCTGCAGCAATATTACGAGAGATCACCCGTTCAATATTTGGATTGTGTGAGGGGTTGGAGAGTCGAAGATTAGGAGCTTCCATTCGATACACGATTATTTATCAGGTTGGATGTTGCCTAATTATATTGCGCGTGAGATATTAATAAATTTCAGAAATTTTGAGGTTAGAAAAGATGCTATTGGCTAATTACAATAATGAACGTTGAGATCTGTAACTACAGCTCCATTTAAATAAAATTAGGTCAAATCTGAAATTTGTAAGCACAATTATACCAAAATTTTGAGTACAACGAATATTAAGATTTAAATTGCTTCAAAAACCAAAAAAAAAAAATTCGGTTAGGTTACGAGTGCAGACGTTTTGCAATATTTTAGTGATTTAAACAGTTTTCTTTTCCTCGGTTTAAAAACTCAGAATGGAAAATTTGTGCAAGATGATTTTTAAGAAAAAAATCAAAACGTTGAGCTATAGATCCTGTAGTTTTCCCCAGTTCTGTTATTTGTGGTTTACACTCACTTTTCCCCATTTTTAGGGATTGCTGTTTTTAATTGATATCAATAGATTTTTAATTAACATTAATGTCTTCTTTAATCTTTTTCTTGGAATTTTGTGGGATCGTCAACCTGACCAGAACTACGTCCGTCTAATGATTGTGCATGAAATTCTACGGAAAACAATCGAATGGGGCGCGGCATCCGTGATGCTTTTTGCGATGGTTTCGCTCGTCCTCTCCAATTATATCACGCTCAAATTGTACCCAGTGCTGCCGCTTTTGTACTACGGCTGTTTTCCCGGCGTTTCAGTGCTTCTGTTTATGGGCATGATTGCCTGCATTCCACCCACAGTCCATGTTTATGAAAATTGTCTCAAAATTCTGCATTCCTGTAAAGCGAATGTGATGCTTTTGCCGCCGGAGCGACGGAAATATTATCGGAGGAGGTTGGCCGCTCTTCCGCCCCTAATTAATGCTGGGAGGATTTTGCAGTTTCGACTGTATCTTTTTACCCCGTCCATTAAGTCCTCGTATTTTATGGTTGTCGCCTATTACACAATCACTGCCATGATGTCTATTCCACTAAATGACCGAGTTTTAGAAAAGTTTTAGACCGTATCCGGATCATTCCGCTTTTAAACTCTGTACTTTTCGCCCCCATATTTTCCGGCCGGTAATTATCCTCCCAAGCTAAGTTATACATTCAGTATACTTCATTTTGGATTGAGCGTGCAGTGTACATGAATTGATTTTTTAAATGTTAATGTTTTTAATGTTGTCCTAAATTAAAGGTCCACTTTTATGATCGTATCATTGTAAAACTCTTGAGCAAACGATACATTAATTTTTTAGGTTTTAAGACTAGATAACATTCAACTGTTTTTTGGATAATTCCAAAATACTTAAGTGTACTTTTGATTTTATATTTTCAAATATTGTGAATCGCAAATAGCAGGGAATTTACTGATATTGTTACAAATAAAGTTTTAAACCACGCATGGGCATTTATTAATTAAAAATTTAAGAATACCAAATCATACTTTTATTTTGATTGGACCCATTAAAGGAATTATATATTGACCATATAAATAGGTCAAACCTTGTCATTTTCATCATGCCATTATCATTGGTCAAACGTATTCAACTGATTCTATTGCATTTGTAGGTCTCGCTTCGAATTTCAACTCAAAAACTCTCGATATGTCGAGGAATCTCATTATCTGTGCTTTAAAGAGATTTCAGAAAATCTCAAGAATTTTGTCATTTCGATCGCCAATCTATTGGTCTCCACAAACGGAAACCTTGCAACTTGCAAAATTTGAAATCATGTTTGTTCCATGGTTCATTTTTCATGCGATTGTATTTCCATCTGCTCAAATACTTGTTCTCTTTCTGCTCTTGTGTAAAGTTTTGATGCCATTTCTCGAACTAACATTTTTCATGACAATGGTCCTGGCGATGCTGTTCATGTACGGGATTGAAATTATTGAAATCAAATTACAAAGTGATTTGAAGCAATTAGTAAGCTGGTGTGATAAAAACTATATGAAAGTTAATGTTGGCAAAACCAAATCAATGCTGATACGACCGAGTAATTTAAAATGCCAAAATCCTGTTTTAAAGCTACAAATCAATGACAATGAAATTGAACAAGTAAGAGTTCTTAAATACCTAGGCATATTGTTAAACGAAAATGTAACTAGCTCTGATCAAGTCACAAAGGTATGTAAAGAAATGAATGCCAGGATTTACATGTTAAACCGTTACAAACATTATTTTAGCGCAAATTGGCTCAGGATGTTTAGTAACTCATTAGTCCTCTCTGTACTAGACTACTGTCTACCCGTCTGGGGAAACCTGTCCAAGACTAACTACGCACGAATTGATAGTATCTTATTAAAACTTTCAAAACTTGTACTCCTACAAAAAACGGACATAAGAAAAAGCAAATTCTACATTTTTGAAAAGTTAAACTGGTTAACAACAGCCGAACGATATGAACTATACTCTTTAGAATTTATTTTCAAACACATAATTAACAAAACCTCGCTAACGAGATGTTTCACAGAATTTGAGAAACACTCCTCTGATGGAAGATGCACCAAAACCGTGAATGACCTAATTGTACCGAGACTCAAAACAAAATTCGGACAAGACTCATTCTACTATCAATTTTCGACAACCTGGAACAATCTTCCTAATGATTTGAAATCGGTACAGAGTCTGGCGACCTTTGATACTGAATTACGAAAACTTTTCTTGACTTTACGAAATGATGACTACGAATATACTTCGGATAGAATAATACATTAGATTATAAATAGAGTAGATATTTGAGCCAGAAATCAGACGTACTACAATACACTTATTTATGAATAACTAATTAATAACCCATTTTTTAATTTTTAATCGCGACAGCGACTTGATACTGAAAACAATGTGTAAATCATATTATGTATTCTGGTCGCTTAATAAAACTATTGAACTTGATTGCTGTGGGATTGAACCATTTTATCAATGCAGAAGATACGGTCCAAGGATTTACCGAACTTCTCAAGATGGAGGAGCATGTTTATCAGGGTGAATAGAAATTTTTGCTTGACAAACACGTGTCAGAAATTTAATTGGTTTTAAAGGTATAGTGTTAAAAAAAGTCACAAAAACAAATACTTGTATTATATTTTTTAAATGCACTTTTAAATTTTGAAAAAATCAGGAATTCTACTAATAAAATAGAAATTCCAACTTCATGTTTCTTTCCAAAAGTCACTATCGCACAAAAAATCAATTATTACTTGCTAAATTAATAAAAAAAATAATCTATTTTAGTAACAGCATCAAGAAGACCAAAAACAACGATCAAGAACTGGATAATTAAAAACGTTATAAGCTCAGTAATCGACTCGTGTTTCATAATTCCCGCCGTTCTTGGACCCTGTTTTCTCTATTTCTACATCGACTTATCCCACCACGATCCCGACATTACCTCGCCAAAAAGCTATCAAATTACTTCCACGATTTTGCATGCTTTAAAATACGTCGCCGTTCTTTTGCTAGGTTTTGAATCCGGTAAAACGATCATAGCAATCGACATTTACATCGCGGCAAGCGCCGTCCTATTCAAACAAATGACAGAAGTTCTGCTTAAATTCTCCCGGGGATTTTCCTCAAATGGATCTGGAATTTCAATCCGTTACACAATCGTTTACAAATCTTATGTTCGGATCCAAATCGTGAGCCAAATCATCAGGAAAACAATGGAATTACAAACAGCTTCACTAATGCTGAATGGAATGTCTGTCGCAATTTTTACGAATTTTATCAGTTTGAGAATGTACGGGCGGCTCCCTCTGGTGATTTATTTGAATTTTGTGGGAATTTCTGTTATAATTTCAATTATCTGTCTCACTGCAGTACCAACGGGGGCAGCTATTTCTGTGAATTCTTTTGTGATTTTGGAGCAATGGAAAAATTGTGTTTTAGCAATGCCGGTGAAAAAATCGCTTCTGTTTCGTAAACGACTGAATGGTTTGCAGCCGCTTTTATTCAAAGTTCGGGTTTCTCGGGTTCCTTTGTTTAATTATGGCCCCTCGGTCCAAGTGACGTTTTACTGGACGATTGTGTATTACACGATCACTGCTTTACTATCTTTGAAAGTGGATTAGTTATAATGGCTAATGATATATTAATCCATTGAACACGGGTTTAAAGACTAATATCGTAATACCCCTAATGATAACATAACACTATATTACCGATTATACTATTTAAAATATAATTGTAGTTTATGTTTGTTTTGGAGTTCAATTACTCAATAATACAATCGTATTTTATTGACTCAACGGAAGTGTAGAGCAAAAATGCGAGAACTGGGAAGAATTATTGGAACCAAAGCCTGGTCGGGTATTTTGCTCCAAATAAATTGAACCAATTAAAAATTGCGAATACTACGAAAAACTGAAACAATCAAAAGTTTAAAATACTACGAAAAATCAATTCCAATGAAAATGCTTGTTTTTTAAAACAAAGACTAATTTTGTATCTTTTTTCTGATGCCTGGATTTGGCCAAGTCAAAACGCTTTGCAGTTTTTCGTAAAATTAAGGGAGACGGGTACTTTAATGCCAAAATTGTCAGCCGACGTTGATCAATACGCTAATCGATCCGGATGAAATAAATATTTTATTTTAAAAAAATTGTAATAATGGTAACCAAGCTCGGCCTTTTCAATGTTATTCCAACTATCATTTTTGAGACGGCATATGATTTCGCAAGAGCGGTGTATTCGCCCAAGTTTCTGATAGTCGTCCTGCAGTTCCTAAATTCTAAAACTGTGATGCTTCCATTCGGAGAAAAGACTTGTCAAAAAACTATCTGTTCTTCGTTTTGAGATGACAAGATTAAATATTATTGTTCGAATTGGCCGAATTAAACCATTCCTAGTAGTGTAATTTTAATAATTTGATACAAAATAGAAATGTGATACATTTAGTCATTTTGACCATATCAATTATAATTGTTCAAATATATTTCTTGCGAGGGTTAGCGCAATCGTTATTATTATATTTCATTTGTAGAGTTTCGCTTGCGCAATACAAGATTTAAAAATGTCGAGGAGACTAATAATCGCTGCTTTGGACAGATTTCAAAAACTGTCAAAAGTGTTGTCATTTCCATCGCCAATTTCCTGGTCACCGGAAACTGAAACATTGCAACTTGAAGGATTAAAAATGAAGTTTATTCCATGGTGCATCTTTTATGCAATCGTATTTCCTACATGTCAAATGCTGATTCTCTTTCCTCTACTGTATAAAGTTTTCATGCCATTTCCGGAACTCACATTTTTTATGACAATGGTGTTGGGGATGCTATTTATGTATGGGGTTGCAATTATTTCTGTGGGTCTAAACACTATTGTTAATGGGGAGGATACAGTCCGAGGATTCAACGAACTTCTCAAACTGGAGAAGCATATATATCAAGGTGAACTCAAATTTTTACTTTAAGACACTTCAAGTTGAAAACACTCAACAAAACTTCAAAAATAGCGAAACTGTCGGCTTAATTTACTTATTGATTATTAATCAGAATCGCAAAAGAAATCGATTATGGCATAATAAATATAATATTTTCAGCAACTGCATCAAGAAGACCACCGAAAAATGCAATCAAGGAACTTATAGTTACAAACGTTATTGACGCAGTAATTGAATCTAGTTTCATAATACCAGCCATTCTTGGGCCCTGTTTCCTCTATTTATACATCGACTCCGCAGATATTTCTTGGCACAATTATCAAATTTTTAGCATGCTAATGTCTGCTCTGAAATACATCGGCGTCATTCTAATAAGTTTCGAAACTGGGAAAACGATCATCGCATTCGATATTTACATCGCGGCTAGCGCTGTTCTTTTTAAACAAATTACGGATGTTCTTCTCAAATTTTCTCGTGGATTTTGCTTCGATTCAACCGAATTTTCTATCCGCCAAATCATTGTTTATAGATGTTATTTTCGGATACAAGTAGTAAGCCAAATCATCAGGAAAACAATGGAATGGGGAATGGCTTCTTTAATGCTTTGTGGAGTGTCTGTCGCCATTTTTACGAATTACATCAGTTTAAAAATGTACGGGCGGCTTCCTCTGTTTTTTTATTTGGATTTTGTTCGAATTTCTGTTCTTATTTCGATCGTATCTTTCACTGCTGTTCCAACCGGGGCGGCTGTTTCCGTGAATTCTTTTAAGATTTTGGAACAGTGTAAAAACTGTGTTGTAGCTTTGCCGGCTAAAAGATCATCGCTTTTTCGGAAACGACTGGATTGTCTACAGCCGCTTTTATTCAAAGTCAGGATTTCCCAGTTTCCTTTGTTTAATTATGGCCCTTCGGTGCAAGTGACGTTTTACTGGACGATTTTTTATTACACAATTACGGCTTTGCTATCTTTAAAATAGGATTAGTGTGTACAATACACATTTGATTGATTGATTACCATTTGAATTCGAAACACAAAAATTCGGTTGTTTGTTTGTGATTTTAGTTGCTAGCTTAAACCTGCCGAACTGAACTTATTTCCGTCAATCAAAGTGTGTTTATCACTACTTTGATAATGTAGTGATAATTGTTTTTATGATTAAACTAATGTTTAGCATATAAGTTTTATAATGAATATGATATAATCAAATGATAGTCAAAGTACATGAGCCGCATTAAGCCATTGATTTGTTTTACTGATTAGTAACAAAGTTTTGGAAACTGGAATACCCAACATAAAGAAGGCATCCCAGTTAAAAAATGTCAATAAAAAATTCTCAAATTCAAATTTTATTTAGGAAATGCACGTATTAAGCTATGATTAAAGGCTCGTATTGCATGAGAATCATAATCAATGCTAAAACTAATGTAGATAAATCATTTAAAATCAAAAGCACCGGCAATAGGTATAAAACATTGATGATCCCGTAATCACATAGTAATAACAAATTACTCAACTTAAATTACGTGGTAACCTCGTTTCAATATTTTATTCATACTCAAAAAACTTCATGATAATGTTGAATTTATTGCATTGACATCATTTTGATAATTAGAGCCTATTCAGGTTACAAATTGTACCATACTTCGTTTTTACCATTTGTTAGACACACTACAACATTATACATCAAGTCAAATGTGTCTATTGTCAACCTCAGTGTCAATATTTGAAAGAAAAAAATGTCGAAAAATCGATCGAGCGTCTTTGAACCGATTTCAGAAAATTTCAAGATTTTTGAATTTTCCCTCGCCAATTTCTTGGTCACCTCAAACAGAAAGATTGCAGTTTGCAAAATTTGAGATTCGTTTTATTCCATGGGTGCTATTCTACTTCGTCGTGTTTCCCTCTGCTCAGATACTTATTACGTTTCTTCTATTATGTCAAGTTTTTGTTGCGTTCGAGCATCTAACATTTTTCAAGACAATGGTCCTTGGGATCCTTTTCATGTATGGGATTTTAAATATGTCCGTTGGCTTAAACATCGTCATTAACGGGGAGGATACGGTCAAGGGGTTCAACGCACTTCTAAAACTCGAGCAGCATATTTATCAGGGTGATTTAACACAAACAAAATCTTGGGCTTACTTGATACACCCAAAAAAATCCGCAAAAATATTTTTCTTACATGATTTTGACCTTACGGCAACGTAGATCAGAAACATTTTTATTTTTAAACAAATCAATTAACCACTAAAATCCAAACAACTTTTTCTCATTTTGAAGTAAAAATAAAAATTGTGCTTTCAGCAACCGCATCAAGGAGGCCAAAAAATGAACTCAAAGAAAAATTAGCTCAAATGGTCATAAACTCAATAATCGACTCAGGATTCATAGTTCCCGCAGCACTCGGAACCTGCTGTCTTTACGTTAATCTTGATTCTCCCCTCCCCCTGACCTGGTCTCAAAACTATGTATTGGCTACGACAAATTTCTTAGATGCGGCGACTTGCGTTTTAAAATATGTCGGAGTTTTTCTTGTAGCTTTCGAATGTGGCTGATCAGTACTAGGAATTGATATTTACATCGGGGCAAGCGCTGTACTGTTCAAACAAGCTACGGATGTACTGTTTAAATTTTCCCGCGCATTTTCCTCAAATGGAGCGGGTATTTCAATCCGCTACACCATCGTCTACAAATGCTACGTCCGGATTCAAATAGTTTGTCAAATTATACGCAAAACAATAGAATGGGGAACGGCTTCGCTAATGCTGATTGGAATGACTGTTGCGATAAGCACTAATTTTATCAGCTTAAAAATGTACGACCAGCTCCCTCTGTTGGTTTATTTAAACTTTTTGATTATTTCGATCACTATTGCTGTCATTTGCTTCGCTACAATTCCTACTGGTGTAGCTGTTGTTGTGAATTCTTTTAAAATTTTGGACCAATGGAAAAACTTTGTATTAGCTTTGCCGGTTAAAAAACGTTTGCTATTTCGGAAACGTTTGAAATCATTGCAACCGCTTTTATTTAAAGTTCGGATTTCTCAGTTTCCTTTGTTTGATTACGGTCCTTCTGTTCTGATTGTGTATTACACTATCACGGCTTTACTCTCTGTTAAATTGGACACGTGAATTAAATCGCCAATTTCTCAATCTATTGGACAATCTTTTAAACATTAGTACGAATTGTTCTAAAATTGTAGCGATACACAAATTATTGCTCAGTAGATCTGATAAGTAATTACATTATTTAGTCAATTATTATCGGGATTTCGAAATTAAATCTGATAGTCAGTTTGGTAAAATCCGAAAATATTTGCTTATTGTCTCACCTTCGTCCTTACTTTTTGTGTTTTTTTTTAAATATATTACATGATTATTTACTAAACAATCGTGGTTTTGCTTCCGATTCAGTTTGTTACTGACTCCGTCGCGTTTTTTAAAAAGGATGAGAAATAAAGTTTACAACTGAAATTTACTGCCATCTGTCGACAGTCTTGCAATATTAAACTATATTCGGATTTATTTTTAGTAATTAATGTGTTTAACAGAATGCGATTGTCTTTGCTTCGGAAGGTTAACTCTTTTAATTGTATATTGTCAGTTATAAATGAATTTGTTGTGGTGTGTTTGATTCGAGAAATATTAAGAATATGAAGCACTATTCCTTTGGAATGTTATTCAAAGGGGGATTGGCCGTATGCCAATAAAAATCAGGAGGTCCAGCTGTCAAGCAGTGAGTTTTGCTAAGAGGTCGAGAACCTTCTATCCAGTACATGATGTAAAATCGACACATTTCGTGTTCATCAGTCTCACTAAAAGATGAGACATAATCAAAAAAGAACACTATTAGTGTTATAAAAGTACATTAACTGTATCAACTGTACCGCAAATCATAAATTAAAACGTACCCAATCAAAGTTTCGCGAGTTCTGTTGCTCACCATCGTACATCTGGAGGCCTATAATCGTTTTCGCGTTTACAATTATGTTATGAATCGTTTCAAATGAATGCAAACACAAAATGCTATTTTCTGTTTTCGGCAATTTAGAACCAGAACTTACGAAATAATCTCCTTTTCTAGCAGTCACATTCTGAGAAACAGGATAGAAAGCTTGTGGAAGCATCGGGTCCTTCTGTCCAAGAAGTGTCCATTGATCAATGCCATTTGGGTCCCTATGGACCTGGTATCCTGAGACAACGCGTCCTTTGGAAAAAAAAATCCAAATTTTGAACTATTGAATTGTTTTTAGTATAGTGAGATTTATACTAAAGAGACCTAAATTATGCGTATGTGTCCGAAATGCAAATGGATGAACCTCAAGCTCTTCAGGTAAGGAACAAGCGGATTCCATATTTTCTTTTGAATTGGCGGGAATGTGACCATGTGATTCCAGCAGATATACGCCAGCCGTTTTTGGTTGTCTGTGAAAGGATTTTTGCCATTTTTGGTAAGAACATTTTAAAAATATTTTAGGAAAACAAAAGTTTACCGAAATAAATAATTACATTTTTAGGATAAATCGACGTGGTCATTTTAAGCCCATGTTTCAAATAAATTAGGCAACTCCTCAAATTTTTTTTAACAAAAACCTGCTAAACTAGCTTAAATCTCATGTTTACTGAACACTCCCTCTATGTTCACATGTTCCAAAACCTTTAATCTTTAAATGCGAATAAATTTTTATACATCATTCACCTTGTTTTCGCGAGTTGGAGTGACACGCTGGAGGTATCTTTGAATCCACCTGTTCAATAGTTGTTAGATTTAAATGTTAAATTCCGCGACTTCAGTTAACCTACACTTAGCTAAAATCAGTCAAATGTAACTTTAATTTAGAGTAATGGGTAAACTATGCGTACCAACAAAACTGGAAATGTCGGAATAATGTATTTGTAAAACGAGGAATTGGACTTCCGTGTCCTTTCCGATTTCGAATGCCACTCCTTCGGGTAGATGGAGTTGAGGTGCGTTTCTAGCCCAGGCGTACAAAAAATGTTGCTTTCTTTTGGCACAGGGGCCATTTGAGATGAAATCGTGATGATTGCCGATCGTCATATCTGCCCCGCAGTTCCAAACCTCGTCCCGTGAACCGGGAGCCGAACATCCGAAAAGCTATATTGTCCATCACATGGGCTTATATTTTGTAAGGCAAAGGACTAGAATAAGTCCCAACCGAAATAACTCCGAAGTTAAAAAAAATTGACAGCACAGGTCAAAAATTTCGATTATACTGATAAAATCGGTGTACGATTTTGCTTATAAAAAATAGAAACCATTTAGAGCCATAGGTGTACACCCAAAAGGTACATACCTTTTTCGAATTATTAAAATTTAGACTTTAAACGATTGTGATCCGAAATTTGGAAAGAGGAGGGGGCTTATTTCGGAGTAACTTAAAACAGAATTTTTTGCGCTGAGAATATATCGTCAAGCTTACTATCAGGTGATGAGCAACTTTCATTGACGCGTTCGTTGAGAACCCAACTACAATCATGGAAAAGTATCATTAAAATTAAATTGTCCAAATTCTATCATTTTTTTTAACGTAATGCAATAATGACGTTTTAGCGTTTTTTGATGATTCACTCAAACATAGATTCATCAATTCCTAATAGTTCCTAGTAGTTAAGTAGATTTTTTACATACCAACATATCCCGTCTCATTGTCATCTAGTTTCAGAGATGTACATAGGTAAGTTTCTGCCTGTCGGTGTAAAAACAATCATAAAACATAAACCGAGGGCTGGATAATCATTTAACCTACTCGGATTACCCGTCGAAATTCGATACGTTATTCAACCTTTATTCATTTCGATTTGGAATTAGTATTTTATAAGATTTGAAATTCTTAAAACGGAAGTATGTGGACCATGATCTCGACAATTAAATCAAACTTAAATTATCATTAAATATGCGTCTTACTACTTTAGGATCCACGCCTGGCATTGTTATTTCCAAAGAATCGGATTTAAAATTACCGATGGTTTCACCATTTACTAGGCTCGTTAACGTGTGAAACAGCAACAAAGAAACAATTGTCCCGGAGAACCTCATAATATTTGTTTGCTCCCGAATCCCGATGACAATTTAAACTAACGGTTCAACCTGGAAAGATTATTTTTTTTGCTTATGCAAGTTGAGCTTGACACTCACACTATTCACTATTTGGAGTTTCTTTTAATCACAATTTCTTTCGGATATCAAGGACGATGCATTTTTATGTTTGATAAAATGTTTATTTGTTTCGAACAGTTTAATTAAATTGCTTTATAAACCGTGTCATTCAATTCACTAAAATGGATTCGGTCTTCCTTTTGAATATGTATTTTTTTAATGCTACAAAAGGCCCTTTGTTTCACATTTTATGATGTATTTAAAACCTTTTTGTTACAATCATATCGTTACCCGTTTCAGTAGTTCAACAAGGAGCGACTCATTTCTAAGCAAATTACAGACCTTGGGATTTTTGAGGTTTTGATTTCCGTGATAAAATTGGGGTTTTCTGACACGGCATATGATTTTTGTGTTTTTTCCTCTTGATTTCAGTGTCACTTATCATAAGTATGTCAAAGCCAGGTGGTGGAAGCCTCTTACAAGGAAGATGACCCAAAGTGATCACTCAGAAATGCCTGATTTTTTTACTACTGAAAATTTAAGTTTTATTAACAACAAAGACAGAAAAATTAGCTGCCCTAATTGGTTTTTAGTATGCTAAAAAATTTTTTGAACAATGGACCCGCACATAAATATATCTTAAATGACAAATGAAGCGCATCAAAAAATCAAGAAAAAAATTAGGATCAAGAAGATCATAATAATTTGCTCCAGTTTAAAGGGGTTGTTGAGAAATCGGAGTGGGAAGTTAGCGGAAAACTGCGGAAAACGGGTTTTTTAGGAGTGAGCGCAAAAGAATGAGCGAGAAAACTCGGCTTTTCTTTCCTTCCTATAGTAAATGCCCGTCAGATTCTAGTGAATTCTCTCGTACCGGGGCTATGTTAATTTTCGAGTTCTCCAATGTTCACTCCCTATCTTTTTTTCGGACCAAAGCGCAAACTCGTGAAAAACTTACTTGAAAACATCAATTTAATTTTTTTAGGATATTTAAAATCAATTAGGGCAGCTAATTTTTTGTTTTTATTGTTGATGAGACTTGTTGTTTTGACTGTAAAAAAATTGGACAATTCTCACTTTGGGTCATGTCCCTTGTTAGACAGGGATAAATTAAGGAGACTTGTAGAGGGTTCATAACTGCAATTCGAAGCACCAAATTTTGATTTTTTCTAAAATTCCTAAAAATTTGAATAACATTTTATTGAAGTTTTAAGGGAGTATTTTTTGGTACGTGATCAGGTTTCAGTTCATTTCAACGTTTTTTATGCCAAATTTAAATAAATGAATAAAGAACGGCACATATTTCATAGGTCCATTTGGTCAAGATTTTATTTTACAGGTCTCAAAGATATTGCATTGCATTTACATACTCTCTTAATATACAAATTTAATATTTATTAATCTATTAACTATCAACCTGTCACTATCAACTACAATATACATGATTTAAATTTTAAACTAAAGCTAATTTATTAAGAGGTAGATAATCCAAACTTTACTTGCACTTGATTTACAAGGCTTAAAGTATTTAAAACTATCGGGATTATTTACAGATAATCTTTACAATACACTCTATATGTGTAAGTATAGCCACAAATTAGCACGGGTGACGGGGTACACTGACACAGTTAAAAGTACAATGTTTAGAATGACAGTATGATAATTAAACCGGAACGTGAAGGGCACGTTTTAAACAAGGACCCAAGTTCGACTCCATGTCATGTTTTTTCCGGGTTTTATTATTTATTTTAATCAATTCGAAGATTAGTCTAAACCCTAAACTATTTTTTAACAGGTTAGTTGAATAGTTAGGAATCGTTAATTAGTCTGCCAAATCCGTAATATTTAAAATTCTAAAAACTCTAGTTATAAATATCCGTTTGCTATATTCGTATTTATATTTCTCTCTCGTAAAGAGTTCTCTGATTCAGATTCGGTTAATTGCTTTGGATAAGTTAATTCAGTCCATACCTCACTGGATCTTCCGTTACCTGGAAAAAGATAACTGTAATTGGTAATTAAGTCTCCGTTAAAAACTACAATGCATTCGAACTTTAAATACTTTTCTCCTGGGTTTTCTGCTCTTTTATGAATTTGACATGAATTTTGAACTCATTTATGAAAAATTAAGGCTTTTTCGCCGAAATTTTCAAATTACTTTTGCCTTACAAGCTTTAAAAAATGTTTTCCAAATCTGGCATTTTATTTCATACATTTCTTACTACCGGAATAACTTTTTTGCAATCAACGGATTTTGAAGTAAGAAATTCCATTAATTGTCTCGGAAAACTCACCAATAATTCTGATGAAGGTGATATCAAAACCTCTCCATCTTCAAGGATGATAATAATACTCCAATCCCGGTTATCTCAACCTTATCAACTTATTCTTTCCAAATTCCAGGGGAAACGGGAATCGGAATTTTGAAGTAAGGCTTGATTTGCAATAAAATTAATGAGAATGACGATAAATAGGAGGACTTGGGGATTAATAACCGAAACGAAATAAGGCAGCCTTCTTGAAGAAGAGACAGCATCGTTTGTCCCGTGTTGCATTGCCGCTGGATGTTCACCTGAAATTAAATCAAAATGTTTTTTATTTAAATTCTCGGACCAAGAAACCGAACATGGATGAAATCACACGCTCCCGTTCCTATTTATATGGGCGAGCTTTGTAAGTAAGGACAGTCACTACTATAGTGACAGCTTAATTATCTAACAAAAACCAGCCATTAAATTTCGTTGAAATTGAGATAAAAAATGCTCATCTGCTATTGCTAAAATAAAATAAACCGGTGCAAACGAAAAGGGGTGTAACCATCCGCAATAAGACGTCAAATAACATTCACGTCGTTGTCCGACACCTGGGAGTCGTTTTATTCAAGAATCTCAAATTCCCCCAACCATAGAGTGAAATCATATACATTGCTGTATAGCACTTGAACGTACCTTTCCAACAACGTATCACAAACGTAGGGTTGCTGTTAAATAAAATTGTGACTAAGGATTAAGGATTAAAAAATGGATGGATTTTACTGCAAAATGCTTATACTTTTCATATGCTTTTAAAACCCACCTGCTAACGATATTCCCCAATATAAATTGAGACATTAAATTTAGTCAAAGTGAAGCCCACCAGACTTTCCTAATTGACTTATTTTTTTAATTTTTGCTGCTTCAAAAATCAAAGCTTACAATTTCTTCATCCGATCTGATTCTAAGAATCTCTAGTCTCCCCAATATGTATTTAAATTTAAGACAACCAACTGAACAAAGCCAGATTTAAAGCCCAGGTAAAGTTTTGCAGACATAATTTGAGATTCCGTTCCCGCTCCGTTGGTTAGCACAAATAATACAAAAGAATTACATTTCTATTTCCGAACCCAACTTTCTGCCGACTTAAAGATCAAGAAACTTTGGAGAAGACAGGGCTCCCCAATTAGCTTCTGTTTACTTAAATAAAGAAGGCATGAGGGATTTATTTTATAAAAAGTTTTATTTGTTTCTCCACGAAGCTCCTCCCCCTTCGGCTTCACCTATTTGTATCCTATAGCAGAATTATTTAGAAATCCAAATGCGTTTCCCTGATTGGCTCACGTTTGTTTGACTTTTCCATCGAGGAAGCTAATTTCCAGGAAGGGTTTAATATAAAAAAAACTTTGGAAATTGTGATTAACAATGGAATGATTTATTCACGGCAAATAAACCGCGGGCTTTATAAATAACTCGAGGCTTGTGTGCCTGATAAAAATGTTGGTATGCATTGAAAACTCGCAAAAGATTGATGGAATACTACTGTTTTTTTAAGCCATGGAGTTGGGAACTTTCGAGTCAAAATTTCCAAATAGTAAATTTTGGCTTTGGCTATATTTATATAAGCTGCGTCCGCGGTGTCAACTCGATTTTTTCAGACTGTGTTGGTCGTGGGAGTGGTTTAGAAATATAGTGTTAATTCGAATCCGTATTAACTATGGTGTCGCCTTTAAACAAAATTCCTTATGAAATTGCTCAATGGTTGGGGCATTCTGAAAAATTTACTCCCATTATAACGACAATTTAAGAGCAAATGCAGGCTTTGAGCTTACATATGCTAACTGGGGCCCACCAAGGCAAGAAAAAGCCCTTAGGGGATTGCTCTATGATGAGGGATTTTGATAAAATATATACCGATTATGTTATACCCGTAACATAAAAGCAATGTAAGATCATATGGCAAAAAAATCTAACCGAAGGCTGCAAAGGAAAGCACCCTTATGAGATTCATCTATGGTTGGGGCATTGTGATAAAATACACACACATTATGTTTAATGTCAACTTTTTGACGGTTTGATATAACCTCTTAAGTATGATTTAAAGAAATTAAAACTTTCCGACTCTGCTTGGCCGTGACATACATACAGGTGAATATTAATTTCACCTGGTATGAAAGTTTCCAATATTTTTCATCAAATGATAATTTTAAATCTAGCCTAGAATTTGACAAACTATAATTGACATTTGACCCAAATTTCATAGTTGTATCCAAAGTTTTGTTCACGGAGACTTACCATTTAGTACGTGAACTAATATTGAAACGGAGTCAGAATTAGCTGGAGAACAAGTGTAATTCCCCGAATCGGATGGTTGAGCTTTGGATATGAGGAGACGTGATGTCCGAGTCTGCTTCTCTGTTACTACGTTAATCCCTGTGCAAGAATTAACAAGAGAAAGCAAGCTTATTGACTGACAACTTGATACATCCTGAAACTGGCATCCGAAAACCGAAAAACTTCGGGTTAAACCTTAAAACCCGGTGAAATTAATGCTGTTCTCAATTTTGAAGACATTATAGAAATTAAGTGAATTAGATCTTCGGAGCTCATGATTAAATTTCAGCGGAGACTGAAGTTTTTGTTAATTGAATTGATGATTACCTCCTCGTTGTGAATAATTGATAACCTTCCGCCCATGATACCAGTAGATGTAGGTCGGGGGTTCTGGCGTTTGACGGACGATGCACGTCAGGTTAATGTCACTCCCACTTTTCAAATGCAACTCCGAGTTGCCTAGAATTTCGGCTTGCGAAACTATAGAGAGACAGAGGAGACTTGGAATTTAGATAATCAATCAAGCGAAGGTAAAACCCGATCTTTGGGATAGGGTTCACGACTTCACGACCCAGGGTGGTTTTTATCGAAAATACTATCGTTACAAACATCGTACCTGTTAATGCGTACTAATTGTGTAAAAATTACAGAACTTACCGACCACGTTCAGTTGATACGCCATACTCATCTTTGGCTCTGTGCTAATCTGGAATTTAGAATAAAAAATCCATTTTTAAGCAATGTTAGGGGAAATACGGATTTGGGGAAACTTCTAGTTTACCAATTTTATTTGAGGCAAGAGTTATTTCGGGTATTTTTATGTTTTTTTCGTACATATTTTGAAACGGACCTCAGGAAGGGCTTAAAAATATTGAAAATGGGAATAGAATAAAATATTCCACTTGTTTAATATTTTCATTAAAAATCGTTCTAGCGTTTTTGAGGCAATGTTTCTAAATGGTTTAAGAACTACATTTACCAGCAATTTAAAATTTAGCTATTTTTACATGGCGATAAGGCATAATTTAGGGGTGGTATCCTTATTTGGTGGGTATTATTTCAGCAAATATGGGTTTTTATGTATATAAACCTTACTTGGCATTCATAAGTTCCAGAGTCTCTGATTTGAGGTGAAGTGACCTTAAGTGTCCATTCGTCCGTTCCGTCAGAATGAAGGGACTGGAACCGTTGGTCACTTGTGTAAGTCAGGATCCCTACTGTCAGGATATGAAGGTCCCGTTTCCGGATCCACGATACCTGCAATCCAAAAATATATATTTTGCTCATTAAAAATCATAAAATGTTCAAAAACCATTGTCAAAATTTCCATAATTTAAATTTGAAGCCAATATATTAGAAATTCCCCTTGTTCATCAACCAAGACGGTAACTTGAACTATGAACCAGAGACCTAATAAAACTCCGAAAAAAATCCTCGTGCTTTTTAAAGAGTTCATTCCCTGTAGTTATCTCTAACAGCATGGGGTCCGAATTCACGGAATAAACAAACCCTATCGATCGATTCGAAACAAAAAACAAGACTGTTTATTTCTTAACACTCCGGGACCGATATTCGGCCTGAGTTTAGTCGAGGTGTGGCAATCTTTTACCGTTTTAGCAAGTCCGGCTCCAATTAATTCCATTTACGTAAAAAACACTGGATATAGCACTCTTGCAGTTTAATATTAATATACAGGAGTATCCTCGTGTGAAACGATTGTATATACTATATATCTCAGTTTGCATGACAAAGAAAGGCAGTCTCTCGTCTTTGCGTGTTGGAAATTGCAATGTCGATGCCTACGTTTTTTTGTATTTTTTTTGCATGAAAAAAACTACGAGTCCATGTTATTAGATTATATGGAAAAATTGACGAGGAAGAAATGAAAAATTTCCCTGTCTTTTCTCCTAAAACTTCCTCGGTTATGTTCCTTGCCATTTCCTGTAGTTAGTTTGCAGATTATAGGAGTCAGGTTGTAAAGAAATCATTTCCTCCGAGGAAAATAGGGGTGTTTTGTTGATCTTGGGGTTAGCTTTTAGGAAAAAAATGTGTGGAAACAGCTATTAAATGGAGTAGCTGAACAGGGTTCACGGTGGAATTATCTGGGACGAATAGACCCGGGCTTAAGGGTATATAAAACCGTTTAGTCCGTTTTTGTACTAATTAAGAATATTATCCATATACATAATTCCGGCCATTTGTATGTATGTAAGTGATGGGTACATACGTTTTTGACTCGGTTGACTTATCAAAAAACGACGACAGCCAAAAATTAATAAATAATTTTTGAAGGGGCCTGGTGCTTTTGAAATTTCGAAATTCAGTGACCTGTGACCTGGGCTAACGTGACCTATTGAATTGTTTTTCGTAAATTGGTAATGTGAGACACCAATTTACACCGTCGCCATGCGAGAAATACTTTGGCTATGTTGAAATTTCAAAATTGTGACCCCTTGACCTCAAAACGGTCAAAGTTGTCGAAATTTCGAAATTATCGTGTGACATATCCATTCACATCTCCTTCAGATGAGAAACACTTGAAACATGTTGAAATTTCGAAATTTTTATCATTTGGCTTTAAAAATGGGCGAAAGGTTAATTAAAAAAAATTATGACATTCTCAAAACTCAAATTGTATTCCTGATTGTAATAGTGCGCATTTACGCTCTGAGTCAGCTATATAAACCGAACTAACATCTGCGCTCATCCAAATTATTATTACTGGGAATTTCAAATTGATAAACATTTCAATCCATCCATATACATAATTCCGGCCATTTGTAAGTCATGGGTCTATACGTTTTTGACTCGGTTGACTTATCAAAAAACGACGACAGCCAAAAAATCACAAAAAATTAAAAGGTGTCCTAGGCTATATGACCTTTCGAAATTCCGTGACCTGTGACCTAGGCTTACATGACCTAGCGTAATATTGTACGTAAATGGTCGTGTGATATATCGATTTACACCGCTGAGCTTCGGGAAATACTTTGGCGATGTTGGAATTCTGAAATTTTGAAGCCTTGACCTTGAAACGGTCAAAGTCGTCGAAATTTCGAAATTATCGTGTGACATATCGATTGACAACTTCTTTCACCGAGAAATCTTTTGGTTGTGCTGGAATTTCGAAATTTTGGCACCCTGAATATAAAAACGGGGAAACGAAGGAGATAAATTAACTCATAAGGAACTAAAATCTGCGTGAAACAAAAATATGTATGAATTTCAAAATATTTATTTACATTTCACATTCTCCTGTAGTTTCTGTGAAACTTTCTTTGCTCCATATGATTTCTTTAAATTTCGAAACCTTAAATAGTTCATTTTTAAAACCTAAAATATGAAATACAGCGGGACGATATAAAGCGGTTGTTTAGAAGTGGTTGTGGAGTTATTTTTACAAATATTTGTATTTTAGATTCTTAGTGGGCATTGGCATTTAATACTGTTATCATCAGTATAAAAGACCAGAGATGTAAATGTGAAGCTGGAAATTCACAAAACCCGCATCCTCCACTCCCACTCTCATGTGAAGCAAGATATTCTCAAAACCTGCATCCTCCACTCCACTCTCACTCCAACTCATCCATATTCATAAATTAGGCCATTTGTAGCTGATGTTCCTGCTATACATTTCTTACTGGGTTGGCTTATTCTAAAACTGAGATTGCCAAAAATTCACAAATAATTTTTAGAGGTAGGTGGCCATTTTGAAATTTAAAATTTCTGTGACCTGTGACCTCGGCTAACCTGCCCTAATGAATTTTTTTCCGTAGACCGGTAATGTGAGACATCAATTTACACTGCCGTTCTCCAAAAAAATGTTTTGGCTATGTTGGAATTTTAAAATTTTGACCCCTTGAACTTGAAACGGTCAAAGTCGTCAAAATTTTGAAATAATCATGTGACATATCAATTAACAACTTCTTTCGCCGAAAAATTTCCGGTTGTGTTCGAAATCTTGACCTTAAAACAGTCAAAGTCGTCGAAATTTCTAAATCACATTATTGTGATACATCAATTCACATCCCCTTCCACCGAGAAAACTTTCGAGTTTAAAATTTAGAAACTTTGTTCTCATGATCTTTAAAGCTGTTTAAATTGTCAAAATCTCTTCAGAAATTCATTTTAAAGGTTTTAAAGAAAGTTTGGATATGTACTTTTAAAAACATTGCACCTCCGGTAGCCTGACTCATTCAAAACTGGAATAGTTTAAAACCGAGAGGAAGGGCTTTAAAATCTTAAAAACTGTGTTTTCAACGGCGGTATGCATAGCGGTTATGAGGCAATATGGATATTGAAGATTAGTTGATTGATGGACACATGGATGAGAAATATACCCAGCGTTTTGAGAGTATGTGGATGTGGTTTAAACGTTATGTGGTAGCAGGGTGTACCGCCGTAGTGGGGGCTATAAAGTTCCCGATTTATGGAAGCTTACGATTGGATTCATTTTTGTCTTGGGTTTATGTCTCAAGTTAAAAAATAATATCGCTTATCGGCTAAGTTCCCCTATGGCCCGTACACGGGGATGTGGCTGCCTAGTAAATTTATAAATTAAGAACGTCTCAATTTCCCCAACGAAAAAGTCGTTTTATTAGGGGCATATTGACATTGATACAGAAGCTCCTTCTCAAACAGATGACAGAAGAAAAAATCCTGATTTGCTGATAAAGTTTATTCTGATTAAAATCAAGAGTTTTGGACTTATTTTCAAAAATTGTTGTGAAAAATTTGTAAATGCCTCTGTACCTCACAAAAGAATACTACTCTTGCCTCAATTCATGTAATCAATTCAATTGAAATTAAATACACTCAACAACATTTTGAGGTGGGATTTATTTCCAATGAGGTGGTAATTCAAACCCTCTGAATATGTAGGGTTCAATATTTTCGAGGTTTTATTTGGGGTAGTTTGATACTTTAAGACTCCTTAAGAAATAAGCTCACGGTTTAACCAAAAAACAAGTTCATGTTTAGTCCATACACAGTCAACGATATCAATGGATGGTCCCTTTTAATTCAACATGCTCGAAGGCATAAGTGTTTGAAATTCGGAGTCCTTGAGGCATCTTATCGAACTCAATTACAGTTTCCAACTCGTAATTTGATACAAATTAGAACTCGGCGTTTATTTCCACTTGATCCCTCCTTGGCTTTTTGCAGATTTCCGAGAACACCTCTTTCCTTTGACTACAGTTCCAATTTAAGGACCTGACACTTACTCAACTTCCCTAACCGATTCAAGGAGACTTGATCAAATTTAATTAGTTAAAGTTATTAGAAGGTGGGTGGAGACGGCGACGTCATTCCAAACTTTCCAAATGAGAGACTAATTCCTGCCATTTGCGAAACTGCCTTTGCAGCTTTGTAATTCTTATCAATTTAAACTTCATTCTGATTATTGCTCAGGCCGTAATTTTATATCCTTATAATGTTGTTTTAAAACATCAGTTTGCCCTTGCTGCACCCTAAATCACATTCTTTGTGTGCTAAAACGGTGGAAAATTTTGAAAATTGACCCATTTTTTGCCAATATGTTACTCGTACAGGAAAACAATACCTTTAATCTGAAAATTGCTTTTAAAATTTGAAAAAATGTACCCGAAAATCGAAAAGCATAGAGTCAAAGCCTAGATACGTACACTTACCGCACGGTCACCCAAGTTCCGCACTCGGCAGTGCAAATATGCCGTCTGTCCCACTGTCGTCGTAATTTCCCGCTTCGTCGAGTTTTCAAAATAAGGCTTTGAAAAGGGTTGATCCCAGTATCCTCCTGATAAGTATTTCCGGCCCGAAAATGTAGCTGTTTAAAAGACAGAATTGTTTTTAGAAAAAACATAAACAACAGCACCACAATTTAAAAAAAAATCCTCAAATCCTAAAATAAACATCTCTCGGAGAAATTACAAACAAACTAGCGGCTTTGTATATAATTTATGAACCGCCAAAACCAAATCAATTACAATCTTTTAATAGAATTTCAAATCTTCCCGCTCCAAGCCCAAGCCTCGCTAATCCGTGTTGATTTATTTCCCAAAAACTCTCCAAACTTGGCTTTAGCTGAAAGCTGAGATAAATAGGGTGGTGGTGATGTAGATATATATTCAGTATATAAATAAGCCTGTCTCCAATTCCACGGGATTTCCCGTAATTGGATGACAAGGGAGACAAATAAATAATTTCCAAAAAGAAAAACACATTCCCAACTCGTCTTATCTGTGAAAGGGATTTAGGGCGAGGAGATGGAGAAATCTAAATCCGAAATAGCTTTCAACAACAACGTTTCATTACTCCCGTTCTGGGTATTCTCGGGATTGGAATCCGGATCAACAGATTCTAGACGTTATTAAAATGTTTGATTAGGCGCCGGAATTTGAAAGTTATCAAAGGACTCTTTCAGTTCAACTTCAAAGTTTAGAAAGCTAGACAGTCCTGTGTTTCTTGAGACTGTTTGTGAAAGTTGACAATAATATTTTAGATTTGAGTTTTACTCTAAATAGAGCCCCATCTAAGGTATTAAATGGGTGAGGTCTTATTTAGGGGACCTAGTCAATGGAGATAAAAATCGGTCAAGCATTGATGGTGTAGCTGTGGTTCTATCTCGAAAATAGCAATATATATTTTTAAACATGGCATATTTGCAAGGTTCGACCAACCGGGGTTTTTAAATTTTATAATTTACAATAACTCTGCATTGTGAAATGACCACCAACTTTTTTGAAGTCGTTAAAAATAATTCAAAATCGAGTTATTTTGTTTAAGTTTTTAAAAACCCCGGGTAGTACAAAAATACCACGAATAGCACAAATAAGCTATTTACCAGTATCAGGTTTGCCAATAAAAACAATACGTGGATGCCATTTTCTGGTTTTAAACCCCCGGGTTATGTACACCCTGCTATTGAAACGAACGGTTTCACCAATAACACAAATAAGCTATTTAGTTTATAGACAAGCTCGTTGGAAAGAAATCCACATAACATCACCGAAATTGCATAAACTTTCAAAATGTCCATCACAGACTTTGGCAATTTCAAAAACCTTGCTGGGAAAGGTCTATTCCTATGAAATGTTTTTTACACCTTGTATATTTACCAAACCATGAGTATCTTATTAAAATCGTCTCTAGAATTAAGTAGAACAACGAATGAATTTTCTCGTGGATTTTTGTACGAAAACATTGTTTGTGAAAGAACCACATGTTCCTAAGAAATGTCTAGATCCGAAATCCCGTCGTCATGGTCCATGCCCAAGTAGTCCAACTCAATTTAACCGTCACTTTTCATCTCCGATTTCTATTCACTTCAATGATTGAACGTTACACTGTATTTCCAAGCAAACCCGAGAAATCTTATACCCGGTTTTCGGTCCTTGTATAAAGTACTTTTCCATTGAAAATCCGATCGTTAAAACACCCGTGTGGGAAAATTAGGGATTGCTAAGGAATCGCCAGGGGTAATTTAATGTAATTAACAGTTATTGGGTCGTTGAGTTTAGTTCGACACAAATATGACAATCAAAAGATCTTATCGCACTTCGTTTTAAAGATTTTAAAAGCAAATATAGTGATCTTGAAGTGCTATTGTTTTTTTGTAAACCCGATATATTTATTTTAGTCACTGTAACACGTTGTAAAGACTAATAGCAACAAAATCCAAAATCCTATCCTACTTACAATGAAACCTTGTTTCACGATTATCACCAATCTAATTGTGAGTTTACTAAAGGGTGAAACCCTTTAATGGTTTCACTCTGTCTGTCCGTCTGTCCGTTCGTGCTCTAACTCGCGAACGGTTTAATATTTTAAAATTGTTTTTTCAGAAGACCACTTACGACCTTCAAGCGGTGGCTATGTTTGTTTGAGGGTCGTGTAGGTCAAAGGTCACATTTTCTTCAAATTGTGGCACTACGTGTATGATACATGGTTACAAAGCTACTGTC
This sequence comes from Desoria tigrina, assembly GCA_906901685.1. NCBI lineage: Eukaryota > Metazoa > Arthropoda > Collembola > Entomobryomorpha > Isotomidae > Desoria > Desoria tigrina. The sequence goes on from CAJQTU010000029.1 coordinate 818,810, forward strand.
ATGTACTCTTCAACAATGTAGATATGGCTTTACTCTATGATTGGGGAAATGTGAGATTCTTCAATAAAGGAGTTCTAACGTGTTAGGCAATGACGTTAAACATATTTGAAGTCTTGTTTGTGAGGTTTCACTTTTTTACGATGTGCGTTTGCAACGGTGTATTATTTTATAAATACACATTTTTTGTTTGCACGCCTAATCTAACTAAAATATAGCGAGGTCGTTGATAATGATAAGGTTGCGGGGAAAATATTGTATTCCCCCAAGTTATATTTGACCACACGACGAGATTAAGGTTCCAGAGGAAATCCTAAACTTCTGAATTTCGATATTAAAATTAAAGAATAGCTCAAGTTTCAAGGGTTTCACATCTCAGCAGAGAAGGAATTAGGTCAGGAAGCTTAGCTCTTAATTTCTCAGTAAATTATCCTATGAAATTACGGTCAGAAAAGCCAAATCTACAGAATTTAGAAGATGTAATTTAGATCCATTTCTATTATGGTTTCCCTTCAAGTTTATATATTCTTAATGTGAAGGGACATGTAACATTTAAACTTTAGTATAACCAAACCGAGCACTATAGTAGTATATCTATCAGGGGACGTTTGATGCTTTATGTAGTCATTCTTATAACTGTCCGTCTGTCCGTTCACGCTCAAAATATCAAACTATTCAATTACTCAAAGGTTAGTTTTTGCTAGAAATATGTCTCAAATGTCACGAGGAATAAGCTCTATGATTGGGGCTACGTGATATCATCGATGCGTTGATGATTAAATTGTTGTAGCATGACATTATTTCTACTCTGCGATACTTTAGTACATTCGTTTGTATGGTATATTAATATCACATTACTAACACTATTATTATAAGTTTTAACATTAAAGAGCCTCCCTTGAAGTTCCAGGATCTTCTGATACTGCAAATGACTTTGGGAAAGTAAGTGTGTAGAAGAATTTTTTAATTTCCACGTCCCTCCGGGATTTATTTCTTCAAAGTTATGATAATGTCTCTGATGCTTTAGTCAGAGATAATTCCATATACTCTTTTATTCTCTGTTTGAGTATACTCTCCTTATAGGGAATTAACTCTGGTTGTGAAAGCCTATTTCCTGCGAGAGAAAATCTAAAATACTAATAGAAGCGTTGCCTAGTGACCGGAATTTTATCGTCACGGAATTTGTCACTGAAGGTTAGTTTAATATTTAATTAAACACGTGGTTGATTTTAGCAAATCAATTTTTTTTAAACGAATCAAAAATCATTTCCGATTTGCAAAAACGGCACAACTACAACCAACAACCAACAATAAAAACGCAAAACCAAATGCACTAATTTATGGTTTATTGAATTAAAAAAATGGGGAAATAAAAAATTACGAGATAGTTATTTTAGACCGTTTTAGTCCGATTTTCAAAACGTTTGGATTTTCATAACTTTTAATTTTGAATCCTAGTAATTTTAATTATTGGTTACAAAAAAGTAATAACGGAACAGGTTTAAAAAGCGAATGCATAAAGTAACTATAAGATTTAAGCTAAATCGTCAATTATTTCGTATTATAGCTCCCTATAAAAGGGGTGCACTGGACTTTTAATTGGTGCGGAGTCCCGGGGAAATGTTCCCCATCATCATTGCGATATTATTCCAGAGAAGCTCAAGAGGTTCACGTTCACAACCTCGTTTCCGAAAAACCAGCTGAGGCAATTAGCTCTGACCAATGTGGTGATTAGGTTCTAGCCATATTATTACGAAACACTGATGACTATGATTCCAGGATTTTCAAAGAAAAACATGTGCAAACAACGAAAATACGCCGAGCCTCCGTGGCATGGAAATTGACTATTAATTATTGCAGGATAATTAATAGTATTCAAAGTAGGTGGTCTACCTTTGAAAATTGAGGTAGAAATTTGAGTTTAAATGCTTTAAGATAATATGTACGGACAGAAATAGATTAATGGGAAATATGAGAATATTGACCTCTTGCAAGAACGTGTTTGTAAACGTTAATGTAGTTTTTGAAACGTTTAATATTTGCTAGGGTATTAACTACGACCTTGCGGTTGCAAATATTTTAAAATTAAGATGTTCTGGCTTTCGTAGAGTTTTACAAACTCATCGATGAAAAATATTTTTTTTAAATCCGTCGAAATTAATTTTTTAAATAATAAATAAACTCAACTCTACGTTCATTTTCAAAATTACCAGATTTGTATACACTTAAATTGTGTAAATTAAGAATCTCTAAAAATCTTTCCTACTGTTCAAATTAAAAACCCAGTAAACTTAAGTAAAAATAATGCGGACATTAAACCCCCGCAATTGTTTTTCCGAATTTTTTTTAATTTTAAAGTTTTTAAACTCCGTTTTATTTGATTTTTAAACCCTCACTCTAACTTCAGATCATCAAAACCCTCGTTTTTTATCCCTGCTATTCCAGAAAATTTAGAAATAAACAGGTATTTACAAAAAAATTAAAAACAAAGTCCCCGTTTCTTGATAAGCCTTCTATTTAACTTCAAAAAATGTATTTTATGTCCTAAAAACATCCGCGTCTCCAAACACATTCGTATCAGAAGAACAATCGTAGCATTCCTCTCACAAACTCAGCAACGGGGTATCAATTTCCTAGAATATTTCATGAAAACAAAAAAAATCAAACTCAAAACAACAATACACTCTAAAGCTTTCTCATTTGGAAAATCTCTGAAACGTAAACATGTTTCAATTCGAATCCAATCCTTGAAATGGAATAATCGGATTGACTTTTGCAAACAAACATTTCAGTTTCAGATAAATATTTCTAAAGATTCTATTCATAGCTTATTAGGAATTCATGAGATGGATTACAAAGACTTGTCTCGTCTTTCATCTACTCAACTCTCAAATGTCAACTGTCAACACTGTCAGTTCTCAATTGTCAACAGCCGGAGTCATAAACATGTTGTCAACTTTAAATCAACAAGTCATTAACTTGTACAGTTATTTGAAGTTGGTAACGAATACCCGCCCCCTGGTTTCTGATTGACAGGACTTTCAATCAAATCCCGTCTCGAATTGATATATATTTTGGGATTCTGCCACCCACCTTGAATATTACTATCATTAGTTAGTTCCTAGTATAGTATAAGGTCTCATCCAACTCTATTTCGTTTAAACGGGCTAGAGTTTTTTATAGATATTATTGAGAAGGTTTTAATGATCCAAACTGCATTTGCAATTGTATGTAACATAGCACAAATTCAGCAACTTAATCTCAGCAACCGTTTCCAACGAAGGCCAGGAAATCGGATAATTCACTCAAAGCAAGACTTGGAATAGAATTTATTATTTTGTTCCAACACACAGGAGTATATTATCATATTACCCCAACCATAGAGTAAAATCGTATAACTTGTTGAATAGCACTTTACCGTACATTTTAAACTAGGGATCGTCAGTGTGGAGTTGTTTTTGAAACAAATTTACCCTTAACCATATAATCCTTTAGTTTTGACTTAAGCGTCCCTGAAACTAAATTTATCTTTGTTAAACTTCATAAATATTGTCGCGAAAAAATAATTTTAAAATATTCAACTAGTAGAGGGATAGAGTTACAACGGACAGACAGACTGACCGAGCAAACCCATAAAAGTCCCAGACCATCGGAATTAAAAACATCAAACCTTAGTACGTCAAAACTACATCCTTTAAACTTGCCAAGTAGACATTTTTTATTTATTTCCTCGCCTGTTTTATAACCTACAAATAGAACCCTGTTGCAAACTCAAGTTTACGAGGAGTCCTTAACCTTAGAACCGAACAAGGCACGGGTTAATTTAATATTGATAAGGTCCCACTGCCAAGCTTCCAGTTTCTGTTGTTGATATAAATGTCAAAAGTCAAGCTGGCTACAACACAAGTCTCCTATCTTAAACCCTGTTGAAAACTCAAGAAAAAACAAGTTTTAAGAAAGGCTATATCCTGCCCTGGTAACCTCATCTCATGATTTTTAAGGTGGAGTTAAGCATCTTGTCACAAATTGAACTGGAAGAGGAGGTTATCCGGCCCTTCTTTACGTCTTGACACATTTATCTGCTCTCCTATAGATACACTATATAATGTACAATGTTCAATCTGCAACACTGTTGTGTATACCGAATATATAACATGATTATAGATAGGTACATCGGTTATACATTTTGGCCAATGTTTTGCTCAAAGGCTAAGCCCTAGTTCCGGATTTACGACTTTCGAGATATAAACACATCTGATATCAACTCCAGTTTCGGAAGTTGTAAAACCTGGTGAAAGTCTTTGCAGAAAAAGTGGAGAAAATTCAAGATCCTGGAAATAAACCCGATGGGCCAAAAAACCTTATACACACTACACTATAGACAGAATATAAATGTACAGCCTTTCAAGACCACTTTCACTTTTCATGTGTTTTGTGTCTATTTATTTGAGGTATTTTAACTCTCTCAAGGAGATCGGGTGCAGGGTTCTGGGGCACTGGGACTGGATTTTCAATTTTGGCTTGCATTTTGGTTACTTACGATCTTATTCATATGTTCGGGTCATGTTTTCGTACATGGCGTACTACAGGCATACGAATTTTTCGCGATCGCGAGAAGCGAGATTTTAGATAGGAGGGAGTTTTGAGCCCTGTAACTTAAGCTAATGTTCAGGGGGGAAAATCGGTTTAGATCGCGGGGGTAAAAATCAAGAATTCGCATGCCTGGGCGTATAGCGCGCAAGCGCGATTTGGCAGATCGTTTGGTGGGAATTCGAATAAAAAAAAACACGTGAATAGTGCTGGGTTTCGAGATAAACCCCAAACACGGTTAACTTCGAGGTTTACGGGATTTTAGTGTATTTAGGTGACTTACACCAAGGCCATTTTGTCACAAACATAATGATATCTGGTTTTGTCGAAAATTGTATACCGAATTTATAACTATGTCCTTCTTTATACTGTTGAATCAGACAGTTAGGAAACTAAATCATAACATAACATAAAACATTTTAAGCTTACTCTCAACATTTAAAAGCTATTTTATTTTATTTTCAAAACATTTTAAGCTTACTCTAAACATATAAAAGCTGTTTTATTTTTATTTTCCTGACCAATTGGGGGGACTAATCGGGCTTTTACTGGTTTTTGGAATCGAAACTTCAACAATTTTGCGAAAAAAATTAAGCCTGCACGTTCAGCGATTTGATTCTGGTACTGAATGGAGAATAAGTAACACGTCCTCGTCCGTATGTTCACGTGGAAGTGAATGAATTATTTACATATCGACTCACTTCTTCTCGTCTCACTGAACTTGCTCTCGAAGCGAAGGGATTCGGACGGATTTTGCAATGCAAATTAACTGGATTTGCATCAAGAGCCTTCCTATTTCCTATCCTCCTCTCCTATGAAATTCGCATTCGACTTTGAAAATAAAAAATTAGACTCTTCTTAGCTCGTAAATGGTACATGGAAAAGTTCAAGGGTTATTTCGAGACTTTTTTTAAAACTTTTGCAGGTTTTAGCTTCTTCGGTTTTGTCAAGGATCGTAAACTGGTTCTAAAAAGTTTGGCTTTTAATTCAGTTAGTTAGGAAAGAAAATATACTTCGTTCTTTTTTGTTGTTGTTAGCGTAGGATTAGTTCATTTCTGATACATTGAACGATTGAACGTAATAAAAGAGCCTGCTTTCAAAATCAATAAAAATGCATCATAAACTGACAGTAGATTTTTAATTTTGCTCTCTTCTAGTTAAGAAAGCTTTAGCTTAAGGTGGTTATAACCAGGGGTGGTTGAGAATACAAATGTCATAATGTAAGCTGTCAATACTGTACAACAAGTGAGTGTTTAAATTTAAATTGCCATATTGTAACATGGCATTGATTTTCTTGCAAATTTTGTATTTCAAACCTTGGAACAAAGAGAAAAGAAATACGGGACTGTACCTAAAATTAATATTTAAACCCTCAGATAACAAAATCCTATAATTTACAGTCCTAAATAGCCCGAGTAAGACTATGCTTAAATGTATGTATGTATCATCCGTATGTATTTTAAAAATATCCCTATGTCACAGCTTCAAATAACCCTCACCGGTCAACCAATTGGTTCCAATTTCAATCCTAGTCCCTCTACTCACAAATTTTAAGTTTACCCGTTTTGGTCCTATCGCGTCACCGGCAGACGGACGGACAGACACCCCAATTCCATAACACAAGACTCCGCCAAAAAAACCTCAAAATATGACCGTGTGTTGCCGTTGCGAACCCTTCGCCTTCGTCCTTGATTCATATAATACGTTTCAACCACATAATTTTTGTTTTGAACCAACCACCCCTGGCCCCGTCTTCGAAAACATTGCCCAATTCGGAATTTAAGAACCTCTTAAAGACATTTTACACCTCCTCTGGCCCAGTCTAACAAGAGTCTGGAATTAGAGGGCACTTTGACCCTCTCGGAAAGAGTTTATCTCTAAAACGGAACTTTCATTTCCAAAACTTCTAATTGCGTTTCCCTGTTTGCAAAACTCTTTTTATCTTTGGAGACGGCGGAAGTTGGTCCTGGAGGGAGATTGGAGTTTCGGAGTAGCAGTTACATTACTGATCACTTCCCTCGACACGACTGACTTGAAACAAGTTCGAATTTCCACTATTTACTGTCTATTATGTCCCTATATATCGGTCCTATGGAGATAGTAGATAGTAAGAGACAGCCGACTCGCCAATCTCCAGCTCAAGAAGGTCTGGATTGGATTGGGCCTGAGGGTGAGATACAAAGATTAGTTCCGATATATTGATTCAATGTGTTGGAAGTTACGGTTTTTTAGTCCATAAAAAAGTAAGTTAGTAGGAGAAAGTAAAAAACTGTTTGGAGACTAGGGTTTTTACAACCCGAGATGGTTTACTAGGATCCGGGTTTTATCTCCGGTTCCACCTACTTTTTCACAGCTATCCGGAACAAGGACGGGAGATTAGGGGCATTTTAGGGATATCGGATACAGATTGCCCTCAGGTGGACTTTACAAGCTGAATGTGTCTTTAGAATTTGTGTAGTTAGAAGGGGCGTAGCCAAATTTAAACAACATTATTTTGAAAGGTGTCGTAGAATAAAGAAATAGAGTCTGGAGCAATTTTTGAGTTTGATAAAGATTTGACCCAAAAGCAGATAGGAAGTTAACATTAGAGGTAAGAAAAAATAGTTACGCTTTTAAACTACCCGCGTTTTTGTCTCGCGCGCTCACTTATTCCTCGTTTTTTTTTGGTTTTGAAATTAGTTCTTGTTTTAATTAATTTTTTTGAAATGGGAATGAAACGATGAAAAAAATCGCGCTAATTTTTTTACAGCATTACTTTTAGAATTTAAATTTTTCAAGGCTTCGCATGATCTATCTTTTTACACAATTTCGAAATGGGCGCATCAAATTGTATCAATTTTAAATACAGTCAGACAATTTCATACTCGATGTAGGCATATTCATTCCAAGGTGGGGGCAGGTTCAGCCTGAGAGGGGGCAAGTAAAGTTGAGGCAAGTTCATCCTAATTTGGGGGCAAATTCATATTTAGAGGGGGCACATTAATCCTCACCCTTTCTAAATAGGCAAAATTTGCGAATAGTCCCTTACTTTCTTTGAGTACGTGTATATATATTTTGCATTAAAGAAGTTGAATAACCTGGCCTCTACTTGAAATGATAATCTCAGGAATTTGAAACAAAACCGAAGTTGGGAGCCCAACTTTCCTTGATTGATTTCCAATTCCTAAATTCGGTACGGGAATTCCCTTTGAATCATCAAAAGTAAATGGAAATTCTTCTTATTTTCTCTTTCAATTTATTTACCTCAGTAATCCTAGACTCCAGCTTCCTTATCTCTTCTACTTTGAAAGAGGAGTTCTTTTAAATTTTTGGAAGTTCCGGCAGTTCGAGCTTAACATTAGGATCTTCTAGTCAATTTATTCCCTGCATATAATAAAATGCAAGAGCAATAATGTATTACAGAATAAATGTAACGAAGGAGTGGAACCTAAGCAAATCTAGGATTGAAATCCGAAAACAGTGTCTGATGCAAAATCTAGAGCCTGGACCGACGGACAGACAGACAAGGCGTTCCCATAAAACAGTTTCACCTCTCAATAATGTATTACAACTTTAAGAACAAAGTGAATTGCCCTCTTGGCTAAAATAAAAAAGCTGGAATGAAAGGTAGGATCAAATATGCACTGTTGTAGCTAAATATAGAGTGATCTACTCGTTGCAATTGTAAAATGATAAGTCGGTATATTAAATTCCTTTGCAATAAAATGTTTATTCTTCCGGATTTATTAAGGTCATTGAAAATGTAGATACATAAAGAAGCACGTTGACAACCCGGAAAAGTACGAAGGCTGAAGACCTAATTTAAATATATCCGGAAGTGGGGCAATATAGGACAGTTAACGGCAAGACATAGAGTTGAAGAGACGGATGTCCTGGATTAAAATACTACTAAGGGGTTTGGGGTCTTAGGAATCAGATCAGTTTCTGTTATTTTTTTAATATTCCTTGAATTTTTTGTTATTTAATACAAAAATGCAATTTAAACCGAAGGAGACCTGGAATTCAAATTCAGTTCCGGATGCCGTTTCGCGAGTAAAATGTTAGTTCCGGAACGACTTCTCAAAAAATGTTAATTTTCAAGGGAATGGAGTATGCATTGAGGAATTCAGGAAATTGGAAAATGTGGTTTTTTACTAGAGATTTTTTGATACATTTTTTAGGCTTTGAGCCTCCCAAATTCGTTCGAATTACAATAATCGATAGCACAAAGTCAAATAAATGAAAGTGAAATCCGGAAGTACTTTAAATAATGTTATTTTGTAGTGGCTTTCGGTAAATTCGAGAAATTCTCACAAATTTCATTGAACGAATAAAGAAATTCGCTATTTTCTCTCAAAAAATTTCATCAACTTAGCCTTAGCCAGAAGACCACTGAAGTTTTTTGACCATTGACATCATTCACAAGAGCAAATCAATGACTGAAGTGAATGCTTTGGTCAACAACCTGGAGGAAAACGGACAATCGAGAAACAATTTTTGTTAATTGATTGTTTTTCTCAAATAACGTGAATCTGAAAGTAATTTCAGGGTTTTAATATTAAAGTACAGCTACAGAAAGCTCAGACAGGTCAAATTCAAGATTCAGAACAATTTAAGTAATTTCAAATACCAAGTCTATAGCGAATCTTGTGACTTGAAAAACAATTATCAACTGAGCCAACGATGACTTGAGCAAAAACACGGGGACTGCAATTTCGAATTTAATTGGGTTTAGTAAATTTGACAGAAATTAGGGTGCAAAGACAGCCGTTTTATTGACTCTGGGGATATCATTGACCTTTTGTAGCTTGTCATTTGTTCTGTTAAATAAATATAGCGTGATTTTGTTTGTTTGGGCGGGACAGAAACAGTGATTAAAGCGAATTTATTTGCAAAGACCAACAACCGGCTATTAGTCGATTGAAAGGGAATTTTTAAAAGAAGTTGGTGGAAATGGAAACATTGACAAAATTAACATTTAACAAATTTAATTGGCAGGTTTCTTAGATTCCTGGATATTTTCCTGATTAAAAAAATTGTATTTTGCGTAGGAAAATAATGTAAGATATGAGATTCATAACTAGAAAACGCGGTGAATATGCCAAATCTTGCGAATATAAATATCAAATAAATAATGGATTCTTTGGGGATTTTTTGAAAAAAGTTGAGTATTGCCATTCAAAACGTAAGAGTTGAAGGAAATAAGTCAACTTCAGATCGAGATTGCATGGGTTAGGATTTCGATGAAACGAAAGTCTAACTAACTTTTACATACTTCAATCATATGGAACTGCAATCTGACGAGGACCAGGGATCACTGGGACCGGTATTAATCGAAGGATTCTAAAATCAACCCGAGTTTGGGGGTGTTTTGAGACGGTCTTTGGGATTACGATTACAGTCTTAGACATATATCAATTAGACTGCTGTAAATATCAATACTCATCATAAAATATTTCAGGAATTTCAACCACCCCAAAATAATCAAAAAATATAAGTCTCTAAAATGTCCATGAAAACCCTGGAGGGTTTTTAAAGCAGATATTTGGAACCCTGTCAGTCGTGGTTTTGATTCCGGGGTGTTGTGAGACGGTCATTCTCTTTGATTTGTAGCGACTCCATCAGGGACATTTCAAGAACTTCACAGCATTCCAGAATGTTAAAGAAATATGTTTCTGATAATGCCCTTAACACCCAGTATTTTTTAACTCTGCCAATAATAATTAGCTACTCAAAATGGACCAAAAGACCGGTCTTTTGTAACCCTGTCAAGGATGTTAGATAGAGTAGACGAAATTGAAAAACTTTTCCCCTCTGGTTGAGATCGTGCATGTTTTGTCACCCACATTATTAGTCCCATCTCCTCGTCCCTGTTGGCGGGTGTGAGTGTTGACGTTGACGTTCCTCAGTTATCTAACTTCTTGTCTAACTTTCTGTTTGCGGTGATGGGGCTTCGGGCTTCGGTTGCTAAATTCACACTCCCTCCTCGAGCACAATCCTCAAATTCAGCACGGACTTTTTCCCGCAACAAATTTCACGTCTCATTTCACTCTGATTGAAAAGATTGGAATTGAAGTGATGGAGAGGAGCAGATCATTTCACAGTTTAACCGATTTTTATTAAAGTGTCTTACGGAATGGTTTAGAAGTTTCTGAAACTGGGTCAGAATGCGAAACTAATATCGGGGACTGTTAAATAGGGGTGCCAAATGGCAGGTTTTGGTACTAGATTCCAGGGTTTTCGGGTCTGTTTTGTGCGGATTAAGCGGGTTTGCTTTTAGAATTAGCGCCCTCTACTGTCAGAATTAGAGAATGATGCGTTAGGGTTTGTTATTTAAAGTTAAACAAATTAAACTAACGCAAAATGTTTAGAAAATTAATCGACAGGAGTAAGGACTTAAATCTAAGTAAGAGTTGTAAGAAATAAAAAAAAGGTTTATCACAGTGTACAGACACAACCAATACTGTTAAAATTTGAACCCAGAAAACCCAGGGTTTTCGACCAAAAATTTCGGCTCGCAATTTTTGCACCTAAAAACCCGGGGTTTTCAATCATTCAACATCCATAGAAAACCCTAAAACGCAAAAACCTCGAGTTGCAATTTTAACCCATAAAAAACCCAGGGTTTTTAACCCTTCACCTTCTTCAGGAAACTGGGTAAAACCAACCACAAAAAACCCTGGGTCGAATACAAAAACTCCATAACCACAATCTAAAGCCCATTTCACCCCCGCTGTCTCCCATTATTACGAGATCAAACCCTGCAGGCTTTTTAATCTAAAACATCTCAATTCGCAATGCTATTTGATTCCTTGCGAAAAAAAACTAAAAAAAAAAACTAGGAAGCAAATTGGAATTGGAATCATTTTTCGCATATTTCTGGAACATGAAATCTCTTGCCAGTAAAATATCAAGTGACTGGGAGCTGGAGGCCTTTATCGTTATTAGTTACTGTCGACGAGAGTTAAAGGATTCTCTCATACGGATTTCAAAGTATTTCTCATTTTTATCAAATCCGTCAGTCTCCTCTCCATCCTTCACAAAAGTCTTATTTCTGACTTTAGTCCTAACAAGGGAAGTTCCACAAACTGTAATCTCGAATCCACTTAATTTTTTTGAGATGAATGTACAGCTCATTTGAACGAAGATAACGATAGAAATTAGCTGTCCATTTTATGTTACTTGTGTTTACAAAATTGCTAAAGATATATAAAAAAAATTCAATTTGCTATAGAATACTCACTTGTGGGCTGCCTATTTTAATTTTTAAGCTTTTCGAATTATTAAAAAATCAAGTCTTTTCAAGACTTCGATATTTTAAGCGACTTTTAGATTTTTTAAGCCATTAGGAATAATTGATTTTTGCTTGAAAATGAAATGTTGGGATTTATTATCAAAACAACGTTTTAAGCTTTAAAAAATTTAAAAAAAACTCTGAAAATCGGACTGGATTCGGTTGATAGAAAAAACTGGATTTAAAAAATGTAAATCATATTTTTAATTTAGAAATTGCCTGGGACGATGACGACGATTAGCGAAAGTATGATTTTGAGAATTTTTTAATGGGGGCAATTTTTTTAACACTTAAAATCTTAGAGTATATATATAACTCTAAGCTTAAAACAGTTAAATAGCAAATTGTTTTCATCATTCACATTTATGAGTTTTGAATTTGATTTTTTTTTTGCAAAAAATTAAGTTCAAAGCATTAAGTTTGTGGGAATTCCCTTGTAGAATAATTCTGCTAAAAAAACTCGGCTCAGTTTCCAACATTCCAATCCCCCAAGCTCCACTTTGTCAGTATTTCTCCAACTCATCCCACTTCCGTTGCATTGCAAAAAGAGCTCGATCTTCACGGAACTTTATTTATATTTCTGCAGATTGCCGAATGCCGATTTGCATTTCATTTTCCGCAAGTTCCAGCAAAAACTCAAAGAAATGCGTCATTTTTATGAATGCTCCCCCAAAAAATATGATTCTTAAATTTTAGGAATTTGATCCCAAACTATTTTTTAAGCTCAAGGACTAAAAAATAAGTGAAAGACTCTATCTGTCTGTCCGTCTGTCTGTCTCACGTCTGGGCGGATAAATCCTTAGTCCAAAGGAGCATTGAACGGTAAAATCTGAAATCTGGTTATCGAATCCATTTTTGGATAAGGATTGGGCTTATCGGAGATTGAGTTCTTCCACTTTGAATTACCTAAAAGCTTTCTTTAATCCTGAAAATGTTGCCAAACACGTTTCCTGGGTTCGGATTTGAGAAATCTGAAGGAGGAGGGATGTGATGATGTATTGGAATTGGGTTCGGAGATAAATGGACGTGTCAACGGGTCCATGACCAACCGGTTTATAAGAGGTTAAGACTATAGCCATGGCGGTGCCTCGTGGACATTTTTTAACTTTAGGTTCCAAGTTCCAACCCGCCGGGTTTATGTCCACCTCTTCTCTAGACTCTAGAATAATGCCAATGCCGACAACCTCAAGTCTAGCCGACTTTGACAGGATTTCATAAATCGTCAAGTTAGACGTTTCTTGAAACCCTATTGGGTCCACAATTCCAAAATTCAACGCTTGAGGTATAATCGAACGGGGCGTCAATGTCACAATCCAATTTGCTTGTCTCAGCGGACAGTTTGTTGGGCTCCAAATAACAATATGCAGACTGCAGACTAGTGGATTTCAATTTATACACTTGATTTGATGTACATTTATCTGTAAATCACAACTGCTGTCCAGAAAAATGAACCTGAAACCCTAAAAACATAGCTTATATCCGGTGCCCTTGAAGATGAACAAGAAGAGTCAGAAATTCTATTAAATGGTTTAATTAGCCTTAATTTGAGCTATTTTGTACTAGCTGTGACACCTTTGTCCTCAGACACTGTTGTCATCGGACACCTTTGTTAACTGGCACGTTTGTTGTTTTCGATGTCTCACCCCTTTATAACCGTACAGCTTTGCCACCTGACGCATTTCTAATGTGACATCGACACCTTTGTCCTGACACCTTCGTCACTGACTACTTTGTTCTGACACTTTTGTCGCCAACTCCAGAACTCCATATGCAGTGTTTCTCTGCCAACATTACTGATCCGATATGCCAATTTACTGACCCCGAGGACGCCCCTGTGACCCCGGAATTCGATTTACTATCCCGCTGTTACACAAAGGTGTAAGTCTCAATCCCCAAATTTTTTTTTGCAAACCAGTCCATGATTTCATCACCTCTATCCTCCAACTTCGAACCCCGAGTTTTTTGCCCCTCGATCGAAAGAGTTAGGAAAGTGTGAAAGTGTGAATCAAAGCAAAGATGAGCTGTTTCGTGGGTCGATGGGCTATTTTTCTCTCTCGGAAATAATGGGATGGCATTGGCCCTTTTTATCCCTTATTATTCTTATAGGAACTGGGCATTCCATTCTATTCTATAGGAAATAAGTTAGGAATTGTAGCGAATAAGAGGAGAGATATCGATTGACGGAGGCGGAAGAAATGTATTGGATTGGATTGGAAAGTAAAGGAAGAGTTCAAGGGAACTCAAGTCAAGGGAAAGGAATTAGAGATCAAAATATTTCTATGTCGAATTCGACAAAATAATTCCCCATGGGGAGTTATTGAGTAGGAAACGGTATAATTGGGATGGGGACTTATTTAGGGTGTTTAGATAGGGACGCGTATGAAGGGTTGGGGACTTATTGAGGGAGAGTTCGACTTACCCGTTCGAATACGTACAGTTTTTTTAAATGTTTTAATTCGCGTCTAATAACAATGTGACTTTCTCTAAATAAATGCCCATGGGGAGTTTATATAGAGATATAGAATAAGTTTAATTTAAAGACTCCAGTTCCTGAGATAGAGAACATTTTTTAAATCATTTACAGTAAGGTACAACCTTGTTACATTTGCCCCTAAATAAACGTCCATGGGGAGCTTGAAAGATGATAAATTCAAGAGTTCTACTTCTGATAACTTTAAAAAACAGTTTGCTAGAGCCTCTTATTTAGACCTGGGGACTTATTTCAGAAAGAAATAATTTACAGTAAAGTCCAACCTTGTTGCATTTACCCCTAAATAAATGCCCATGGGGAGCTTGAAAGACGATTAATTCAAGACTTATACTTCTGATAAATTTTAAACAGTTTTAAAAAATTGCTAGAGCCAGTTATTTCGACCTGGGGACTTATTGCAGAAAACTACACTACATTTTTTATAAGCTTGAATTTATTTCGTAAGGAGAAAATTCCTGGAGTTCGTTCAAGGATATAAAATGTATTTTATCTATTGAGGGCAACCCGAAGCTTGGGAAAGTCTCCTTAACCTCATAACTCCCGTCTTGTTCCCTGGATGTTATTATTTATTCCGCTTTATTCAACCTCCTCTAATTTATTCCTCCAGAATGGAGGTGAATGGAAATGTATTTGTGGTTCGATTTAAGTCTCCTAGATCTATAGACTTTGAAACTTCATTCATTTCCCCGTCCTAATATTACGGGCTTCTAGGAAATGTATTTCATGTAAATATATTATTTATGTGACATGTGTCAAAATACCCGACCGACCTTCTCCTGGAGTTGATTCTATCAATTTCAAGTAATTGCAGGAGTCTAGACTCAATAATGTCAAACCAGTCAATTATTTTAAGCCAATTTTCCGCCGTTCCAGACCATTCTTATGATGGGAGTAGGGTTTAAGTCATGGGAATAAGTGCGATAAACCTCGATCAAGATTGTTGATATCGTCTGACATGGGATTGATTTTAGTTTAATTGGAAATATTATTGATGAATTTAATCTTAATTATCGTGTAGTCAATTGTATTTGGACGGCGATTATAGAATGATTAATTATTTATAGTTTAAAATTAATTGGTGAGTTTAAAATAGGCAGTTGGAAGTACCTATTTATCCAAGGCAAGAGTGCATATAAATTTTCAAACAAATACTGTGTATTTTATGTGTGCATAACTATTAAAAAGTAAATTGCGTAGTCTCGCTTGTTTTAATTTTAGTAACAGTTGAATACTTAAGTTTTAGAAACCGTAGTAGCACATTGGTTTGGATTTAGGGCATTTTTTGAATTTCATAAAAACTCATGTCAATTCACGGTTTTTGCGAATTTAGATAATAAAATAGTGATAATATAGTTGTTCAGGCAAATGTACCTCTAAAATGACAAATTTTCGTCCGTGAAAGCACTTTAATCAAAATCAACCCTTCAAATTGTCTCATTAAAGCCATCGGACATTAAAACCAGGCTCATGTTATTAAATAAAAAAAAACACTAACTACGCAAATTTTTTACAAAAAAAAACCTTCGTAATTCCATAATGATAATCAAAATTTTACAAACTAAATCTCTTCAAAAATTCACAGTCCATGAACGGCCCTAATGACAGTCCCGAGTTCATTCTGAAGTCCTACTCAAATTCCTTAAGTCTCTCTAAGCCTACATATTCTGATCGGCTAAGAAGCTTAAAGTGGAGATAAATGCGTTTTACACTCTGAGTATATTGTTATAAGGCAATGATACTGTTCTCAATTTGTCTGTTCGTCTGTCCCTTCCTTGTCAGTGAGAGATTTAAGGTGATTAGTGTAAGGTGAAAGTAAGTGTAGAGAAATGGGACTGGTCTCGGTTCAGTTCGGTTTCCCCCCGTTGTCAAGGTGATCATCTCCCGCAACCACAGCCGACACTACATTTACTTTACTTCAACTCACAAAGCCCTCAGGAACTTATATCCTGCTTTCATTCTCTAAATACGGCAGACTGGATTAATTATTGCTCAAACCCTACCCGCTCTATCCTAATACCAGTATATGGTTTAGTGGGATTATTTAGTGAGTGAAAGCGAGGACTGGCGGTGTCAAATCATTTATAAATACCGATTTGATATAGAGATTCGAAAAACCCGGGGTTTTCAGTCAAAATCCCGGTGCTTTGGAGCTTTGGTTGTTCTAGGTGCTAGTAGATCTAGCAAAATCCGCTATTTAACCTCAACTATTTTGTACTTCGGGTTTTAATAATTGGGGTTATGTGAAATAGTGCCACATGATAAATACAAGTTGCTATTTAACAAATTCAAAATGAAATTTTGCACCTACAATGCTTTAATATCTAAAAAAATCTATTGGTAAACCGGTCTGCTTTCTTTAGGTGGCTGCTATTTCTCTTAATTATTTCGACAAAAACGCCGGACGGATGATTAGACATACATTCTGGTTGAGATCATTAGCTCCAACCCTAGTTTTAATAGGCGAGCTAATAATGCTTAGCAAAGCCAAAAACCCGGGATTTTGGAACCATGTCATCGCATATAAGATATAAGACCGTCAGATTTGAGAGAGCAGCGTTAGTTGTGCCGGTTAGGTCGTTGGTTTCTCTCGGTTTGGGCTTGGCCCCTGGGAAATAATATTTTGACACGTTCTTAGAACCAAGCCTTTGACTCCGACTGTCAAATCCTTGAGGGATTCTCGGATTTTATGAGGTTTTACGTAGAAATCCTGCCTTCTTTCAGACAGGCTCCTCTTGATTGGATTAGAATGTTAATTAGATACTCCGAGAGAAGGATGTTCGTAAATTAACAAGCAGCGGCTTTGAGGTTTTCAAAAACCGTATTTAAAATTAGACACGGGCTTGAGCTTTGATTCCATAATTTATCTTTTAGTTCTTGCTGTAGGTTTATGTCTGTGTGGGGGAACTAAAATTATCTCTACTGATATTTTAAGAATACTTGTGTGTGGAATTCATCAAAGAATTTAAATATAAATTTCCCAAAATACACACAAGTAGGTAAAAACCAAAAACTTTACGTTTAAAATCGGAAATGAATTTAAAAGGTTAAATTTAGTCTTTAAGGCGCTAAATATTTAAGGCGAGACAGACCCCGGTACGTCATCTAAATAAATTTATATTATAAGATACATCACGCATGCGCAAAAGCGTCCACGACTGCAAAAAAAATGTGTAATGGAAAATTGGAAATGGTAAATCAAATCGCTTTGTTGTAAAAAATGAATTTAGGAAAAAATGTTGCGTTTTAAAATTCGTGAATTTCTTTAAAATATCAAAGCATTTTTTGCAAAAAAATGTCAAAATTAATCGTTTTTTATTGTAAAAAACTTTCTTATGAACCACCCACAGGAATCTTCGATACAGTCTCCATACCTTGTGCATAATTTTAAAGAAAAGAGAAAGTCTGGAAAGAACTATTCATTTTCCCTCTACTTTCTCCGACGAAAAACTTTATTTTTGTCAAAAGAATTTTTTTTCTCACACTATTTCTCTTATCGGGATACTTAGAGCGGATGGGGGAACAGACGGGCCTGTTTCTGCACTATATCTGAACATAAAATACCGTTATATTTTAGTTGGCCCTCCTCCTTAGTTAACGGTAATGGGGGGTGGATATAATGTTATATATGATATAAATATATTTATATGCATATATAAATGTCCCTGGTAAATAGTAGTAGGTGCAGACTGATGATATGGTGGCTGGGAATGTAGTTGGGAATTTCAGGATAAATAGAACGAATTCTGAACAGATATCCGACGACGAGGACGAGGACGAGGATACATTTATGTAGGGTTTTGCATACTTGCAATTGGAGACGGGGAAATATGTTGGTGTTTAAACATACCGGAGTTTCTTATTTAAACGCCTTGAAAAACGGAGAACTGGGAGATTGGTATTCTGTAACAAGTAAGGGAATTGCATAAATTAGCCAAAAATATAACCAACCGGGGATAGAACCCAAGTCTCTCTAATTCTAGTTTCAAGCACTTGCCCACTGGCCAAGATGGTATATTGATTGATTGGTATCGATAATTCCTGTCTTGTGTTATAAAGAGTTCGTTTATCTCGATCTTCGGAGTAAACCAGAGCCTATACGTGAAATAATAATGCTTCGGATAGGGAAATCTTATCGCAACCTGATAGATTCCTATATTCAGTCAGAGGGATATCAGATCAGGTTACAATTCAAATACGCGAACTTTTCTTTAAAAAAATTACGCGTTTAGGAGAGGCTGTAGTTGCAAATCTTTATGCGCATTTAATTGGCGGTTACCGCGGGTCGGTTAAGATGGGATGGTTTTCTCCTTTTAATCATAAATTAGGTACTTACGATTGTGCATTTCCGTGAAAATCAAAAATATAAATTAGTGCAAAATTATGAAAAACTATTAAATGAATTTTGAAAAGTTGCTAAATTAAAACAAATCCTCTTATCTTTAGTAAAGCATTTTTATAAAACCCTGAGAAATTAAATATGGCATTTTGTACCTTAAAATCCTAAACAGAAATCAACAGGAATAATAATAATAACACTTTCCCCAGCGCTATTTCCTGCTAAAAATGAGCTTAAAACATTAAAAATAACTCCCCCAGGCGTTAAAAATCCCTTATTCCGGTAGGTTGTCGGAAATCGGGGAAGTTGGTAGGCTAGAAATGGCCGTGTAATTTCCTGGAAAGGCCCTTAACTCAGACAATCTCATTCCTCTCCATTTCATCGAAATTCACAAATCCCCACCTTTTCATCAACAATGAAATCAAACACGATTTCGGAACCAAAGACTCCAAACGGCTTTCAACTTTCAACACATCCCCATCTCCAACAATCACAGATCCGAACTTACACAATCAAAAAATCGGAACGGATTTGAATCCATTTCACATTTCTCACCATCCTATCTTTTTATTTACACCACCACCACCAGCAGCCACCAGCAGTCAAAAGGATAAAAATCCGGAATCCAAATACGTAAACCATGTTTCAAAATAGGAAATCCTAATCACAATTCCACAATGTCAAATCTCGTCGTAGCATTTCCAAGAAGTTTACGCACAATGCTGAATATTTGAATTCGGATTGAGATTGAGGAGAAGGGGGCGTTTGAGACCGATTTGGCCGCCATGCCAGTCTAATAAAATACGATGTAGTTACACCACCCACACTGTTTAAATGTATCTTTGTGGAGTTGTCGCTTGAAATCTTTATCATTGAAAATCCAAACATTTTTACAAAAAAAACAGGTCATAAATGTGCTGTATTGGAACCAAATGCTAAAAGTGTATTATATCTTCATTCTTAGCACGAAACATTATTGTAAATCAATAATAACATTCATTAGCACACTGAAAGCTTGTTTAGAGCCTTGAATTCCGCTCAAGCCTACCATCTATGCAATAAACAAGGAAGTGTAGTACTTTTAATAGTTTTAATGTCGCTCATTTAACTAAAAGCCAAAATAAATTCTGCAACTTCAAAGGTGTTATCCCTAGCAATTAAAAGCCACTTCATCCGGTCCGGATCTCAACCCGAGAGATTAAACTCTAATGAATTCACATATTTAAAAACAAGTGGCAATTAGGAGGGACTTATGGAACCTTATCTGTCGGAGTTGGAAAAGTACGTTCCTTCCTCTAGAAACCGGATTCACACTTCCGACCAAAATTCCTGACACGTTAACAACAACAAGAACAACATCCTCCTGGACGTCGGATCAATAAGCGTCGAAAATGCCGGAATTACTAAAATATACACGATACTTGTCGAGGAAGCTAACGAGATGCTCTCAATCAGCGGAAACGATGTAGGCGATAATTGCCCTGTTGAGTGTAATCTGAAAGAGGCGGCCGTGCTCCCGCCCATCCAGCAACTAAAACCAACGCCAACGGCACTTTCCCCGTCAAAGAGAATAACAGCTCCGATTCTGATTGTCGAATGGCTAAATGTTGGTACAAGTCCAGTCTTGTTGTCCTAACGTGTTTGTAAAGTACAAAGTAATGAGGGCCTGGACGTCAGCACTCTTGAACAGATAGACGAGCGGGTTGTTCAGAAATTACGGTAGATGGCGCGATTGATGCCATTAAGATATAGCTACCGATATAAGTCCCCATGACATAGAATGTAAGGTTGGGCAGTTATTCCAGGGACTTAAATAGATTTTAGTAATTTTAATTTACACCAATTTTTGAACAACCCGATGCAAAAGACACTTAAACACGTCTGGAATTCATGCTCTTTAATTTACAGATTTGCATTTACATTTCCCTCCTCTGTTTAAATTACTCTATACATTTCCGCCTTCCAAATATCTCTCCAGACTTGTTACCTCTAATGCTGAATCCACTTACTTTGGCCTCTAAATTAGGTTGGTTTAGTTTAATGTTAATAGGGTTCGGGGCAAAATATACTAACTATTGGGCAACATCAATCCGGTTCGAAAACTCTTGGAAATCTGGCGGAGAAGAAGTTTGCTTTCGGTAAACGTACTCGAGGACTCAAGAATCTTTGATGATTATGACGAGCTTGCAATTGTGCAATAGAAGTTAGTGCAAATGTTTACCTTTAAATTATCTCGGATAAAATTAAAGGGGTAACCGCCCCAGGAACAGGCCCCTTACGCCCACCGCAGCTACTTTAGACAGAATATCCTGTTTTACAAATTAGATGATTTTAACTGTAAATACTAATGAGAAAGAGGATGATTTGGATTAGTGAGGAAGCTTTTAGTTTTAAGTGCACTTGATGTTAAAACCGTTTCGAAATTTGACTGATAGGAGTCACATTTGGGTACAATATACAGGGTGTTCCAATAAAAGCCCACTATGAACAGAAAATCGTCCTTAGTAACGAGAATTGACCAATGTGATTAACCAACATTTCCGAAACCCTGCACATACCTCACTATATCGACAAGTTTGAGTATTGTAATCGACGTTGACGCAACTGCTAATCTCAAGAGATTAGCTCAGTGGTCCATTTATAGACGCGTGAGTTTAATATCGACGAGTTCTGAAATCTGATTTGAATTCTCGTTTTAACCGATTTAAGCACACTCATGGGGATTTATTCAGGGGATTCCATGCTTGTCAGTAAGTTTTTTATTTGGAATTTAGCGAATAAATATGATTTGTTTAAAAGTAAATATAATTGAATTAAGAACGGAGAAATCTAATCCCGTCCAGCCCCAGATCAGGTTCCACGTGTTTCCCCTCAGGAAATTAGGTTTAATTTCGATAATTTGAGTTGTTACTACAACTAGGAGTGTCCGGTTTCGGATATTCGGTTCGTAAGGCCGGAGAAATTAATGATTTCTGCCCTTTCCGGTTCACATTAGAAGATGAGATTTAGTGGGCAGTAAATGGGCTTCTATAGTTTTTATGTTTAACCTCCGGTCTTCCAAATACGAATTTTATGAATAGAAGTAATAGGGGTTACATTCGATTTTAACCTCCGCTATGGATAGTACCATTTTAGGAGAGAATGTTACGGTTTATTTTTGTTATTTAATTACATTAAAATGATTACATGTGTTTTTGAATATGTGTATCTCTGTGCAATTCTGCCTCCTCTTCATTTCTGGACTGATTTTAAATAATAGTTTTATCAAAAACATTCGTCCAAACGCATCTACGATAGGTTTTAAATTGGTTAGAAATTTGTAAAATGGAGTCCGTGGGGGGTCAAAATACCGTTTTTTGGTTACAAAAACGATGTTATTGACGTTAGTTAACAGATCCATGGCACTTTAAATTAGCCCATGTCAGGTTTCTGTTAATGAAATACGCTGAATATGACGCAGTATGAACACCAATCTGCAATTTTTTACCACAATAAGATCAGAAGCTCTATATCATTTCCGATACAAAATTAGAAAATGTACTTGTTAAGTTACCAGTTCGCATTTTAAAGCACTAACACAATAGAAATAGTATCTCGTATTTTTTCATATTTCATATTTCATATCCTGTCCCTGTCCTTGAGCAAAATAAAACCCAGACTCATGATGAACTGCGGTCCGGATTTTAATTAAAAATCCGTACAATTCCCTCAGACTGTCAAGGGAAGATGAGGAATAGATAATAGCGTGTAGACAGTGGGAACTCCAAGCAACCAAAAGTCAATTGAATTTCCAAAATGAGTTTTAAAAGAAGCTGAATATCTGGCCATAAAAAGCGGTGGATCTGCATAGCTTTGCTCCGAATCCCGTCAAATAATTTGAATTAAAAGAAAAGAGAACGGGTTTTTTAGCCTTGCTTTCCCCGTCCTCGCTTTTTTTCTGGGAGAGAAAGCACTTAAGTAAACAATGCCTTCTCTTTCCTCAACTAACATGGACTAGGACTGGTTTTGCATTCCTATGGTATTGCCGGTGGTGATGGCGGATGAAGGGATGGACTGATGATAGTAATGGTTACCAGGGTGCAGGGGACCGGGTTCGAGAGTTTTTGGCATTATTTCCGAAGTTTTTTTTAACGTTTTCGTAAAATCTGAATTAAAGTTTGGAGGAACTAAACAGCAGAATTTCAATCACATCTGCGCAGGCCCTTCGGGAAATGGGATTTCTTATTCAATGACAACGGTTCACGTTTAAAACAATAAAATCGCACTTTTATGAGTTACAGATCCATATTATTCATTAAATTTCAGATGCAATGATGGGTGTAAATCTGATTTTTGAGCTATAAAAACCTCTTAAAAGGCTAAGATACTAAAAAAGAGTTATTTGTAGGGTTTATTGTACCATTTTCTTGGCATAGAGAGACCAATAATATCCATAAATCGCACAATGCCCCAAGAATTATCGTCCTTTATCGATATTCAAATACTGGCACCAACATTAAAGTCCCATTGGGATTTGACTCGCCGGGTAAAACTCCTTTTGCCTCTAAAGACAGTCCCAATTGACAGCAATAGACTTTTGATGGTGCTAACGACTTATACCCGGCGAGTCAAAGAGCACTGGGTGCGTACTGCAATGGACGCTTATTAAATGGTACGCCTATTGTAGTGGACGGTTTTTCCGCAAAATAAGGATAGTAATAAAACCTGTGTTTGCGGAACCCTATCGTTCGGTGGTTGGTGGTGCATCGTGGAACAAATGGAAGCAAAATTTAAATTACTTTATCCTTATAAAAAGCCATGTTCATGGAAGAGAGGCTAAAAGGCTCTAAGGCTCCTTCCTATCTGTCCTCACTTTTGGCTTTGCTTCTGTTCTATTTAGCCTCCGTCCCTTATCCAGCTTCATGCTCTCGTAATCATAATCGTCAGGCCACAGTCCTCCTTCACCAAACAGACTAAGAAGACTACGAAATGCTAAATTTCAGAATTTCTGAAAAAAAAAACCAGAGAGACTATACCGTGCCACGTGCTTTAAATTTATTACAAAACCCATTTCCGTCCGCCTTTTCATCTCAACTCATTTCCTTTTGCTTCCGACTCAAAGTGATTATCGTTATTATTATTCTGATTTTTTTAAGATCCTTGTTTGTTTAAAATTAAGTGTTTTGTAGGATTTTGCTCAAAAGGATGGAGGATTTTTAAAATTTTTAAATGCGAAGATGGGATTGAGACATGTTTTTTTTCATATTTTGGTTTATGACATGTCAAAGGGTTTCTAGATGTGTTGGTTGTGTTAACCTAGGTCACGGGTCTTGGTTATGATGTAGAATCTTTACAAAATACTGTACTCTGGTTACCCAATACATTCTGTGTATATTGTACATATTTTGTGGGTTAATTTCCCCAAAATAAGCCCCTCTCCAAATTAACTCCCATGTTTTGAAAAAAAAGTTTAAAAAATCCCGCTGGAACTTAAAGCATGCGGTGCAGTTGTAAACGCCTGTGAGTCCTTATGCTAACAACAGCGTTTTTTTTAAACAAGGATATAATTTGACTTGAAAACAACAAATTAAAACCGCAATAAAAACTTATTTTACAAAAACTGGACCACCAACCGAAATAGTTCACAATTTAAGTTCTCTAGTACCGGATTATTTCCAACTACTTTAAATGCAATCTCTTTCGTGTCATTATGGATTATTGATTGCCACAATTGAAATAAACCAGGTCATTCCTGACATTCACAATCAGCATAAAAGGGCCCTTTAAACCAATCTCAATAATTTAACGCACTATTTTTGTTCATTTTGTGCACGTGTAACGAGGTCTATGGAAAGCCTGACTCCGCTACAGATGACACTGACAAAAGGGAATTCATGATATTTGATGGAGTTGAGGTTTCGAGAGTGAGACTTTGAGACGGATGAGATCATCTTCTCTTCTCTTCACAAGATGCAGGAATTGGAGAGAGTGGATGATGAAAACACATGAAAACACATGAAGCTTCATGAAACTTCATGGAAATACATGGAGCATAATAATCTACTAAAACCCTAACTCATTCATCTGGCAAGGAACCATAAACTGTTTTATCTAAACCTGCTCCCTCACTTTTGCCTGGGAACGGATTCAGGAGATGCGTTGGCTTATGAGGTTCCAGATTTTATATTTTAGATTCACTAGTTTATTCATATACTTCCCACACCCTCGTAAATCCTTGCCGAGGACTCCGTAATTTCAAACGCAAAATCCGATCTATATAATACGGAGATAGGCATAAAGCAAGCTGGATTAAGTACCTCGATCTCTCTAGTTATTGTTCTTCTTGCAAGTTTTCATTAAAAGGTGCGGGATTAAATTAAAGCGTATGGACATATAGTTCTTGAAGAACAATAGAGTATATCAAAGTTATATGGAAGTTAGTGAAAGCACTTGAAATTAAAATAACACAAGGGTCTTGATTTTTACAATATATCGGTACACCCGTTTGCAGTTTAAGTGCCACGAGAAATACGCCTGTTTATGAACGCGGGAGATTAAAAATTTAAAATACAAATTGTCGCAGCTTGTAGTGTCCCTCTCATTCCGACTTCCTTATCATATACTATATTAACTGACGCAGGATTTAGCTTCGCAATATTATTTTTCGCCGATTCCATGCCACAAAAGCCCAGTTCAAAAACATACTGTATTACACACTCGTTTCGTGAGAACATACGCAAAGTTGTAAAGGATGGTAGAAGTAATCAAAATTTATAAGTAGTGTAATCAAGAGGGATATCAAGCCACATAAGCACACTTAAGCCAGCCTCCAAAAAAACTGACTGTCGATGAAATGGTACTCAATTCTTAGGGAGAGGAGACTTGCATCATTTGAATAGATAAAAAGAAGTAAGGATCTTTCATCGTTGTGGGCCGATCATGAATTTGGTCCTTCGAACCGGATTTTTTTTTATATTCTAACGTAAGCAATTAAAAATTAGCAATTTTAACCTCTATTTTTTATTTTAACAATTAAGTTGGTTAAAAAAAATATTTCTTCTGAACGGCTCAAGCCTGGCATAGAATTTTATTAGAGATGAAAAGGAGAAGTGTAGCGTGTTGGTGAGAGTGTGTAGTGTGTAGCACTTGTATAATAACCTCATCAGCTCTTTTCTCCCAAAGAAGCTCTTCATTTCTGAGAGATGCTGGAAATTCTCGAAAACCTCAGACTTTTAGAGACTACGTGTAGATGTTTGAATCGGATTTTGTAATCTAATAGAATCTCTCCAGAATCAAGTCTTATATAGTATGCGATCATCACCATAATCATCATCATCTTCGCAAGAGAGATCATCAGCCTGAAATGAAGGTTATTTACAGAACGGGAATGTCCTTAAACCTCTTTATGTCTGTTTAGATCCGGAATGGAATCGGTAGGAATGGAGTGCAGTAATGCAATATGTAGATTACTCAACTTTTAGTGAGGATTCAATTGTTGGCCGTGTTTTAGATGGGTTTAATTAGTGACTTTGGAGAAAGTTATTAGCTATTGCAGATTGAAGATATATTATGCGAATCACTTTGTGTCCGTCTGTCTGTTCAGACGATTTTTAGCAAATGCTCAACTTTTTTGAGTTTTTTTAGTAGCTCATTTTAGATGGTTAGACAGGTCAGGTTAGTGCAGAAGACGGGTAAATGACAGGTCAAGGGAAAGGAGGCTGAAATTTCGCTCTATGTTTGGGACAATATGAGATTTTTGGGTTTTTTGTTTCAAAGTTGAAATATTAAGTTGCAAACATTTTATGTAGGTTCTTTGAACCGTATTTTCAAAACTTTAATTGAAACGGTATCCAGTCATTATCAACGATAAACTTGCGCATTCGTTCGGCAGTTTATTTGTGATTATGAGATGACACTCGCGAATTTAAAATAAAATGACTCAGCAAAAGTGAATCGCTATTTCATATAGCTTAAAACCTGCTTTTCCAGCGTATCATTTTTATTACATTTATTGTTTTTTACCACCCAGAAATCAAAATAGTTTGTAAGTTTGCCTCGGTCTCAATTAACCCCATATATAATACCATATCCCAATTAGCCACACACTTTTCTCCAAGTCATCCATCTATACAGTAAACACATTAAAAATAAGCCAAAATCTTCTCGATCTGGGCCTCTGCAAATATTTCGCGTGCCAAATTCATAATTCCCGCTTCTTCCATCGCGTGAACAACGATTTGCAAAAATTAATTGCCAATATTAAACCGCTGTCGGAATAAACTTGATTAGGAACCAGAGTCCATTATAAGCCTTCTAATAGGCCCAATTCTAGGGATGGGATCCAAAAATAAGTAGCTGATAACAAAGTGGCTGACAACAAGAATGAAAGTTTATGTAACTACCAACCAATGCTGGTCTATAGGAGTCCTTAAATTTGAATATTTTGATTGTAATTACATATTCATAAGCTCGGCTTTAAACAACATCTGGCTATATGGAGTAGTGGGGGCCTAGGGAAATAATAATTTCCAAATCGTTGTCTCTTCTCCTTGATTACCACGATAGACTTATTTTATTAGCCCGGAAGAGTGTATGTCTGACTCAAACTGGGTTCAATATTTGCTCAAGATTAGTTCCACTAAATTTGGCAATTCCAGTCCAGCCTTTGTCTTAAAATATAATGGGGCCTGGATGTTGCTCAAAGTCCCGTTGCAAAAGTAATGTACTCGACCTCCTATTACATAAAACGCTGAATCTACGATCTCATGAACACCCACTGCGAAGAACAGTTTTTCCCCCTCCGGTTTTTTGGCAAACTCTCAATTTTGAAAGGTATCAAGAACTGCCTCGGTGGAATCCTAGAAATTGTAATAAGGAATGAGTCTGCAATATTTTTTTTACTGCCTTGTGCGTTTTGGAACAGGAGATGAAGTTGTGTTTAGATGTACATATGTTTTATTGGAAGTAGGATACCATATTGGGTTATACAGGGTGTTCTTTTGAAAATTTGGAAAACGTTTGTAGAATATCCGGTAGAGGTCACTCCTGAATTCTCATTTTGCCCCATTTGAATAGAAATGAGTTAATTTTTGTCAGCAAATGTTTAAGGATTGAAACGGGTATTCTTTTGTACATAAAAATGTATTTTGGCCCGGTTTTGGGGCATATGTTGAGAAAAATTGGTTTAAAAACAAGATGTTTATTATTACGTAACCAACAGCACAGCTAATTCCGCAAGAGGGCACGGAATGCTCATTTTACCCCATTTTTATTGTCATTGTTAAACAATTCATTACAGTTTTAAAAGAAACAGGTTAAAGTGCTTACTTTTTACAAAAAATAACATTTTATCTCGTTTTGAGTGTTTATGTAAACAAAGGTCCGAAAAATTACGTCACACCGGTTTTATAATTACGTAAACAACGTTTCTGCTGACTGACGTGAAGATTTAGATGAAAGTTGCGGCTTGTACTTTGAGTCGTTTGAGTAATCCGAAGACCGTTCCGATCAATCTGAAACATGACGGATGGAGACTGTAATTTATTTACTGTCTAACGTTTGAGTAAATATCAAACGAGCAGAATGATTTATGATCCAACGGAGGATTCAGTAAATTCAGTTTCAGAGAAACGGGGAATTTGGGATTTGATACCTTCGATCAGATCTCTAGATTTCGGGATTTGCTTTATGTTCTTGCTTAATTTGCACTGCAATTTTAAAATCTGGGAATTAAACGATCAATATTTAGTCTCTACTTTTTAAATGAGATCATAATTGTCGAACTAAATCCAATCCATAATGTAAGATCGTCATATTTAATTTGGTGCTTAATTATTTTTTATTTTCCCGCCGATTTTTATTTCTAAAGAATAAAATTTCATAAAATATTACGAATAAATTCTGAATTTTTAATTAAAGATCCTTTCAGAATTGAATTTATTAGAGGAGGCATATTTCATAATAATAACTAATAAGAGTCAAAAGTCTGCCTATAATAAAGTTCCTTAAAAGCCGTTACCCTTCTCCCTTTGTTCGGCCAATTAAAGTTTGGCTTTGGCCGTTGTTGCGGTCATAAATAGTAAACTATTAGAAGCTGTAAATTGTAAATTGTTTCAAAAGTTTGTGTACTTTCTCTTGCCACAATTTACTAAATTTCTGAAGGTATGATGAAGTATTCCTCTCACTTTAAGATCTTCTAAGGAGGAATTTGTTGACTCTTGTGCCCTATTTATTTATAATATACGGATATATCCGTCTGAATCTACAGCCGCTTTTAATAGCTCGTACTTCCTCTGTTTACTTTGTCAGAGGAAAGGGAATAGCGATATCTACTTTATACAAGGAAAATGTACGAAATTAACCAGCTAACGTCTGTAATAATGTATCGTTGAGAAAGTGGTTACACATGGGAAAATGTACTAAAGGTTAAATTTAAAATATGCAGCAGAATTTAGCTAATTAATTAAAATCTTAGTGTGCCTCAGACATTGAGCAAAGTTATAAAGATAATTTTAAACAGCATTTGACTGTGCTAGTTGACTCGTCGGGTAAAACTGATTCGCCTATTACTTTAAAACGGGAATGGCTATTGAGAAGGAACGAGTTTTACCAGGCGAGTCAACGAGGATAGGGGCCTAATTCCTGATAAGAAATTGGTGTATTTAGCGGTCAGAAGTAATTTCTAAAAAAAACAAAAAAAGGCTGATCCGTTGATTTTGAGTTGGAAAGATGCCGGACGGACAGACGGACATCGAGTAGTTCACATAAAGCAGCCACGATACATAATAAATACGAAATATTCTGTCCTTATAAGGGCTCTACACGAATAGGAATTCCCTCAAGTCAGACTTCTTTGAAAATTTTGTAACAGTTCCTGAGTTGACGGAGTTGTATTATATTTCAGACTTTAGAGTTTCACGGTTTTATAGTTTTATACTTTCCTTTGATCCTGGCCAAACGTGAGTCCAAGTTACTAGTTAGTTAGAGTGTGGCTAGCGAATATTCTATGGAACCAACTGTTCTCTATCCTACGGTTACAATAATACAGTTTTATAGTCCCTGGGCTCCCAAACAACAACATCAAAGATTAAAGCCGTAATTTACAACTGACAAAGGTTCATAAACAGTAATTAGGAAGTCAAGCCAGTTGATTGACGGAGATAGAGGCGAGGAAAGGAGTTCCTTCACATTAAAATATGGGGTTTTTGTAGCGTGGGTTTTTGGGTTTTTTGTATCTTACTTGGGGTTTATGTGCCATGGGATTTTGAGGATTTTAAGATTCGTTTATTGTAGCGCGGTTATGATGGAGCGGTAATAATGGGGCAGTAATGATGGGGCGGTAATGCTGGGGCGGTAATGATGGTACAGTTTTCTCCACATATCTTCTTAAACATCAAAACCCGGTCCAGATAACTTTGATTCCCACCCTGGTTTTTGGCAACAAAAGTCAGAGAAAATAGACTTCTCACGTGTAATATAAGAGAAAGGATGACGAAATTATTCACAGCTAATTTTGGGACGGGGTTAATTGAAGTTGCCTTGCAAAATAACAGAATTAAGGATTCATTTGGGCTTTGGAGGGCAGACCTAATTACGGAAGATAAGTTGTTTTCGCAGAATACTTAAATCCACCTTCTTCCTCCAACTTGTACCAGTTAAAATGAACAAATTCCTCAACTAATTTTGTTGCTTCTGACGCTTAATTCGGTTGAGTTGATTTTAAAGTTCAGCAGGGATTTAAATTAAATTACTTTAAGCACTCCAACTAACCTCTGAGAAACCTAGGAGTTATTTAATAAAATATCAGGTTTACGAAAAATACACGATTTGGGGTAATTTCAATTTAAGTGATAAATTTTAAAAGTTCCCGCCAAAAATTTTTTCAAAACAATGGTGGATGCTCAACAAAACCCCCACTAAATTCGAAAACGTTAAAACTAACCGAAAAACAAAGGTCAGATGTATTTATAAACCTGTCATTTCGATTAAGAACAGAAACTATAGGATTTTAATGATGTTTCTGGGTCAGAAATCGATATTATAGATTTGTGTTCATCAAATGAAAGCACTGGTATA
The DNA here is from genome assembly GCA_906901685.1 of Desoria tigrina. Classification (NCBI taxonomy): domain Eukaryota; kingdom Metazoa; phylum Arthropoda; class Collembola; order Entomobryomorpha; family Isotomidae; genus Desoria; species Desoria tigrina. Next base: position 849,551 of record CAJQTU010000029.1, read on the forward strand.
TTATCTTGCAATCGTGTTGTCAAACACCAACTCGATCTAAATTGAGCAATTATTTTCATATGCGACTAATGCGTAGTTGTAATTTCGAAGTCACGCAACGGGACTCCACATACAGGATCCACATGGAAGGATCCTGCTGTTAGTGATTACCTAGGTTATTAAATGTTTTTGACGTCGCAGGATATAGCACTCCAAACTCCAAACTCACTATCTCTGCCAATCTCTCAAACGGATGGACACATGGAGGCCAAAAACAAACTCGGAATTTAATTCAAAACCGACAGCTAATTGTCAGTTTGTTAGGATGGATTGGGGAAGTTAGGGGCTTATCATGTTACTAGGCAGCCACAGGCCCGATATCGGGCCTTAAAATTGTAGATAAACGTTTAGTGACAGCCTACTATATTATCCAATTCTATATGGTGGCAGCTAATTTCAAACAGAAAGTTTCAGGCGTGAGCCACAGCAATTTTTACGATTGCACATTGCACCCTTAGGTGAAGATACGGACACCTCTGAACGTTGCCCTACTCGTTGTTGGTTATTTAAACTAACGCCGTTGATTAAGGGTTCCGATCTAGAACCCTTAAAACATCCATTCCCCAAGAATTCCCTCACTGTCCTACCTAAATAAGTACTATCATTGAACCCTGCCCCAAACACCCTCCATCCCTATTAACATACAACACTAAACCCTTCTAATCACTAATTCACATTCAAAAGAAGATACGTCCTCACTCCGTAAATTTGGCAATGACCAAAATTAGACCTTTTGGCCGTCTGAAGGTCAGGTTGCCAAAATTTTGAAATTCCAGCACAACAGAAAGATTTCTCGGTGAAAGAAGTTGTCAATCTATCTGTCACACGATAATTTCGAAATTTCGACGACTTTGACCGTTTCAAGGTCAAGATGTCAAAATTTCAGAATTCCAACATACCCAAAGTATTTTCCAAGGCTCAGCGGTGTGAATTTATATGTCACACGACCACTTACATACAATATTACGCAAGGTCATGTAAGCCCAGGTCACAGGTCACAGAATTTCAAAAGGTCATATAGCCTACGCCAGTTCAAATTTTTTTTAAACAATTTTTGGCTATTTCAGTTTTTTAAAAAGTCAACTCAGTAAAAAACGTATACCTTTGGTTTTAAACAATTAAATTAAACAATGTGCAATGTTTTTGAAACAACACCTGCACCTCCATACTTAAAGCCCTAAGAATGAATTTCTGAAGAGATTTCGATAATTTAAACAGCTTTAAAGGTCATGGGCTCAAAATGTTAACTTAACCGAAAGTTTTCAAGGTGGAAGTAGATGTGAATCGCTATATCCACACGATGATTTAGAAATTTCGACGACTTTGAATGTTTAAAGGTCAAGGTGTTAAATTTTAAAATTCCAACTCAACCAAAAGCTTCCTCAGTGAAAGAAGAATGTAAATCGATGTATCAGGCGATGATTTAGAAATTTTGGTTGGAGTAAGGGAAAGGGGACCATTTCTTCAGAGTCCTTTGTTGCCACCATTGCTGCCACCTTCGATTTTGTAGCCACCAAATGTTGCCACCATCGATTTTGTAGCCACCAAAACGTTGCCACCATAGGACTCAGAAAAATAAATGTGTTGCCACCATTGTTGCCACCGTATATTTTGTAGCCACCAAATGCTGCCATCATGAGATATGTGTTGCCGCCAAGAGATATGTGTTGCCACCATTGTTGCCACCACCGGATTTCGAAAAAATAAATGTCATTACCGTAGAGTCCCATGGTGACAACCTTTTGGTGGCTACAAAATCGATGGTGGCAACGTTTTGGTGGCTACAAATCACTGGTGGCAACATTTGGTGGCAACAATGGTGGTAACAAAGGACTCTGAAGAAATGACCCCCTTTCCCTTACTCCAACCGAAATTTTGACGACTTTGACCATTTGAAGGTCAAGGGGTCAAAATTTCACAATTCTAACACAACCAAATGATTTCTCGGCGAAAGAAGTTGTCAATAGATATGTCACACGATAATTTCGAAATTTCGACAACTTTGACCGTTTCAAGGTCAAGGGGTCAAAATTTTAGAATTCCAACGTAGCCAAAGCATTTGTCAAAGTACAACAGTGCAAATAGATATGTCACACGACCATTTAGGTACAATATTACAGTAGGTCAGGTTGGTCAAGGTCACAGGTCACGGAATTTTAAATTGGCATATAGCCTACAGCATTTCCGAATTTTTTTGAGAATTTTTGGCTATCTCAGTTTTTTGATAAGTCAACCCAGTAAGAAACGCATAGATGGAACGTCAGTGACATACAGACGGCCACTCTTATGTATATGGATGATAACATAAGGCATATTACTAAAATGTTTTTGAGAATCGACTATAAGTCGTATTTTCTAGCAGTAGTAGAGCAGAGTCGATAAATATATATTTCTTTGACACAGTATATATAGACTCGTTTAGTTTTAGCCGTCACTCCGATTTATGAAGTTTGAACCGTTTGTTTGACAGTAGATTATCTTTGAAGTATAGCTGGGATTTTACGTCTTCCACGATTTAAAAGCAAGGTTAAAAACTCGCTCGAGCTTGTCATCTTTGATAAAATTCTGACGTTCAGACAAGCGGTGTTAAAACACGATCAAAATCGATGTCTTTCCATTCACTAATCAGTTTGAAAACGTTTCTTTAAGATGCAAAAATCGAATTGAATCGAATTATTGTCAAATTTGAAATAAGGAGTATTTTCATACAATAATCTTACAAGGGATAATCTACAGACTCGAATCTCTGATTACTTGGATTTTTGATGGAATTAGAACTGATATGAAAGTTAATTATGAGTAAATTAGATGCTCAAATGTATGTTGATTGCATTTAACAAAATTACGAACGCAAAAAATTATCAAAATTACCAATTTTCGGTGTTTAATAAGGATTCGAAAATAATCATTTTTGATGATTTTTTACTTTCGTAAATTTTTTAACCACATTCGAAACTACATTACTCCACATTTTTCATGTTTAACTCCTATCCAATCGTGTCTGGATTAAAAAAATCCGAAATAAAATTAGATTTTCAAAAATGCAAATCAATTTTAAAAATCCTGCCTGAGGGTTTAGAAAATGGGATGTTAAGTTGTGGAAAACCAGGAGTAGTCGCATCCCCATTACACCCCTTCCTTTTTAACCTCTTGGAGGCCACAGCGCGAGGGAGCGAGAAAACTTTCTCGCGCCTTCTCTACTTCCTTTTCGCAGTGGCATCCAAGAGGTTAAAAAGAAGAGCGCCAAGTACCACCACTCTTTATTCCCCACAGCATTCCATCTCATTTTACACCCCTTAAGCAACACAATAAAAACGATTTGTATTTTTGAAAATCTAATTTTATTTCTGTTTTCTACACCACTTAGGATTAGATCGCAGTGAAACATGAAAAAAAGTTAGAAGGTAAGCCAAACATTTGTCATTTAAGTTGGTAAATTTGTGAATTGTATATTTTTTACAAAAAAATCAGATATTTTCATCTGTAAAACTTACCTTGTAAATAGCATTAAACGGTACGATTCACATTCAAAGTTTACGTTAACACTATTCTTCCGCAGAATTTCTACGCATAAACAATGGGATCAATTACCAAAGTTTTTATAACACATTTCCAACGAAACTGACGCTCCTGAGCTGATTTGACCTGATTACTCTCTAATTACAGTATCATTAAATTGGACACCCAATTCGCCCCTGTCTCTCAACCCTGACTAGTTTATTAATAACAGAAGCAAATAAATTCGTTTCCTTTTCCTTTCAATATGACATACCACATTTTGTAGCTACAAAACCTACAGAAAACAATAGTTCATTTCCCTCGTCATCGTCATCGTCATGACATGATAGGTAGTAACAAACTGTCAGAGCCAGCCTAGTGACAGAAATATGTCACCTTGATTAACCTAAAAAATATCCTTTAGAAAAGAAAGTCAAATTACTTTCCTAGTTTCCCCGGATTAATCAATAGTTTCGACTTAATTAGCACCTTTTTCTAGAGTCGCTGAGTTTTATTTTCAGACGAATTGTCACGTCTGTTCATCTCTCGAAAAATCTCATTAATTTTATGAATTTTTCTCCTGTTTTTTGGGATATCAAAATATCACGTGATCAAAGAATTCTGAGAATTTTTATTACATATCAGAGAATGACACTTTTTATAACTCTAAATCGTTGAAAATCTAACAAAAAATGCCCTGAAATGTAACCAAATTTTTTAGCGGGAAATTTGAACGTTATTTTTCAAATCAAAATGCCTTAGTTTAGACTGGTGAACAAAACTAGTACCGTAATAAACGCCCATGGTAAATAACCTAAATAACCACTCAATTCCAGTTCTTTGCTGCTGGGGAATTTTTAATAGCAAAGGCCCCTCCTGGGGGTATCTTAATTATAAAATACGGTACCTGGCGTGTTGTTCGGAGGTATTGTCCTGGCGCAGGTTATAGCTCTTCATGTATTTATATATATTTTTAGCTATACATATTACAAATTTCCAGACTATTATTCTTCGTTGTTGGACGTGGATGGAGATGACAAGGTGACAAAAACAGGACATGAAGAAGGATGACAAACTCCGTAAGGTATAAGAAATGCTCGGGACGACAAATGCGTCTTCAACATGTGTCTTCCATTTTTACTCATCCATTATTCTTCTCCCTTCTCAAATTAATGAATCCATCATTTCCAGCTCTTCAAGCCCAAACAATCAACCTTTACAACAGAATTTTTTATCCCGTTTTTATTATTTAATGGAACAGTAAAAATAGTATGTAAAAATCGGATTAAAAGCTCCCCAAAATAAAACCCCACCAATGGTTAAGAAAACCTTGTTTTGCAGCTTGAGAAAATTTAAGACTCCGGCTTTAAAATTACAATTTAAAAGTGGTTTTTAAATTTTTTATTAGAATTTAAACACATTCAGGGAAATATAGGAGAATTTAAATAAGCATACTTTTGCCATTTAACAAGCAGTAATCAACCAGGGTCATAAACTACTAGACATGCTAATTACACTCATTTTCTTAGAAAAAAATTCGTCAAATAAAGCAAATTTAGTCATTGACTCCCGGATGAAATCAAATGTTATCTGATTTTCTGATTTAACTCGGGAATGATCCCAGCTAATAAGTGCTAATTAAAATTGCATAAAAACTTATTTTACAAAAGTAATGACCAATTCCATGTCGGAGTTGCAAAAATGGGCTTTTTATTTCATTTCATATTTTAATTTTAAGGCTCTAAACTTCTAGATTACCCCATACTCAAAGTTATTCCAATTATCGCACCTCCAGACGGACAGACAGACGAACCTTTCGCATGAAGTGTCATCAACACTCAACAACTGCGAAGTTCACCCTATTGGGATTTGGGATGAATAATGGAAATAACTGTAGTTACAACAATCTCCTATAATAAGATAATACAATTCCTGAGTGTTCCGAATTCCTTTTCAAGTTGAATAAAAAACCCTTTATAACAACTTTCTGTGCAAGAGGAAGAATATTGATTATTTCTCCTTAACAAAAAGAACGGAGATTCGTTAAAGCAAATTGGATTCCCAAAATCTAGTACAAATGGGTCCATATACCAATATATGTATAAATATATAGGGCTGGATGTATAGATTAAAATATAGGTTAGTGTCGACTCTTGCAAATCTCGTCGATTTCATTTCCTCTCAGCGTTTTCGACAAAAAGACTCAAAATCCGGACTTTGGATTGTTCGGGCTGTCGAAGTAAAAAAAACTTGTGTTTTTTACCGGAATTGCGGAAACTGAGTAATGATTTTTTGGGCAACTTGAAAGTTAGGAACAATACGAGTTTTATAGTTTGAAATCCTATCTACTATTTGGACTTGAGTTACGTAGTGAAATGTGGTGCATATTGTAGGAATGCAATGGTCGGGTGTTATATTTATGTGTTCTGAGGGTTAAACTATGAAATGAATATCGGATTTATGCTGTTTTTTGTTTACTCTTATTGAATGTTTATGTTAGAACGGGGCGTTGGGCGTGGTTCTCTTTTGGGGCGGTTCATATTTTTTGAGAATGTTTGAAGGTTGTTAGAAATGTAGAGTTTGGGTAAAATTCTCGATTTTTGGGAAGATAAGCTATGTTTTTGACATTGTTGTTTGATTCAATTAAATGTGGTGTTAATTAACGAACGTGATGGAAAAAAATAGCTCGATTTGTTATTAAGATAAGATACAGGATGGGTCGAATTGCGTCCCATGATTTTCGACCGATTTATTTACCATCATGCATAGTTTGGAACCCTGATTTTTACTAATTAGCATATGTAATTAATCTCCAAAAATCATTTTTCTTATTTCGAAAACCAAATCGACAAGATATCCAGAAAAAACACACATCAAAATACAACTCGCGCTTTATATTTTTTAAAGCTTCCCGCAATATCTCCGATATCATATAAAATATCAAGCTCTTATGAACACCCCTCTAGCCTTTAAAAACCGACTAAAAGCAATAAGTAACTAAACCAGCTCCAACTAAAAACAAGTTCCGTTCTAGATTCGCAATATTAAACTTTTCTCCTCTAAACCAATATATATGCTTTACAGGTCGGTTTTTTCTTAAATCACAGCGGAATTCAAAAAGTAAATGCCTATATGTAGCGCATTTGTTTATATTTTGCATCCTCTAAAGTTGATAAATTGGAGGGCTTTGGATGACGTTTTGGTTGAAAAAGCTGGGAAGTTCAAACCTCAAATGCTTTATCTAAATCTCCGAAGACGTGTTGCGAAATTTATTTATTTTGCAAGTACGGAGCCTTGAGGAATTTATCTTTGTCTCAATGAATTATTATGAGCCATTATTATCACAAGACAAAATTCTCAATCTCCCCGCTCCAACGGATGCTTTACATCCTCTTCTTTTTAAAACATATTTGTCTTATGGTTTTTTCTCCGCCAAAGATATTTCAACAGAGTGGGACATAAACTACGTTGTCAGTATGGAAATTTACAAACAGAAACAACAGGGGGAAATCCTGTAAATAATATTTCCATCCTGTCTGACGGTGTGAACTTTGACACGGTTTCCTTTCGGGTAAAAAAGTTAGGTTTTAGACCGACAAACTTGGTTTTAGAACGAGTGCTGTAGGATAGTATAAGAGTGTTCAGGGTTCTGGATTTAAATATTTAACTAACCCGCCTCTTAGTTTAGATTTAAAAACGGTTGATTATTCCATGTTTTTAGTTAAAAACACGTTATACAAAAACACGTTACAACGGATATTTAAATAGGGTTAACTCATGCACGTTTTATAGAAGAATCTCAAATTTCCCTAACCAAAAAGTAAGCGCTTGTATGTGCTTTTCCCATGGCACATTAATCTCGAGTTTCCCCGACCATAGAGTAAAGACCTGTCCGTACTTGCCAACGACGTATCACTGCCATAAAACCAACTTAGCCTTCATCGAAATTCTTTAAAAGGTTAAAAAATATCAACCGGTTTTAAATTCAGTGTGCAAACGAACCGACGGACGAACGGACACGCTGAAAACCTTACAAGACTTTACTTTTTGATACTAAAATGTCAAATCTTGACGAAATTCACCTTCCGTTTCGACATATTGAGGTACAATTAAAGTACTTAACTATTTTCTCAATGAAGGTCTGGATGTTTTAATTAGGGATTTATAGCTACACAACATGTTGACTTCGATATTAGAAATTATACGAACCTCATTTCGATATAATAAGCTCGTAAATTATAGCCTAAACATTTATTAGACATATTGCAAAATACGACTTAATAAATAAATAAATTCGGATCTCAAATACAAGTATTCAACTCCACAATATGGATATTTAGAATTGAGACATCCAATTCATGATTAGAGCTTATCATTCCGATCCGCCTTTTGACTCACTTTCGTTCACAATAATAACTCAAGTCATTATTCAGATAACGCCACCACCACCACTACAGAAACGTAAACCAGTCGTTTATTTCTTACACAAAAGGCTCCAATTTATGAATCGTTTATTTCCAAACAAAAGAGCTCGTTGACGGATATCTATTTGGATTTGCACTCATTCCTAAGCCTGAATGATATTAATAATGGAAATGAATTAGGGGTCATTGGACGGGGGCGGGAAAAACTTTGAAAACACAAAAGAATATCCCACAACAGTGCACGCTAAAAGCCGTAGTTAATGTCTTTATCCCAAATTTAGTGCATTTTAACCACCGGTGTCTGGTCGTTAGTAAAAAAAAAAATAAAAAAATAAACGGATGAAAACATTTACATCGTGGGAACTATTTAGAACTATAACGATGACATATGTAACAAGAAAAGGTAAATACTGCAATTACCCAAGCTGTCAAAGGTGTATTATGAAGGAATACTAAATGCTGCGACATCAACAATAAACCATTCATAAACAACCGATTTACAAAGGATTATAAGTAATATTTTATGTAACTCTTGTGCTAAAAATGAGGATAGGGCACTATGCAATTTTAAGTGCTTCAAAACTCATTAAAATAAATATTTAAATTTCCTCTGGGACGTTTCAAGTAAACTGGGTTAAAGTCCCTCTGTTCTTTGACTCACCGGGTAAGATCATTTCGTCAATATGCTTAGCTGCAGAAAGTCTACTGCTGATTGCTTAAAAAGGTAGGTGGCTGTAAAGCACGAAATGAGTTTTACCAGGCGAGTCAACGAGCATCAGGACTTTACCAGAGTAGGCTCAAAATTGCGGTTATATACATGTGCTAGCTAACTATAACACGCTCTTTCTAAAGTTACAAGCAATTTGACTCTAACAACGAACCGAAACTGCTGACATCAATACAGGTTCGAGCGGTTTTCGCAAAAAAATCCAAGGACAACTACAACTCCGTTTTAGAAAAGTGAAACTTTGCACATTGAATAAATAAATCCGGGGAAAAGTAATGTTGTTGATTTCATTATTCAATGAGGGAAAAAACTTTTTAAATTCAATAAACGAAAGTACTGTTACAGAGTCTATTATACCGACATGCGACAATTCCAGCACTACTTATAAAACAAGTTACCCCAATTTTTTTTACAAAAGTTTTGAATAAATAAATGAAGTACGTATATCAGGAATATAAAAACAATTCCGCACGTTTGCGATGCATAAAAAACCTGGGAATTGAAAGAAGGACATTGCCTGGCTCTGTTAATGTGTTATGTCTTTGTTTTATGAGATTAGTTTTGCTATGACGGAAATCTCGAACATGTCTGTTGGCAAAATATAGTTCAGACATTTATTCCGTCCGACTATTTGTAGTCCATTTCAAAACAGCGTAGAATTGCAAATTTGTTGTCGGTATTTTTAAAGTTGAAAGTGTGTACATTTTATTCTAAGAATTTTACTCTAATTTAAGCTAAAAACATATAGTTCCCGGAAATTTTCGTTATTCCATACTATTTTATTTTTATTTACACAAGCTATGGAACCATGTTGTTGAAATCAATTATTTAATGGGTTTACGTTAATTTTATAGACGCTGGATTAAATTCTACACGCATTAGAGTGACATTTCCTCAATTCTAAACATGTATTAGGTTTATAAGTTTGGGAAGTCATGGTTTTTTTTGCTTTTTCTCAAGGATGCAATGTGTTGTGCAAATCAATTTGATAATTACACGGAAGTTTGGTCTACATACATTTTCAACTGCTCTGTCAACATAAATAGAAACTGAAAATCCTTGAACACTTCTTGACAAAATTGGTAATGCCGGAAGTACAGCAAAGTTTCAGCATAAATAAAAGAGACCATTGCAAACGCACATTACAAACTGGTAGCATAGCTCGCAATCACGTTTCAGTCGTTACTTCTAAAAATCAAATCTCCAGTCACCCCAACCATAGAGTAAATTCCACATTGTTCACCCAACTATACATTACCAATGATACTGGAAGGCAGGTGTCACAGAACCAAATCTGTTTGGCTCTCAAACGAACTCAACCTCCGTTTGAAATTCAAATTTCAAATTCACCTACGGACGGACGGACATTGTAAAAACCTTAAAGGGTTTCACCCTTCAAAACTAGGCAGTTCGATTTTCGATAGTATTTACCACTTACAAAATCATTCCGACTCTTAAACTGCACGAAATCCAAACAAATAAAAACCATTATATATTTGCAAAAAAGAAAGTATTTATTTTCCCCGACCATTTCAAGTTTCAAGTTTCAAACTTTCCACTTCCTCCCAGAAGTTAAACAACTAAATCCAACCGCAAAAGCAGAAGTAACTTTAAACCCCGCTGCCAGATAGGCTCTTTTTTATTCATGTATTACCACCGGATCGGAGAAACTATCCTTGGATTTGTAAATCTCTCTCAATGCATAAATATATTATGGAATGGATTGAGGCCATTCATAAATTTCGTCTCAATTTTTGCAAAAATTTGTGGTAAATATTAATTTTTTTCTTGCTTGAAAAGTGCAAATGTGAAACAATGAACGTCATATTGCATTGGCTACATGTTTTAGATCGGGATTTTTCAAAAACATCTTGATTCTTTTTTTAACTTATCATTTTTCATTTTTCAGCATTAATTTTTAGAAATTTTGTTGCTTGCCATAGTACGTGTCTGCAAAATTGTCATAAACATCAATTCATATCTCTGAAGTGAAAAAATGAACTAAAACATCAGTTTAATGTTTCTAATACATTCTGATTTTTGATTGATTTATAATTTTCCATTTTTCATTTTTCAGTATTAAATTTTACCGTAATTTTGTTGCATGACATGGTACGTGTCTCCAAAATTTTACTAAACATCAATTCATATCTCTGATGTGAAAAAATGAACTAAGACATCTGTTTAATGTTTCCAATGCACTATGAATTATGATTGATTTATATTTGTTCATTTTTCATTTTTCAGTACAAAATTTCCGGTATTTTTACCTCAATATAAACAAGACACAAATCCCAAAAGAACCCTTCTAAACGGCCCATGGGACTGTCTCCTTGATATATTCCAGAAAATAAAAACTTGGCCATCCCAATTTATTCTCCCCTGCTTTCTCAGAACTCTGCTCTAATGTTAAGGAATGTCTGTGACAAGGATTCGGTTTTAGCCGATTTTTTTTGTTTTTTTCTGTTTGTTATTTTCATATATTTAAGGAACCACCAATTGGCTCGACAAAGACAAAGAAGAATAACAACAAAAACAAGAAAGAGAAAAAATAGACCACTTGGGGTTTTGTTACAAAGATTTTTCGATGATTTATTTCCATACTTTGCCCTTTTCTTGTACTTTTCCAACTTCCGAATTTCTGCATATTTTTTTGCTTAAGGTGAAACATAGAATAAATAGGGAATGGTCAAATGTAACTGCGAAAATAATTGATTTATGGGTCTGAAATGCATTATGCAAACGGCTTGGATTCTGCTTAGATTTCCGCTGAATTACAATTTGTAATTTTACGGGGTTATATTTATTGTAACTGTTAGTTATGGTCCAACCTTCACAAAATTAATTCAGACCAAAAATAGCATGAATTTGGCATAAATTCCATCGATTAAGTACCGAAATAGCTGTAAACCCCGTGTCCTTAGTCTAATATATGCCATGAACTATTATTTTAATTGTTATATTATTATTACTATTTCTAGAAATGATAAGATCGAAAATCGGCATGGTGGGTGTTTAGACCGGTTGGGTATTTCATCAGCAATTACGTTCTTCTATGACCTGAGTGTTCTTATCACGAAATAGCATGCTTTTTTACCCTTGGAGTTTATGTTTTATATTGTAGGAAGTTCTTTGGAATTCGGAAAGTAATTTGAAATAAATCTGAATGGTAAATAAGTGTGCGAGGTTGCGTGCAAAAAATATTTCGGGCTAAGGATTTTAGCAGACTTGAACAGAAGCTATATTTCATATTTTTTCAAATTTTTATACATGCGAGGTTTTAGTGGTGTCCGGCCATCTCGCCCCGCCAATCTCGCCCCCGGACGTTTCGCCCCCGGTCCACTCGCCCCCAGCAATCTCGCCCCCGGCCAATTTCGCCCCTGGACATTTCGCCCCCATGAAATTTCGCCCCCGACCATTCTCGCCCCCGACATTTTAATTTATGAAGTAATAACATTATACTAGGGTTTCGACATAAGTTAGGATATATATATTTGCAGATTTGCGGATGATTGCGCCTAATTATTTGCGCCTACGTACAGTTTGCACCCCTACATAAATTTTCCGCCTAATCATTTGCGCCAGTGAATATTTTCCGAACTTTCAAAAATCATCTCACATCTCCAGCACAAAATCACTGATCACCCATACCCATCGAGAATATATTTATTTATTTATTTATTTATTAAGTATCGGAGATACTTTATGCGAACGTTTGGTGACCGTCCGTCCGTCCGTCCGTCCGTCCGTCCGTCCGTCCGTCCGTCCGTCCGTCCGATTTTCATTGTTGGCGCTCTAACTTTCGAACGCTTCAACTTTTTCAAATTTTTTTTTCAGAAGTTGGTCCTATGGATCGTAATACAGGCTAAGTTCGAAGATGGGCGAAATCGACCACACCCACTGGGGTTTGCCCATCTACCCCAATGTTAAAAAACCACCACCACCTTACATGTACTACTATATTGTGGTATTACATGCCCCTATAGACAATACCTTCATACCATATTCATGAATATATATATATATATCGTCACCGTCTAAGCTGTACACATATAGGGGACGACGCCCACTCACCCCGGGGAGCGCCACGGGGCGCATTTTGGGGCAAATTGAGATTCCAACGCTATGTTGTAGCCACACAACGTACGATGTTGTAGACACAAACGGGACGACGCCCACTCACCCCGGGGCGCATTTTGGGGCAAATTGAGATTCCAGCGCTATGTTGTAGCCACATAACGTACGATGTTGTAGACACATGCGGGACGACGCCCACTCACCCCAGGGCGCACCCCTGGGCGCATTTTGGGTCAAATTGAGATTCCAATGCTATCTTGTAGCCATCGGATAGGCTGTCACATTGACATGTGTGTGACCACTCCAACTTCCCCCAGGGGTCATATTCAATGACTCTCAAGGTGACATTCTAATTTCAATGGTACATGAACACTATCGCAACGTCAATTAGGTTGACATGTGTGTGACCACTCCAACTTCCCCCAGGGGTCATATTCAATGACTCTCAAGGTGACATTCTAATTTCAATGGTACATGAACACTATCGCAACGTCAATTAGGTTGACATGTGTGTGACCACTCCAACTTCCCCCAGGGGTCATATTCAATGACTCTCAAGGTCACATTCTAATTTCAATGGTACATGAACACTACCGCAACGTCAATTAGGTTGACATGTGTGTGACCACTCCAACTTCCCCCAGGGGTCATATTCAATGACTCTCAAGGTGACATTCTAATTTCAATGGTACATGAACACTATCGCAACGTCAATTAGGTTGACATGTGTGTGACCACTCCAACTTCCCCCAGGGGTCATATTCAATGACTCTCAAGGTCACATTCTAATTTCAATGGTACATGAACACTATCGCAACGTCAATTAGGTTGACATGTGTGTGACCACTCCAACTTCCCCCAGGGGTCATATTCAATGACTCTCAAGGTCACATTCTAATTTCAATGGTACATGAACACTATCGCAACGTCAATTAGGTTGACATGTGTGTGACCACTCCAACTTCCCCCAGGGGTCATATTCAATGACTCTCAAGGTGACATTCTAATTTCAATGGTACATGAACACTATCGCAACGTCAATTAGGTTGACATGTGTGTGACCACTCCAACTTCCCCCAGGGGTCATATTCAATGACTCTCAAGGTCACATTCTAATTTCAATGGTATATGAACACTATCGCAACGTCAATTAGATTGACATGTGTGTGACCACTCCAACTTCCCCCAGGGGTCATATTCAATGACTCTCAAGGTCACATTCTAATTTCAATGGTATATGAACACTATCGCAACGTCAATTAGGTTGACATGTGTGTGACCACTCCAACTTCCCCCAGGGGTCATATTCAATGACTCTCAAGGTCACATTCTAATTTCAATGGTATATGAACACTATCGCAGCGGCAAGATCATCACATATTTTCATAATTGATTTCACATTTCTGGATAATATTTCTGTTATTCATCTCCGATACTTTCCTATATCCATTGATATGGTTTATTTATTCATTACAATGTGAAATCCACTGTAAGTGTACATGGTGGTCGTTACATCACAAGGAAATTGAGATTATATTATAAATTTTCATTGTTTGTTTCGAGAATTTCGAAATATTCAAATTATATTTCAAAAATATATTATTGTTTTTGCTTGTTTTAGTAGATGAGATTTAGAATCCCCTTTTGGATGTATGAAATATTATGACTATGACCCAAAACGGGGTACAGAAGTATTGCTGATGACTGGAATTTCCAGCTTGTACTGCATGCCACAAGGACTAAGCATAGTCGAAACCCTAGTTTATTGTTGTTAAATTGAAAATTAAAATGTCGGGGGCGAGAATCGTCGGGGGCGAAATTTCACGGGGGCGAGATTGCTGGGGGCGAGTGGACCGGGGGCGAAACGTCTGGGGGCGAGATTGCCGGGGCGAGATGGCCTATAACCGGTTTTAGTCTACACCAAATTACTAACCGTTTGAAACGTTTGAAACGGCGTTACTAGCGTTGACTAGATTTCAAAAATTTTAAGCGAATTTTTCTGAAATTCTATGACACGTATTCTTAATACAATATCTTTAGATGGCTTTTACTCATTAATTCAGGCATTAGTTGGCATCTACCAGTAGAGTTTAAATTTTAATCAGGCTCTCAGTGTAGATATTGCAACTTATGATTTCAGGACCACAAATGTAACATATTTAAATATAGCACATTCCATCAATAATTTTTGCACAGAAACCCGAAATAGTGGCAATTGCAATAGGAAATCACTAAAAAATTCCAGATTTTAAATCGAAATCTCAAAAAAAACGCTCAAAAAACTGTTTTTTAAACAACAAACACTATGTATTTCCAATTCTCTAGAAATGTCTCCCCAAAACATCAATTCCCACCTCATTATTCAAATCACCTCCTTTTGGTTCCCCAATAATAACAAAGTGCAAAGTCCCAGAATTGTCAACCATCCGCAAAAAACTTACAAACTCTATCCAAACCCTCCGTATTTTTGCCAAATCCAGGCAATTTAAAGCCAAGAAAATGTTCTTCTGTTTCCTATTCTCTCTAAATATTTCCATAGATCTTAGAAAAAAGCTCCAACCTGCCTATTATTCGGATAGGGAACGGATAGAGCGGATTTGTGGAAAGAGCCTCAGGACTGGAATTTAGATTCCGTTCATGTCCCTCGAATATTGTTTGCATTTTATTCCATACACTCCTCCATTACTACCAACTGAATACATGAATACCCAAGGAGCTATAATAATAGGAATACACGAAACCAAAAATTCGGGTTTTTTCCATTGAAATTTCAACACAGTTCTAAATTCAATAGGACAGAGCCTGCTTTAAGGTCCTGTTTGATGCAAAACAATTCCGAAATCTCCGTACAATTTACAATTCCCCCCGTTGAGACAATTGAAATTTGGAGTTGGGCTCTTGTGCCTATAGATTATATCTGGAGCCGGGATCAATGGAATGGATCGGATCGATTGGACGTATTTTGCATCGGAATTTTGAATCAAGCAATCCCGGGGGGCCATTGGATTAGACTACTTGGGCTCTAAGTTCGCCAAGCCGAGGATTTCTTATTTCTCAGGGAGGCGGGAGTTATTGGCTATTCTATTCTATCCCTTTCTAAACGATAAAAGTCTCCTAAAAGTCACTGTAATAACTTAAGGATGGACTGGGGCAGAGGGGGTCTTTTCCGGGGGTGAAATGAGATCGTTAATCTGTTAATTTGCAATTTTTAGATCGAGTTAGGGGTTATGTGATAATTATGTCCGTTTGTACGCCTGTCGTTTGGTGACCCAGTAGAGGGACAATGGCTAAACGGGTTGACTAGAAAATTAAAACTTAACACGGTTTTTGATTTGATTGCAAGAGTTTGAAGATCGGTTGACCCGTGGGGGTCAACCAAAGAGGTTAGTATCAGAAATCGGAGCAGGTTTAAAACTTTAAAATTCATACAAATTGATGCATGCCTTGTAGTATGCGGAGAACTCATTACCATCGATTCATTACCAAATCAGTTCGATACTGCATCGTTTCAGAACCGATTCGCTTTCCTAATAAGCTATTTAAGACTGAATACAGTAGTTTTTAGTTAGTACTGCAAACATTTTCGACAGTAAATACAACGTCGTAGATATTTGCACTGAAATAATAATAATTTAACATTAAAAAAAATTGGTAATTAAAATCTGAAGTAAAAGGCTACCTATCTAAACGGCCTAATTCTAAAGCCAAATCCGACAACCTCATTATCGTCGCCTTTAGCAAACTCGGTGGACAATCAAAATTACTTCATTGTAACCCCAACTTAAAAACAGCGCGCCGCGCGTAGCTATTACCCCTTGCCTCAATCACTTTAAACCGGATGGCAAATTGCAATTAGCTAAACTTTGATTGACTTTGACAGTCGGAGAAGTTCCCTTGTAAAGCCACGCCTGAGAAATAGTGAAAGAAATAAGTAAAGTCCGTGTCACATGTGGTTCGGACACTTCCAACCTCCAGCTTCTTCTTCCTAAAATCTTCTCTAAAAAAGGAGAAGGAAAAGTTGTAACAAAAGAGAAAGATTTGGACACGTTTTGGCGATTATGACAACTGCAGCCCTTGGCAACTTTTGGGAGCCAGATACGACACTATAGAACCGAGTTAGCAAAATATATTTATACGAGACACCAGCACGTTTGCCAACTATTTCCAAGTTCCCTTTGTCCTAGTCCTTGGGACAGACTTGTCACTGGAATGGGTTATTACTTATTTGCTTAGGTTGTAATAAAACAGGGTTATGGAAGAGGTTTATTTATTATCCCCGCAGAGAAAGTTACAGACGCAGTTTTAATGCTCACAAACTCAAATTGATATTCCAATGAGTTTTATTCTTAATTAATTAAATTAGAGATAAAAATGTCCACGTACCTCTCGGCTCAAAACCATTAAAATTATGTGAAATGGGAATGGAGAAATTTTCATTTGCAAAGTTCTTGAGAAGGACTTGCATGCCGGATAGGTTCAAGGATTTTTCGTTTTAATGGACGGAACCGGGGTAATTAAAACCGGGGAGTTTGAATTTGTAAGTACGCGCAATTTTTATATGACGTCGTTAATTTAAAAAATGAATCTGCTTGAGTTGGTACTAGTTTTAGCTACCGCCTTAGTTGATCATCTAAACGTTGAGAAAATCATAAAACCGGATATAGCTTCGTTATCTTCGAATTTTTTTAAGTTCAGCTGTGGTTCGAATCTCAAACGCTGGTGGAAAAATCTTTGAAAACTGAGTTTTATCGGAAATCGTGAAACCAGAAAAACTGAAATGTTCGGTCACAATTTAAATTTTTCTACCAAATTGATGAATTTCCCGATTTTTTTCATTTGATTTCGTTAAAATCGGACTTCCAAACCAAGAATTGTTTTGAGGTTACCGGTGAGAAATTGGGTTTTCTACCAGAAATCTGTATCTCAAAGTTAGAAACCGGTTGGCGTTAGCCCGCAATTTTAAATCTCCCGCATTTCTCATAATACTCAAAATATTTAAGTAAAACTTTTTCGCGGTTTCATCAATCTTCCCTTAAATAACATTGTAGCGGGAAAAAATTCAATTTGAATCCTGCACCATGCAATAACTAAATAGATACTCCGGCGTTCCCAAACCAAATGTACAACCCTATTTTCCGATTCAAACACTGGAAAGATCCGCTTTTTCCAACCTCATCCAAACGAGCCGGAATATTACTTGCTAACATTCAATAGTATTTAATTTATTGATTGCATCGCTAGAGTCTTGTTTTGTTTGCTCTTCCCAATCCTACCTCCGCCTCGGGAATTATGGAATTCATTTTGCAAACTGGAATTACTGGATAGAAGAAGTACGGCGGAGGAAATCAAAACAATCTGTAGATTCAATTTATAACTCATGTTATGATAACATAAGCATAACCCAGTTTCATATTTCCATATGCTTTCTCCAGGAGTTTGAACAGCTCGTCCAATCCTCCAGATAAATAATATTAGCTCAAGCATAAAACTTACAACCATATGTTGCAAATCCCAAGCTTAGGAAATAAAACTACGACAGCCTCAAATCCTGAATACACTTGCTCCAGACGGAAGAGTTCATAAATAAATACCTACAGACTTTCCAGACATCCTGATTTCCATGTCATGGCCCATACACTCAATCCCTGACTTCCATTTTTACACAATTTACCTTCGTTTTTGTATTTTTATATCCTAGTCAGCCGTGCTTTTTATACCAAAGCAACTCAACCCGAACTAACCTGAAGAACTAAACGAATATATTACGGCCTTTACAGAGAAGACTATGTCAAATCTGCTGGAGCATTCGCAAAATTTGGCGGAAGATTTTAATTTATTTGTCGGGTTTTAAGAAGCGGCTTGCAATGCCAAAAATTAAATCTTGCAAGATGACATTTGACCCAAATCTAACAATAAGATGTATATAGTACGACATCTATGGGATTATAATAAACTTTGACTATATTTACTAATTTCTTGGCTTAGGTTAAGGTTAGGTATAAATCCCGCGGAATTTAGAGCCTTATAACAAAATCTGAATTTTTATGCAGATGCGCTAAGAAATACATATATCGGCTTTTGATAAGCATTTACTATACTTATTAATTTAAGCAGGTTTTAACTATTCTGCGGAAATCAGGGTCTTATACTTAAATCAGATTTTTGACCCACTTTTCAGTAACTTCGGAGAAAAACGTCGATGACCACGATGCGTTTTAAACTTTCCCGGCATTTAGACAGAGTCAATCTATGTCCAATCTATGGGCGACCCCTATCGGTGCAAATCCTCTCCATACAAATCCTCGCCATAGAATTCTACAACAAGGGCTCTGGCAGTGTGGGTAATTCTAAGGAAGTTTAGACAAAGGGAGGCTTTGGAAGTTTGAAAAGACTAAATGAGGCAATAAATTAGCATATGATCCGGAGACATTTTGAAGAGAGAGGCGAGGGATTCGTAAAATTCCTTTTCATACAGAAAGAGAGAGGATAATAGTGACTCTGTATGATTATTATGGGATACACGTTACTATCAGATATACAGGGTGTTCCAATAAGAAGTCCCACTAGCAAAAGAGTCGTCCTTAGCATCCAACATTGACCAATCGGAAAGAGAAAGTGCATAATCGTGGAACACCCCGTATGTTACGTTGGTTGGTTATGGGTCACATTGCTTACCAAGGGATATTTTTGTTGCTAGAGTGCTAGTCTTTTTGGAACACCCTGTATATATTCCCGATCTATATCAGCTATAGGAGGAGGATAGGGAATTAGGTTTACGACTATTATAAAGAAGAGGGAGAGATTATTCGGAGGGAATTGGGACAATAGGGACTGGATTTCCATGATGAAGCAATGAAGGCAGTTAAGGACGGAGAATGAGTCGTCAACGGAGACGAGTGACTTTTATCGCTTTTATCTCCCACGTTAAATTAAACCATATGAACCTCTCAAGACCGACCCACATCCTCCATGCATATAAATATACAACCAGCATCTACATGGGAGACTATATCCAGTCAGAATGGAGTCAGTCCGACGTTACCAGCTGACGGTTACTAAGTAGCCTTGAGACAATGGCGGCTCGGCTGCAAGAGTGTCAAGCCCAAGTGACAAACGTCTGGAAGTTGACTGGAGGGTAGGATTGTTCAAACAAACTGCCGTTTTGAACAGATATAACATGTTTATTTTAGGCTAACTTATTTAATCAGTTTCAGTAAGTTTTAGTAACCATTCCAATGATGTAAATAATGCTTGATGGAGAGTGCGGGGAATGGTTCAGAACTGAGCCATGCGCATGTGCACGTCTAGACTAATTTCCACATACTCCCACCATTTATTTTAAGACGTACTAAAGTTTTAAAATAGCTACTAGAAATCCCGGATGGAAATTTATTAGAATGCTCTTAAATTCTATAGGAATAATATTCTGAGCTTATTCATGCAATATCGAAAAACCTGATCAAATATATCTTCTTGGGATAACTAGAAACAAACAACCGTATTTACGAACTCTTGTTTTAGAAACTTCAATTTCCCATCATTAGGAATCTGAAGTCAGGGAATAAAATCGGAGGGACTAACAACAAATATATTTGAACAAGCTGGATGGAAATACAAACTTTCACCGATTTTTGTTGTCTCAAAATCAGTTGCAATCTGAGCCCTAAGCCTAGTTTTATAACCCGAGAACTTTCTCCACAATTTACGAACAGACCAGATCTCAAGGACACTTCCATAAGCCATAAAGAACAGGCAAATTTGAAAATTGCTAAATTGGCAATAAATTACGGACTTATCCCCGGTAATAAGCAACTTCTTGAAATAAGTATACAAGTTTGACGATATTGGTGAAAGTCTCCAAAATCAGGTGAGGTCGGTTGTAGGCTGTAGGTTGTCGGTATCCAAAGCAAAATCTATTATTTACCAAAACGAATGGCATTTGCCCGCTACACCCTTGTTTAAAATTAGTGGCTGACTTTCGGGTGGTGGTGGTGATATTTGCGTCGATGACATTAGCTGCCAAGGGTGCGGTGGGTGTGGTTGCTAATAAATTTTTAGATGATAATAATATAATTAAAGTACTGGTAGAGTCTCATCTCAGAAGAGATCTTTATTGGAGAACAATAGCCTCGTCCTCTCATGTTTCTCCGAGATTGTAAAGGGTATAAGACGAAAGTAAGAAGTCAAAGAGAAAGCCAACTTGGCCCGTGGTGGTTGGTTTGGCGGTGGTGGTGGATAAAAGAAATATCCGTATGCCCTTCTCTCCTGCTTCTAATATTAATAACAAAAGATGAAATTGTGTAGAGAGATAGAGAAGAATGACAGAGATGTTTGGAATGATGGAAGGCTGGTTCACCAAAAGAATATCAAAATCCACACCATTCCATAAGACCTTTCGGCCGTTTGGAGGACAAGGGAACCTCTTTAGATGTAAAAACCAGCGTAAAATATTTGCAAACCAGAAATTACTAGCCATTTTTAAGCCAGATAATTGTTGACCTTTGACCTAAAAGGTCATCTAATGAACGTTTACTCTGTGACAATGTCAGTGATGGCATTAATTCAACGGTACAATTTCGAGGTATCGCTTTGAGTGACTGTATCTACGATACCTAAAAGTCTGATTTTACTCTATGGGTGAGGTAATCTGAGATTTTTATTATTTCGTGAGTTCCAGTTTGTTGTTCCCAACTCACGTTTTACATCTCTTTCAGTTTGTATCTACTATACCTATAACTCTGAGTTTACTCTATGGGTCAGGTAATATGAGATTTTTATTATTTTGTGAGTTCCAATTTATTGTTTTCAACTCACGTATGTATATATCTTTCCAGTTTCATACTTATCACTCAAGAAAGGCCCCTCGTCCGTCAGAAGAAGCCTTTCAGAATGCCGGGTCTCTTTGATTCTCATTTCAGAATTTCCAAATAATATCGGAGCAAAAGTCAAACTTGTACCCACAAGAACCTCAACTGAACTCCGGAAGAGGATTGCAAATTTCAATGCGTGGAGCCTTTTTCGGCGGAGAAACAGAAAGAGAGCACATTTCATCGAAAACCAAACAAAACGGAGGGCATTTGGAATCCATTCTCTCCTCGTTTTGTTGTCTAGAATACAAGAACCTTAACCAACAATAAGAATGGATTCCATCAACGATGAACAAGAAGGGTTCAAGAGAGCAACGCCTTTTCTTAACATCGGGGCCGTTCATGGACAACGATTTTATCTGAAAATAAGACTTAAAATGTCAAAATAAGACACACAAGTTAAAAAGTCCTGGTTTAGATTAAAAAAATATGTCAGTTTGATTAAAATGTACGAAAAAGCAACGTCCTAAAACGAATGATTTGGTTCCTTATACTCAACGCCCCAAATGCCGAATTCGAACTTTGATAAGGCTCAAGAAACTGCGTTCAAATACGTAGTTTTTCACATCAGGGCCGTTCATCGTCCACGATATTATCTAAAAATAAGACTTAAAATGTTGAGATAATTGAGTTAAAATGTTAAAATAATCATATCATCCCATGAAACAATCGCGGACGGACGGACAGACACGACTGTTCTTAATACACTTTTATGAAAGCTCTTAAGCAAATGTAGTTTTGAAACCGATTTAAAGAGATACTTCCATCGAGCATAGGCAGACTGTTTCTAATTAATGTTTTTAAGTTGTAAGACTTAATTAGCTCAACTAACAATGAGAAAATGTGGTTTTGAAACCTGATATTAAACAAATTTAGGACGGACGGACAGACAGGATTAAGATTTTCGAATCTTCCACATTTAAGAACCCCATGTTTTTTTTTAAATTTTCGTAGAAATACCGGAAATCCAACGCATTTTAACTACAACAAGACCAACGTTAACAATAAGACCATGAGATTATGAATGACCCCCACTGCCTGTCAGGTATGTAGAGGAATAGTAGGTAAGATTATTGGGTTCGAAATCCTTATTGATTTGAAGGGCCTTCGCTTCCTCGTGCTTTCCCCACCAGACTGTCTCTCTCCGATGGACTTACCGATTTCCGTTATTTATTCCAACCCCGTTATTATCCTGTCTTACTATATTTTTTTTATAGAAAGTTGGCGTATTTTGAACGTTGAACTCGAGTATTATTATTATTATCCACCATCAACATCAACCCGGCGATGGTATAATAATTGAGGGACGGATGGATTCCTGGAGCATTATCATTATTCCACACCGTCTTGTTACAAAACAGAGTCTCCTTGGCTCAAATGCACTTCAAGGCTGAGGAGACACGCACAGGAGGAGGTCCTAAGTGCCTCCGTCTAATCAACTTGAAAGAAGCAACTCAATGGACAGGTTTCCGTCTGGCTTCGAGAAATCGAGAATATAGCTACGAAAAATGCAATAATGTCGGGATAATATTATTATTGATCTTGATCTTGGGGTCAAATGATAGGAACTTATTGATCGAGGAGGGCACACCCCATTTGCAACGATTCAGCCAGTGGGGGTAAAATACTGTAATTCCGTGTGAAAGTTCAAATATAATAAATTAAGCAAACGCCAATCTGGGGTTTAATTCATCGATTTTTTAAAATTTTCCTTACTTTACCTAACAATATGTAAAAAATACCTGTAAGGAGATATATCTAGTGCAGGGGATTTAGTTACGGACTTAATATTTCAAACTGGTTTTATTTAATACTTACAGTATATTATTGGAATAAAATTATTCAACAAACAAAGCAAGCACAAAGTGCAATTTAAAATAGCATGTTTGAACTAGTTTAATAAACTTGATCCGATTACTTAGCTCATGTAGATTGATGAACTTTCATGAACAGTATATAAGATTATTCCTCTATCTTCTGAATACGTTATATATCACCCCAAGAGTATGAATCATGGAGAATTTGTCTTTAAGATGATTCAAGGACTATTTTAAGCCTCTTAACGTAATAAAAAATGAGCAGGGTTCCAAAGTTGAAGCAATGCGGGTTTTTAGAGATTAAGTCGTTGAGCAGGATTTATTTTTACGTGTTCTTATATTTAAATTTGCATTTTAATTATATATTAATCTTGGACTTAAAATATTCACTATAAAACTGAGATCTCTTGAACCATGTTAACATGTTATATCTATAGATATTTTACACTACAAAATTGAGTCACTCTTATATAGCTTAGCTGAAGCCATGATCAGCTAACCCTCTAAATCTTATAACATATTCTGAACCTATATCAACATTTGGCCTCTCAAATTCAATACAGCTTTATATTCTTCGATTTAACTGTGAAACGGGATTTCGTACATCCCAAGGTTATTCCAAACACCATCATGTTACATCAGTTAATATGTTTGCAATCCTCATATATACTAAAACTAAACAAATAGAAACACCGGATTTGTGGAATATATGCAATCCCTGTAGAATGAATCTTATCCCACTCTTTCATCCTGTTTTGGCCCATTTCCATCCGGTCTTGGTTTTAATTCAATCTCTCGTTTAGATTCTGAGCAATAATTAGTCAGTGAATTTATTCCATTCGAACCAAACTGATGTGTTAAAATCCAGTATAATTCCTGTCATTTAGTTATTGCAAAGTTTTAATTCACAATGGAAACACGAGACGACTCCTCCCGTTTTCTGAAAGCGTTTGAAATTAAAGAGACTCTGGGATCAGGTAGTTTCGGTGCCGTGTTCAAAGTGTCAAAAAAATGCATCGGGGACGAGTTTGATTATTTGCGGTTGTCAAGTTCGGAGGACGGGAGCCCGGAAATATCGTTCGAAACTGACTTTGCGGTTAAAATCATCCCCGAAGGAAAAGTCACTGAAGTTAGCCCTGCAGCTCAACTAGTTCACCCTCATATTGTTCCAGTCTATAACATTTGGGCGGAAGGTGAGGGGTCAAAGGTCAAGGATTTGGACGATATTCGGGAATTTCTAGGAAAGCAGAGGGTATACACTTCGAGCAGTTCTTTTGATAGTGATCGAGGTCAAGGGGGCGAAGGCCAAAGTTGCGAAGGTCAAAGTGGCGAAGGTCAAAGTGGCAAAGGTCAAAGTGGCAAAGGTCAAAGTGGCGACCGTTGCTGGACCATAGCCTCAAGTTTCCTGATCCCCCCGTTTTTGCTCGTACAGATGGAGTTTTGCACGGAAGGTGATTTGGACAACTACCTCTTAAATAAGAGACCGTTCCTGTCCACTAAGGACGATCCTGATTGGTAAATCTTACTTAAACAACATTCAAATCCCGACAGAGTTTTTAAACTGGGATTGCTGAAAATTAATAAAAAGCTTGTGTTGGCTTCAGAGTCAGCGTAGAAAGCACGTACGATTTTAAATGAGTTGATGACCAAATGAATTTAATGGAACCAAATGTACCAGTCCGGCATTTGTTGCCATCACCAAATTTACATTTACTAAAGCCGAGCTTGAGGTCCTCTTTGGAATGACTGGTATATTAAGACGAATTGGTTTCGTCTGCAGCTTTACTTTAAATTCGGAAATTTAATAAGGGTATACCTTTAATTTAGATTGTTTTAAACTAACGACAAACATGGTTTCCAGTTTTCAGCTTTATTATCCCGAGACCCAAAATTTCTTCATGCAAATCCTAGAAGCCCTCTCCTTCATGGAACTCAAGGACATTGTCCACGGGGATTTAAAACCGAATAACATCTTCCTAACTCGTAAACCCAGTAGTGGAGCATTGATACTCAAAATCGGAGACTTCGGGCTCTCATCCCCGATGATGGGTTTTGCAGCTTCGACAGAACTGAAAAAACCTCAAAATCCAGCACTGGTCCGTTCGTTCAAGGAAATTAGAGAAATTGCCAAGGACAAATTTAGCTATTTTAAAAGTCCGGAATTGTTGGAAGTTTCAACTTTCCAAGAGTTTAGAAAAATTGCGAATGGAGCTACGCACAAGAGTGATATGTACTCCCTGGGACTTATCTTCATCACCATGTTAATTCCATTTAAGTCGAAGACTGACCGAAATGACAGTTTGTACGATGCGAGAGATTCTAATTTTCATAACAAGGTATATGTACAGTAATGAATAAACAGTTCCAAACGATTTGCGGAAAAAAGCGTCCCATGAAAAGCGTCCCATGAAAAGCGTCCCATTATAAACGTCCATGTGAATTGCGTCCCAAACAAAAAGCGTCCCTAATAAAAAGCGTCCCGAACAAAAGGCGTCTATTGCAAAATGCGTCCGTACCAAAAGCGTCCCTTACAAAAAGCGTCCCTAATTAAGAGCGTCCCCCTATATCCGTTGTTTAAAAATGTGTGCTGCAAAGATTATGCACCAAGCCCACAAAGTATTTTTCAACAAGTTTTACGACTGAAATCCTTCTCGAATAATCGTCGCATTACAATAAACCATAAGATATAATTTGTTTTAAAGTTTTTTTAGATTTATAATAGATATAAAAATATATTGTTTATTAGCATTTACTTATTAATAGTGTACATAGTAGATATATCAGGTTAATGTTTTCATCAAATTATGAAGTTTATTATTTACAAAAATTATGGTTTCATTTTACTATCACTAATTTAATTAACGAATAAGATTACTGAAGTCCCTTTTACTTCGTGACTTCAGAAAAATACTTTTTAAAACATCTAATTAAGTACTTTTGTGGGCTTGGTGCATAATCTTTGCAGCATACATTTTTAAACAACGGATATAGGGGGACGCTTTTAATTAGGGACGCTTTTTGTAAGGGACGCTTTTGGTACGGACGCATTTTGCAAGGGATGCCTTTTGTTCGGGACGCTTTTTATTAGGGACGCTTTTTGTTAGGGACGCTTTTTGCAAGGGACGCAAATGATATGGACGTTTATAATGGGACGCTTTTCATGGGACGCTTTTCTCCGCATACCGTTCCAAACGCATATCGACAAAGGGTGAAACAACACAAAAAGGACCTCAAGCAGTATTTAATGTTGTTGCACGACACATGAGAGACGTTTTCTATAAGATTCTCACATTTCCCCAATCATTGAGTAAAGGCATATACATCATTCAATAACATTTGACCGTGCCTTTCCAACCATGTAGCACACATGTACAGGTTGTATTTTGAAAAAATGTGACCTTTCACAGTGCTCGCTTGACCTTTGCCCTAAACGGTTCTCAAACTAACTCAGCCTCCGCTGGATGGTCATAAATGGTTTCGTGAAAGAGAATTTGAAAATCTCTAACCGTTCGCGTTCGAGAGTTAGAGTGCGAACGGACGGACGGACGGACGGAAGGATAGACAGACAGACAGATCAAACCCATTAAAGGGTTTCACCCTTTAATAATCCGCTGGAATTTCCCAAAATCGTATTACTCGACGACTCTAATAAATTTCTTAATAACTATAGAATTTTACAAATCTGGAAAAATACCGCGGCGACAACGAATTTTCTTGGATTAAGAAGCTCATCTCTCCCAAAATTTCGGATCGGCCGCTAGCCTCCGAACTTCAGGAATGGACAAAAAACGTCGATGGTTACGTAATCGACTACGGAAGACCCACGTCTAAATCGGAGTTAGACCTTGGACTTGTCATGTTCGAAAACTACAAAGACGACGAATCTCCCGAAACCGGTCAAATTGACGACGAATTGGACATAGTTCTTCGGAAATGGTTTCATCGGCACTTTAACACTTACTTAAAGAAGCTTCTACACGACGCTTTAATCAGCCTTCCAAACAAATCTGATGACCTCATCATCCAAGTCCGTGACTATCTTGACAGTAATCCCGACACAATTTCCAGTAACATGGTTGACCTCCAATATTTTAACCTTAAAATCGGGTCTGTTTTGGCGGAGGGACTCGAAGACCTGGGAAAGCTTGAATCTGAATTCAAACTGGCATTGACTTACATGAACTTAAAAACCCCGCAGGGTTTTGCTGAGTCCTTCGTCATTTTGACGAGGATTCAGAGTGCGGAGACTTTTCAGAAGCTGGAGCTCTCTCACGATTTCAAACTAAAAATTATTGCTTATGCTCTACAGTTGAGGTGTATAGAGTTTGACCAAGAGGACGAATTAAATGCAGAATTTAATTTTGAGTTTGACCCTGAGGAGCTGGAGGTCAGATTGGAAGAGGTGGAGGAACTCTACAGGACTTTGACCCCGTGTGGTCCCGACTGTAAGGGTCCGTTGGAACATTCGACGATGAACTTGCTATTTTGTGTCCAGGCGAAAATACTGGTAAAATTAGGTAATTTTCAGAGATTTTTATATTTATTTCACTAAAGTGGTGGTGGAAAGCCATTTTTATTACCCATAACGGAATAGAAAATTAGCGGGAATCCTTGATTTTTCGATTTCCTTCTAAATTTCCCGGTAACATTGTTCATATTTTTTTCCACCAGCCTAATAAAGGTGAAAATGTACTTGGAGTGTGAAGTCTATATTTTCCTGGTTTTTTGACTGCTTTAATTTTATTTGCTTAGGACGTACTAAATCTGCTGTGAAATTGTTCGACCCAATCATGTCAACCATCGCACTAGAACTTGCAGAGCCGGAAGAACATGAACTATCTCAATTCACCCCTAAAGTCTTGCTAAAATATTGTGAATTCCTCGCAGTTTGCGATCGAGTTAAAGAGGCGCTTGAAAACTACCGGGAACTTGGCAGATATTATTTGAACAAGTCGGATTCAGAGGCTTGTCAAACTTTTCTAGACAATCTGCTCCAATTGTACGAGACCTGTGGATTGAATGTTCCAGATGTAATTGAAAATAACTTGGAGGAGTTATTTGGACCGATAATGATACTCCTCTTCCGAACAATTGTGACAAACAAGGTCAAAAATCTGGAAATCGATCCCAATCAATTTAGTCCGCCAAATTATGAAGATGAGCGGGCTCGAGTCCTAGACTTTGACCGTCTTGATCAACTACCAGAAGATTGAAACTATTCCAAAATTTGACCTTGATTTGTTTAGGCTACTAAAATTTTGATATTTTCAGTTTATAAATCTAAAATAAAATAATTTTTTAAACCCGTCAGCTTGGTTTGCATTCATCGCTGGGTCAAATTTCCAAAAAAAAATGCTCATTTTAAGCTGAAATGAGTTTGGATTGTGATTTGAATTCAATTAAGTGCAAAGTAGTCAAAATGTTTAAAAGTTCAGAGATCTCTAAATCCCTTCACCGCCTAAACAAGATATTATTATTTCTGGATTCCTAATTTTTTTCTTGATTTTTTGGTATATCTCTGCAGTCATAATATTTGTTAATTTATTTTCAAAGTTCATTGTTTGTGATTTTTTAACCTGGTTAATATCAAAACGGGCGGCTAATTTTGCTATTTTAATCGTTAGTATTAATTCTATATTCAACACAAAAAAAATCAGGCGATTCTGGATATGACACTTCGGGAACTTCCCTTGTCAGGTCTCCTAAACCCTGTTTTTTTTATATTTTACATTGCAATATTAAGTCACTTGAAACGAAATTACAGGATTGATTTACATAGCCGAAAGCCATGATTAGCTAATCCTATATATACAACTTGTATTATAACACATTCTGAACTTTTAACATTTAACATCTCAAATTCTATTCTAGCTTTATATTATTTCATTTAACTGGGAAACAGCTTTCACATTTTTCGCACATCTCAAGGTTATTCCTAACATCATTATGATACATCAATTAATGTGTTTACAATGCCGCAAATTAAACAAGCTGAAAATATGGATTTGTGGAGTATATGTAGATGACAGCAGAATGATGTATGAACCGTATCACACACTTAATCCTGTTATTTGCCCACCGTTCCATATCTGCAATAAATGATTTCGGTATTCTTCAATCTCTCGATTTGATTCGGAGACGGAATTAGTCAGAGAATTCATTCGATTGAACCAAACTGATGTGTTAAAATCCAGTACTTTCTGCCGTTTAGCTATTATAAAATTAAAGATCACAATGGCAACAGGAGACGATTGCTCCCGGTTTCTGGACGCTTTTGAAGTTAAGAAAACGCTGGGATCGGGTAGTTTCGGCGCTGTATTCAAAGTGTCAAAGAAATGCATCGGGGACGAGTTTGATTATTTTCGGTGGTCAAGTTCGAAGGACGGGAGCCCCGAAATGGCGTTCGAAACCGAGTTTGCGGTCAAAGTCATCCCCGAAGGACAAATTACTGAAGTTAGCCATGCAGCTCAACTCGTTCATCCTCATATCGTGTCAGTTTACAATATTTGGGCCGAGGGTGAGAGGTCAAAGGTCAAGGATTTGAACGGGATTAGGGAGTTACTAGAAGAACAAAGGGAATGCTTTTACAGCAGTTGATTTGATGGTGATAGAGGTCACAATTGCGAAGGCCAAAATGGCGAAGACCAAAATGGCGAAGGTCAAAGTAGCGAAGATCAAAGTGGCGAACGTGGCTGGACCATAGCCTCAAGTTTCCTCATTCCCCCATTTCTGCTTGTACAAATGGAGTTTTGCACCGAAGGTGATTTTGACAACTACCTTAATAAAAGACAGTTTCCGCCGGCTATGGACGACGCTGATTGGTATAATTTAATTACCTGAAACGATTTTTAATGATGACTGAACATTCCCAATTGTGCAACCTCAAATTTTCGTAACCCGTTAAAAAACCTAGAACAGCTCAAAACAACTAACTTTATGTTAGGGACTATCGGTGACTAAAATCGTTTTGACCTAGTCAAATAAATGGAAAGGTCAAGAAGCACAATAAATATCAAGGTTTAAAATCGCTAAGTGTCATTTAAAAAATAACTGGTTCCGATTCCGGCACAAAATGTTTTTAATTTTCAACTAATTAAACATTAAACCCGAAAAAGGGGCAAAAACAAAAAAGTTGACTATTTTTTACTTCCCCAGTTCTATAATCTCTCATCTAGTTTTTAACACTGCTGAATTGCTTTTACAAATGAGACAGGTTAACTAGATATTGAGCTGTACCTTTGAGAATGATCCCTTGTAATATCCTTACATTCACATACAAATTACCGGCTAGCCATTTCGTTTTTCTTAAAAAAAAACTTGATTTCCAGTTTCAACTTTTATTATTCCGAGACCCAGAACTTCTTCATGCAAATCCTGGAAGCCCTCTCCTTCATGGAACTCAAGGGTGTTGTCCATGGGGATTTAAAACCGAATAACATTTTCCTAACGCGTAAACCCAATCATGGAGCACTGATACTTAAAATCGGAGACTTTGGGCTCTCACCACCAATGATCGGTTTTGCAGTTTCTAAAGAACCGAGTGACATAAATCCAGAATTCAACCGTTCATTCCAGGAAATTAGAGAACTAGCAAAGGACAAGTTCAGCTATTATAGAAGTCCGGAATTGTTGGAAGTTTCAATTTTCCAAAAATTTCGAAAAATTGCTAGCGGAGCAAATCACCAGTGTGACATATACTCCTTGGGACTCATCTTCATCACAATGCTAATCCCGTTTAAATCCGAATCGGACCGAAACGACAGTTTGTACGATGCGAGAGAGTCAAAATTCAATAATAAGGTATGCCCCGTAGTGCATAATCCGTTTGAATTTTCAAAATCGGTTATCAATTTCTTGATTTTATCGAATATCTTAGAATTTTCAAAATCTGGAAAAATATCGAGAACAGGAATTTTCATGGATTAAGCAACTGATCTCTCACAAAATTTCGGATCGACCCCTGGCCTCCGAACTACAGAATTGTATCAAAAACGTCGATGGTTACGTAATAGACTACGGAAGACCGACACCGAAATCGGAGTTAGAGCTTCGACTCGTCATGTTCGAAAACTACAAAGATGGTAACGGTCAAAATGACGACCAATTGGACAGTATTATTCGGAAATGGTTTAATCGGCATTTCAACACCTATTTAAAGCAACTACTCCACGATGCTTTAATCAGTCTCCCGAACAAATCTGACGACCTTATTCTTCGAATACGTGATTACCTCGACGACAATCCCGAGACAATTGCCAGTAATATGATTGACCTACACTATTTTAACCTTAAAATCGGAACTGTTTTGGCAGAGGGACTGGAAGACCTTGGGAAGCTTGAAACAGAATTCAAACTGTCATTAGGTTACATGAACTTAAACACCCCGCTGGGTTTCGCAGAGGCATTCGCCATTTTGACGAGGATTCAAAGTACGGAGACTTTTCGGAAGCTGGAGCCCTCTCACGAGTTTAAACTGCAAATCATTGCTTTTGCACTTCAGTTGAGGCGCTTAGAGTTTGGAGAGGAGGGGGAATTAACTGCAGAATTGACCTTTGACCCTGAGGAGCTGGAGGTCAGATTGGAAGAGGTGGAGGAGCTTTACAGGACTTTGACCCCGTGTGGTCCGGACTGTAAGGGTCCGTTGGAACATCTGACGACGAACATGCTTTTTTGTGTCCAAGCGAAATTACTGACGAAATTAGGTAATTGTCTGATTTTTTTTTTTACATATGTTTGTTTGATGGTTTAGATACCAAAGAACACATTTAGGTTCAAAACGTGGTTTATACAGATTAGTTGACTGTTTTAATTATATTTACACACAGGCCGTGTCGACGCCGCGCTTGAATTGTTTCAACCCATCATGTCAATCATCGCACTAGAACTTGCGGAAGCTGAGCCGAATAAATACGAAATGTCTCAATTCACCCCTAAACTCTTACAAGAATACTGCGAACTTCTTGCATTTTGCAATCGAGTTGAGGAGGCACTTGAAAATTACCGGAAACTTGGCAGATATTATCTGAAAAAAGCTGATTCTGAGGCTTGTGAAACCTTCCTTGTCAATCTTCTTGACCTGTACGAAACTTGCGGAATGGATGTTCCGGACATAATTGACAACAACTTTAATGCATTAATTGAGCCGATAATGATACTCCTTGTCAAATGAGAGATCCAAGATCAAACATCTGGAAATTGACCCCCAACAATTTATTCTACCAAATTATGATGATGAGCGGGCTCGAGTTCTGGACTTCGACCTCCTTGATGAACTACCAGAAGATTAAAACTATTCAAAAATTTGGCCTAGATTTGTTGGGGCTACTAAAATTTCGATGTTTTCGAATGGATTTGTAATCTAAAATATTATTATTTCTAACCACTTATGCCTGGTTTACATTCGTCGCAATATAGTAAGTAAACAGTAAGTAAAAAAAGTAAACTACGAAAAGGAGTTTTTAAGGATCTTGTTTGAACCGGTTTAAAAAACTTGATCTAATTTGATTGGCTGCTCTCATGTAGATTCATGAACTTTCATGAATGAATTGTATAAGCAAAGTCAGCCTATCGGCAGTCTCTCCTTAAGAATAACGAAGAATTTGTTTTTTTAGGTGCGATACAAGCACGACTTAGAACCCCTCCAAGTAATAAAAACGAGCAGGGTTCCAAAGTTCCAGACCAGTCGGGTTTTTCATAGTTTGTGTAACTAAATAAGAATAATGTTTGGCATTTCATTTTTAACTGAATGGCCCATGATATTTAAAATCCCATTCCAATTTTATTCCTAGAATTTAAATATGTTTTGCTTAGGAATGCTTTAAATAGATGAAAGCTAAAGCTCTGATTAGCTAACCCTAAAAGTCTTGTCACATTAGTCACACATTCTTAACATCTAAACTCATATGAACATCTCAGAATCGGAATCCTATACTTTATAATGTTTCATCCATATAACTATGAAAGGGATACTCACATATCTCAATCCCAAGGTTGTTCCTCTAAAAACCATCGACCATTCATGTATTACGTGAGTTGAAATGTTTACAATTCAAGAACAAGAAGCAGTAACACGGGGTTAGGCTGATATATTTATATCCAAGGAGAACGAATGTTATCACAAACCTGTTCCATCCTCATTAAATGACTTCATCTTCGACACTTTAGTTTAATCTCTCGTTTGGATTCTGAGTTGGCATTAGTCAGGATATTCATTGCAACCAGATCAGTTCCAATTTCCATTTATTGTCACATTTAAGATCAAAATGGCAACAGGAGGGGTCAGAGACGCTTCCTCACGGTTTCTGGACGCTTTTAACATCGATAAAACGCTGGGATCAGGTAGTTTCGGTGCCGTGTTCAAAGTGACAAAACCAGGTATTGGAGACGAGTTTGACCATATCATCTGGTCAAAGTCGGAGGACGGGAGCCCAGTATTAGCGTTCCAGAAGAACTTTGCAGTCAAAATCATCCCAGAAGGAAAGCTTACTGAAGTTCGTCCAGCAGCTCAACTGATCCATCCTCATATCGTTCAAGTCTACAATGTTTGGGCCGAAGGTCAAAGGTCAAGGGTCAAGGATTTACGAGAAATTCGGGAGTTACTCGAAAATCAAAGGGTGCCCAGTTCAAGTTGTTCGTCTAATAGTGTCCGAGGTCAAAATAGCGAAGGTCATAGTGGCGAAGGTCAAAGTGGCGAAGAAGGCTGGAGCCCAGCCTCTACTTTCCTCGTCCCCCCGTTTATGCTTGTCCAGATGGAGTTATGTACCGACGGGGATTTGGACCAATATCTACTGAAGAGACCATTTTTGCTCACTCCGGAGGACCCTGATTGGTAGGATTAATTAGGCTATTTTGTTTATTGAACTAATGCAAAATATGCTTAGTTTTAAAACTAGGATAGAAAACTGCAAACTTTTGGGGTCTTGGGACAAGAGAGACGATTTCAAGGGAACATTTCCAACAGTAAAATCAGTTTCACTTAAACAACATGGGCATTCAACCGAGATATTAATTTTTTCTTTTTTTCTTAATGTTTTAATACATCCAACTACCCAAAAGCGTTGAGTAGTACTTTTGAGTATGTTCTCTTGCAACAGTCCGTTGACATCTAACGAAACTTATAGCATGCAGATTATCGATGCGTTCGGCAATAATTCCGAAACCTATTTTTTAATTGACGCAAGATTTAATTTCCAGTTTTCAGCTTTATTATCCAGAAACTCAGAACTTTTTCATGCAAATCCTGGAAGCCCTCTTCTTCATGGAACTCAAGGGTGTTGTCCACGGGGATTTAAAACCGAATAACATCTTTCTAACCCGGAAACCCAGTGGTGGAGCACTGATACTCAAAATAGGAGACTTTGGCTTATCGACACCAACTATGGGCTTTGCAGCTTCGACAGATTTGAAGGAGTCTGAAAATCCAAGAGAGACCCCTTCATTCGAGGCGATTAGAGAACAAGCTAGGGAGGAGTTACGGTTTTATTATCGAAGTCCCGAATTAGTCGAAGTTTCGAAATTCAAACAATTTCGAAAAACTGCTAACGGAGCAACGCCGAAGAGTGACATGTACTCTCTCGGAATCATTTTTATCCCAATGTTGATCACATTTAAATCCGAATACGACCGGAACGATAGTTTGTTCGATGCGAGAAATTCTAACTTCAACATGGATAAGGTACATGAAATAGAAATTTCCAACAAATCAGATTTACATTATAAAAAATGTGGCCGAACCCCGGCAAATACACTGCCAATTTTTCGGTACATGGAAAAATAAGAAAAAATGGGACCATTGCGGAATAAAAAATTCACGCTTTCTTCGATGTTTTAATTTACTGTTTAACTAATCTAAACTCGAGTTTTCCAAATTTAGCATTTTGTAGAAAAGAAAAACGTTTTCTGCTACCGTTTGCAAACGCAGCGAATCTGATTCAAAGTCCAAATAGCCCCTATATTTAGTATACCACTACTAAAATGACATATATTCGGGTCAATTTTTTCAATCCGGACATATTATACACCATTTTATCGCAAATTTTGCGTAGACCCCGAATCTGAAATAAAAACTAATTAATCATCGAGACGTTTTTGAGATAAACCCCGAAAACCGGGTAAAAATCAGGTTTTTTCGGGTTTTTCTAATTTTTCGGTGCTTTAAGATTCTAGATGTAGAAAACAAGATACAAAATGTTATTTATGCCTTCATTACGAGCTTAAATCACTAACCAGATTTTCATATCTCCGAAGCGTTGGTGAGATATGTGCCAAATACTAACCCAAAAACCGGTTAAAAATCAGTTTTGTACGAGTTTTCCTCATTTTAACGTATTTTACGTTGATTTTTTTACATTCGATTGTTTCAATTTTCTTAATTATAGCCCCGTATACTGGGCAGTGTAGCATTGAACGCCCCACTTTTCTGCCCCCGGCAGGGGCCCCGCCGGCAGGCGCCAAAATGTCAAAAAAAAAGCAGTTGATTCAGGTTAGGAAGATAGGGTTAGGGTAGGGTTCCGAGATATGCGAGGTAGGTAGGTAGGAGTAGGATATCGAGCTATGCGAGGTAGACAGGAGTAGGATATCGAGCTATGCGAGGTAGCTAGGGGTAGGATACCGAGCTATGCGAGGTAGATAGGGGTAGGACACCGAGCTATGCGAGGTAGACAGGAGTAGGATACCGAGCTATGCGAGGTAGATAGGGGTAGGACACCGAGCTATGCGAGGTAGACAGGAGTAGGATACCGAGCTATGCGAGGTAGACAGGAGTAGGATACCGAGCTATGCGAGGTAGACAGGAGTAGGATACCGGGCTATGCGAGGTAGATAGGGGTAGAATACCGAGCTATGCGAGGTAGATAGGGGTAGGATACCGAGCTATGCGAGGTAGGTAGGGGTAGAATACCGAGCTATGCGAGGTAGATGGTGGTAGGATACCGAGCTATGCGAGGTTGACAGGAGTAGGATACCGGGCTATGCGAGGTAGACAGGAGTAGGATATCGAGCTATGCGAGGTAGACAGGAGTAGGATATCGAGCTATGCGAGGTAGACAGGAGTAGGATACCGGGCTATGCGAGGTAGACAGGAGTAGGATATCGAGCTATGCGAGGTAGACAGGAGTAGGATATCGAGCTATGCGAGGTAGACAGGAGTAGGATATCGAGCTATGCGAGGTAGACAGGAGTAGGATACCGAGCTATGCGAGGTAGATAGGGGTAGAATACCGAGCTATGCGAGGTAGATAGGGGTAGGATACCGAGCTATGCGAGGTAGGTAGGGGTAGGCAGAGGTAGAATACCGAGCTATGCGAGGTATGTAGGGGTAGGCAGAGGTAGAATACCGAGCTATGCGAGGTATGTAGGGGTAGGTAGAGGTAGAATACCGAGCTATGCGAGGTATGTAGGGGTAGACAGAGGTAGGATACCGAGCTATGCGAGGTATGTAGGGGTAGATATCTGAACTAATACACCAGATTGTATCGTTGCTGGGCCTCCAGCAAAACTAAATAGCCCCTGCCCAGCGTTCTGTGGCCTCCCCACCAGTCTTGTTATGTTTCAAAATCATATTTCTCGTGAATTATCCGTTGGAATTACAACATCTTGAGACTATTCTGACCAATTTCTTAATCCTACAGAACAAGAACTTTCAAAACCTGGAAAAATATCGGGGCCAACACGAATTTGCTTGGATTAAAAAACTCGTCTCTCCCAACATTTCGGATCGACCCCTAGCCTCTGAAGTACAAAAATGGACCAAAAACGTCGACGGTTACGTAATCGACTATGGGACACCGGTTTCAAGATCAGATTTGCACCTTTACGTCTGCATGTTGGATGTCTACAAAGAGGGGGAATTGGACGACCAGAATGAAATTCAGACATGGTATCAACGACATGTCAACACCCATTTAAAACTACTCCTCCACGAAGCTTTAATCAGTCTTCCAGACAAAACCGACGAACTCATCATCCGAATCCGTGATTATCTTGACAGCGATCCCGACACAATTTCCAGTAACATGACTGACCTCCAATATTTTAACCGTAAAATCGGGTCGGTTTTGGCAGATGGCTCTGAAGACCTTGGACAGCTCTATTCGGAATTTAAACTGGCACTGAGTCGCGACTTAAGAACCTCGTCAGGACGAGTGGAAGCGTTTGCCATTATGACGAGGATTCAAAATACGGAGACGTTTCAGAAGCTGGAGCCCCTTCACGATTTAAAACTGCAAGTCATTGGTTATATCATGGAGTTTAGGTGCTTAGAGTCTGGAGAGATGGGGGAATTAGCTGCAGGATTGACCTTTGACCCTGAAGAGCTTGAGGTCAGATTGGAAGAGGTGGAGGAGCTTTACGGGATTTTGACCCCGTGTGGTCCGGACTGTAAGGGCCCGTTGGAACAAAACACGACGAACATGCTTTTTTGTGTCCGGGCGAAATTACTGACAAAATTAGGTAATCGCCAGAAATATTTCTCTGCTTTTGTTTTGACCTTGAAATTTTTGCGGACGATTTTCGGCAATATATTGACTCATCTTAAAACTGTATTGCTAATTTTATTCGGTAGCATAATTTGATCTTCGTTTTTATTTTGATTCGCAAAGGCCGTTTTGAAGCTGCGACTGAACTGTTCCAACCCATCATGTCAATCATTACACTCGAACTTGACGAGCTTGAAGGACAGGTATTATCTGAATTCACCCCTAAAATCTTACTGCAGTACTGCAACTTCCTCGTAGTTTGCAACCGACCTCAGGAGGCACTTGAAAAATACCGGAAACTTGGCAAATATTACTTGAAAAAAGCTGATTTCGAGGCTTGTGAAAACTACCTTGATCATCTGCTAGAATTGTACTCAACTTGTGGAATGGAGGTTAACGAGGTTTTGGAGATGTGCAAAAATGATTATGAGTTGATTGTTCCGATAAACGTTTTGCGATGTCGGAAAAATGTGATATTCGAAGCCAAAACGTTGCTGCTTGAAGCACAGGAATTCCACGTGCCAGGTGATCAACTTGAGCGAACTCATTACCTCGATTTTGACCGACTGGGTCAACCCCCACGTGATGGAAACGCTACTAATTAACTTTTGCACTAATTAATTATTTGA
Organism: Desoria tigrina; assembly: GCA_906901685.1. Classification (NCBI taxonomy): domain Eukaryota; kingdom Metazoa; phylum Arthropoda; class Collembola; order Entomobryomorpha; family Isotomidae; genus Desoria; species Desoria tigrina. The sequence continues at coordinate 888,103 of CAJQTU010000029.1, forward strand.
TCCTAATCTGCGAAATAAGACCTTAAATATCCTCTGTACATGAAAAATTGAATTTTTTTTAATAATCAAATACTTTTAGTTTATAAAATGCCTATAAATGATTTCCGGGTTGAAAGTTGAAAAATTAAAATTTTTTTACGGAGCACCCTAAAATTGATTGCTGTATATATTTTGTATTTATTAGGAAAACACCCTGAAGTAGACCTATTTAAACATTAATTTCCCAAATTAGAAAATGTGAGGCTATACTTCCCTTGGTTCTAACTTCCGGAAATATTGTAAGTGTTTGTCGACATCGATGCATATATTAATACAACAAATAATTCGATTCTATACCCGATCCATTTCACTTATTGCGTTTAATCATGCTTCTTCCTGTCGATGTCGTGTTATCATGCTCATGTATTTTCAGTACAAATTTTTTACAAAAAATCAATAAATGCAATTTATTTAAATGATTTCGATTGCAAGTACCCTTGCTTGGGACTACCAACGGATATGGCATTTATTACATCAGGAACTGATATTTTATATCTCGTCATTCCTGATCACTTTAACCGAGAAAATTTAAAAAAATGCTGTTAAAAGACTATGCTAAAAAACCAAAAAATCTCTGAATGCTGAAATTTCCAAAAAAATTAATATCCAGATCGTTCCACAAATTCCAAAATACTTCCCAACCTTGACACACCTTTCTAATACTGTTAGTTTAGAACCGAAAAACCAAAAAAAGCTGGTCTCATAATAAATCCTTGTTTTTCCTCCATGTATCTACAAGGCTCCAAAATCCCGTAAATTATTAAGGCGGAAATAAATTTTGATTAAATTCTACATGGAGAGGGCCATTAAAATTTAAAACCTATCTTCACTCTCTCTCTCCGTTCGGAGAGACAAAAGCCCGGGTGAAATTAATGATCTCTTTGTTGTCATCGGTTAGCCGGATACCCAGACCGAGCAGTTAGTACCCGCTTGGTTACCCGTTTATATTTATCTTTTCATATAAATACATATAAACATATATCTTAAGATATATTTCTATTTATATCCTTTTATCTCCTTTCTCCATGGACCAGAAAGATCTTATATCTTGAGTAATAAATAAGATTGGCTGGAATATGTAAAGAAAAAACGGTAGGAAAAAACGGGGTAATAAAAGCCTTACCTGCAACAATCCTATCGGCTACGAGGAATGACAAAAGGATAATCCCGAGAGGATTCATATTTCACTCCTTTTATTATTACACTTGAGATTTTTTTTTATTCCTTTTGTTTTTTTTCTTCTGCTCCGAGATATAATTTATATTTATCTTTTAAGAGAATAAATAAATTTTAGGAACGAGCACAGTTTTTTTTTAGATTAATATTAGCTGGAGTTGTAGAGATGGGGGTTTATTTCGGTGAAATTGCAGTAGAGTTTGGTGTAATTTTTGCGACAGTTTTTGGGTTGTTTTTAATTAACTGGTTTTTAAGGAGGTTTATTAGAGACTGTATAAAGAAATTTTAGGAGAGGAGTTAAGATTGAATTAGGTGGGGCTTTATTTCGGTAAAAGTTAGGTATTATTTTTAGGTAATTTTTGCGACAGTTTTTCCGGTTTCTATTTTTTTTATCTTATAAGTTCATCCGAAACTGAATAAATACATTGTAGAAAGAAGCACCGTTGTTTATAGTAATATTAGTTGGAGTTGAAGAGGTGGGGTTTTATTTCGGTGAAATGTCGGTCAAGTTAAGTTTTGACAATGACAATTTTTTGGGGTTTTCTTTAATTGTTAAAAAAACCGCTCGTTTGAGACTTACTAAATGAATTTAATCAACAGTCACAATTTTTATACTAAAGGTGGGGCTCTATTTCAGTGAAATCTCAATCCGGTATGATTTCCAGCCAATTTTAGCGACAGTTTATGTGCTTTTTCCTTAATTTTTTCCAAAAAAGTTCATCCGGACTGAAGATGATGGATGATGAGGTTGACAGAAGCTTACTCTCCCTTTTGTACTTCTTTTAGGAACGTTTGAACTTTCGGAATTTGAATATTGGGCCACGAATCTTGGGATCCTAAATCAGTCCGGGAAAAGCTTGGAGATGAGAACAAACTTTGTTTTTCTAACTTTAAGCTAAGTCTGATCATTAACATTAACCAACTCTAGTCTGTAGTGGTATTTTGGATTGGAGAGTGTTTTTAGGACGTTTTGCTACACTTTTGTAGGGTTTATTTGGGAGCTTTCAGGGTGGTCTATAAATTAAACCAGAAATTCAGCACTATTTTATGCGTTGAACTGAAATCCAGATTAAATCTGATAATACTTGTTATTTCATCGGAGCACAAAGAGTTCATTTTAACATTTTGCCGTTTTTAACCCCAAATCTCAGGATTTAAAAAAAATCGTCGAGCAGTTCGCTTTTAATTTCGATTAAAACTCCTAAAATTCCGACGTTTTTTCCCAAAATCTCAAGAAATCTAAAATTCCTAACGTATTTACCCTTAAATTCCACGAAAAAACAAAGATTTCAGATCACGACCGGGGCATTTCGAGACGTTTCCTAACTTTCACAAAGAGTCTGCTGACACGTCGGTCTTATCTTTTCTCCTTAAACGAGAAGAATTATATCCCAGACTTAGATTTACGGAACAATATCCTCTCTCGACCCGTATAAACCCTTATAAACTTATTCTATTGTTAAACACCAAAACATATAGCACTCCCTAGGACGACTTATAACGTAAGACGTAATGATATTTATTATAGCTGGCCCTTTGCAGATTGCATAATATTATATAAGAAATAATAGTTTGGCTTCGGGTTTACGAAATTCCCCTGTTTATACCAGGAATCAAGTCAGAAGTAGCTTTAGCTTTAGGTTTAGGAGTTGCAAACGTGACTTGGCCTCATGTGACAAAATAATCTATTGCCCGATTCATCTTCTCCTTTACATATACTCCCGACTTCCCGAATGTCCGAAAAGATTTAGAAATCTGAGCAGAAAGTTTGAAATTTCGGAGAAAATGCGAAAGAACGGGTCTTTGCCTAAAAGTCTCAAGAGTCAAGATGTCAGGGACTCGGGTCTTAAATCCGAATTCGGTTCAACACTTCCAACCCAAGAACCAACACAAAAGTTTGGATTATTTTAACGATAACTTCAGTTCCTTAAAATCCGGCTTAAATATCGCGAAATATTCTGGGGATTACTTTGAGCTCTTTATCACCGATGTTTTTCTCCCAAAGTTGCAAAGTTGTGGATTTTTGCACTAAAATACGCGAAACGCAGGTTTCCGGTACTAAACCCCGAATTTAATTCAAAATCTGAGGATATGAAGTGTCCGGATTAGGAATTCCGTGCCAAGGATCGGGTTTCCGATGAACTGATGGGTTTTTGGAGTTAAATTAAATTAAATTCGGAGAAAACAAGGATTAGAGACGTGTTTAGTAAGTTCGGTGTAATTATTTAAGGGTGGGCTTCTATTTAGATGAGAATATTCCTTAATTAAAGATGATGTAAGCTTCACTATTTCGCAATCTTCAAATTGCCAACAGGGTATTTTAATTATCACTTATAGAAACGTAAATATTTGCGGAGCAGGTCCCGTATTTGCAGTCACTTTAAATTGAGTTATGTTGCAATTTCAAAGTCCGTAATAGAAAATATTTCGCAATTTTGAATTTAATTATCCCAACTTCTCTAACTCTGGTTAAACAAACGCAACTAGGTCTTAAAGTACGAATATTTTACACGTTCTGGATTTGAATCGAAAATCGTTAACAAATCCGATTCAATTCAAACGACCCAACGGTACTTCCGACACAAAGAACCGTAATTGTGTCCTAATTTCAGTTTTAGTCCCGGAATTCAAGTAAGTAAACCGAATGGGGTTGTATTTGCTCAGGGGATATAATGATTAGAACAGAAGTCTATTCAAGTGTCCTTCCTCTTGTTTGCTTATAATCCGATCCGAAATCTAACACGGGATTATTTCACACTTCTGTTGCGTTGTAACAGTACACCTCTTCACTTAATTTATGTCCCATATCTGAGAGGATATAGGGAGGGAGATGACACCGGAGGATTAGCCGCAAATCCCGAGATTTCGCGATAGAAAATCAGGAAATTTATCACCGGAAAAAAGGCCAATTTCCAATCAAGGAGAGGAAGGCTCTTAATCTTTCATCGATGAGTTATCGATGAAATCATACGGAGATTTATCAAACAGATACTTTATACCTGTAATAAATCACTGGGCTAGATTGGGCCGAATCGATCAGATTCCCACTCACATCGATCAGTTCCTTCCATTTGTCTATATTTGTCGATGAGATTCTTTTGTTTTCCAGGGATTTGTTCCAAGTCCAAATTGCAAACTGACTGATTTTTAGGCCTAACGACTTGGTTCTTTTCGTTCGGATTTCCGGCGGGTTTTTTCACTAGGTTTGCGAAGGTCAGTTCCTTTGTAATTCGAGTCAATGACGATAGAATTCGGAGGTAGTTTTAGGCTTTAATATTTAATGAGAATGGTGTAAAAAACGTTGACTTTTACGTTTTTCGGGCTGGAGGCGGTAGTGGCTCTTAAAGTTCTTTGCAGGTATTTAATTCCCTTCGTTGTCTTTTAACAGGTCTTTTCGGACTGAATTTTAGAGGGTTTTTGTCGGAGCCTGGAGGTATTTTGCTTTTATTTTCAAGTTTGAAGTTCTTTTGAGATGAGATTTAGAATGGAGTGGTGGTGGTCTTTTCGGTTTTTAAGGATGAAAAACACGGAGAGAGAGAAGCACGATCCGATCTGAACAGAGTTCACGGAAAGACTAAGGACTACCCGGGTTGCTTCGGGTTCTAGAGCTGGAAAGTTCCTTATAGGGAAGTTCGGGTTTGGAATAACGGGTGATTTTTTATTATCGCCTGTTGGAAATGGCGGTTTTTGTTTTCTATTTCGATGTTTTAATCGGTTTAACGGGCATTTGAAGATGATTATTTTCATGAAATTGGAAAACAACGAAAACTTCTACAAATTCTGTGAGATTAAACCTAAAATTATTTTTGTTTTGTGAGCCATAGAATTATATTCTATTTTCAAAAGTATTATGTTTTTTGTTGTTTGATTTGTAACTAATTTTCAGATATTTAATTTACTGTTCTATTTTCACGTGAAATTCCATCTGTCATCCCTGATTATGATATATTTAAAGGGGTTGAGTGACGTTGTATTATATTCAGAGTATTATTTTTTTGTTTTTATAAATAATTATAAAACGGTAAAGCAATTCTTACTTAACAACTGTGATATTGATTGAAGGTGAATTTTTTAATTGTATTATTTATGGTAGCCCATTGCTCTAGTTTAAAACTCGTTTGTGGACTCTTCAACCCTATTCAGAGGCATATGAATTATTCGACGCAATAAATAAGTCTCTGCTGTTATTTCGTCTTCAGCAGAAACACAATTTAAAACTGAGCGAGTCGGGAGGGCAATTAATCCGGTTTTAACAGTAACGAGTTCGTTTAGAGAGAAAGAGAGAGCTGTAAGTTGGGGTTAAATAATATCTAGACTACCCGGGTATTCTGGAATAGGAACGACAGTGGTGAAAGCTGGTGGTCTCTCGTGTCCCGGATCTCCCGAATCCGGGTTCCCCATATAAAAATCTACGGGATCTCGGGTTACCCAGATCTCACTCCAAATTTATAGCAGGCCCTAGCGCAGCTGAGCAGTGTTCGACTCACTAGAGTTTTTTGGGAATAATTTGATGAGGCTTTCACCCACAACAATTTTTAAACGGGTTTGATTAAGTTTTTACATCAAATTTTGGTAATTCTTGGCCCAAATTACTCATTTAAACCACAATTACTCTTTAATCGGTATTTTTCTTAGTTAAACGGTTGCAATTTTAATAGTTACCCGTTTATCTTTTGAAGCTGATCCGTATACCATGTAAATTCCAGGGTTTTATGAACCCTGTCCAGTCCACAAATTCCACACCAACCCTTAACTCTAGACCCTGTGCACCATCAGATTTTATAAAACCGAAAGATGAAGTCGGTTTTAGGAAAGTCGGACAGACATTCCCTCTCGTGTTTAATTTAGCTTCTGGGACTCAAAGTCAGTTTCTTGGAATATGGATTTCTCTCTCTCACTTATTATCCGCTTTTTCAGTTCCGATTTTTCGGATTTTATTTTATAAACCCTCGAGGCTCTCTTTAAATCATCGGAAGGGAAGGGGTGCCGAAACAACCGAATTCGGTCTACCACAACGGGTTTTCTCAAATATATAATTACTAAACTTCTCTTTGGTTTCGGGATTTATTATCGACAAGAGGAAGTAACTCCGGGCTTGTGCGGTTCAGAATTTTTTTTATGGAAACTTTGGATTTAGGACGGGAAACCAATATCCTTTTGAATAATGATTTAGTGCCCTTGATAAGTTAATGACTGTTTCGTGGCGAGTGGGGTTTTTAATTGTTTTAGACCTTGGGTGGCGGAAATTATGTTTTGGAAAATTATTGATTGAAAACGGAATATACATGAGTAATTAAACGCTGGGATACCCTCAAATGGTCAAAATCTGAGTAAAATTAGCAATGAAGCGGGTAAAATGTTTTGTACCATAAATAAATACGAGATTTGGGTAATTTTTAATTAAATTGCACAAATTAAACTTTGTAAGCTGGGGCGAAAATGGTGGGGGCGAAATGTGCGGGGTGAATTGGGCTGGGCGAAACCATAACTGAATCATATATCTAAAAAATTAAGTGGGTTTAATAAAAAACCTTAATTACGTGTTGTCTAACAAATTTTCATACGGCATTTTTGTAGAGATTTGCTAATTTTCATTACTTTTTGTGAAACATTAAAGAGCAATGCAGTTTTAAACCCGTACTGCCCGGTTTACCCTTAAGTCAAATCAGCTTTAATATCCACCACAAAGTCCCCTTATCTTAAGTTCAAATCAGCGGATCATAAAAACTAAAGCATTAATATAATACCTAATAAAAATAAAATATAAACACGCCTTTAATTCATGTAACCCCATTACACGCATACCTGATTCAAATATCTTAAAACATATCTTTAATCACATTTCTCTATTAAACATTGCGTAACTTATGCTTCTAATAATATTATTATATTATTTTTCATATAAAATACCAGAATTACAGAAACTTCCTTTGCATGCAAAGTGCAGAAGATGTAAAAAAAAACCGGCGGTGGAGATTTCCATTTTGATTAGAAAAATACTGTAAATTCGTATTAAGGAGATTGGAGTTGATCCCCCTGTAGAAACCGAAAGGAGCTGTCCATTTATTTCGGCCTATCCCATCCGTGTTAAACTCTAGCATAAGACCCATGTTATTTGGATAATTTCAGGGTTTAAATGTGTTCCCGAAATACGTGGTGGTTCTGCATAAAAACCGTCAACCATTCCAGTTTTTTTTCAGTAGCTGCCACCCAAAGTTGAAGACGTGTGCCACGATTAGTTGAACAAGTGTATGAAAGATTTCACGCTGGGACACTTGATTAATCAGCCAGGTAATTAATGACTCTTATAGCCACCTCCCTTCTACTTTTCTCGGTACGAATTATTTTTCGTATAATAAATGCATTTTACGAGGAATAGGGTGATGAGGGGGGCATCCACGTAGAATGCTTGATGTTAAAAGCTTAAAAAATCTAGAATTTTAGCATATTTTTTATTGAAAATTATTATTTGATCGATTTCTGACCGTCAAAAGTATACTTTGGGGTAAGTTAAGACTTGAAATGGAAGTTGAACCGCGCGGTATTTAGAACGACATCTTGCGGCCAAATCGTGCCCAGAGTTAGACTAAATACTGCGATAAAGATGAAATTTAGAAAAAATTAAGGTAACTAATTATTGTAATCTATATAATATTTTTAAACAACTCTGCGATATACTAATTTATATTTGTAATAAAACGTTGTAAACGTTGACAAAGCTCGCCAAAATCTAAAGTTCGGTTATAGTACAAAGACGTCGATTATAAGTATGAGCATAATATGATATATGATATAGTATGAGTATAATATATAATGTAACTATAATTTAACACATTTATGAATATGATTACAAAAATTACAAATTGATTAAGATATGCTAAGAGTAGGTACATGGCAAACATTTTAATGATTACAAAATGAGACAAATTAAAGACAATTATAAAACAAACAAAGAATTGAACGGTAAACAATCAATACGAATGAGGCATTCTACGACTAGTCAGAATCTTCATCATCGGTGACTACGATGTTCTTACTCATATAATCCAATCGTACTGCGTCAATTTGATTAAATCTGGCTGGATAAGATTTGTAAATCTTGGGCTTATGTCCCTGTATTATTTGGCGAATCACTGCTAAGGCCATTAACGTGCACCCATTGCTGATTCTGCAAAGAGAGTTGGTATTAGGATTAGGTATGTGTAAATAGTATTAGTAACTAAGTATTAGAGAATTTCATTCATTAATTCAGCTCAAAATGGATTAATTTATTAACCGCTGCTAGAAAATGCAACTTACGGGCAATCAGCCAAGGGCACCATGACGTCCGTTTTCCACTCGAGTCCTGGCAATTGTTGTCGTAGGGACTTCATTAGTATGGTCCGGACCAACTTTTCGTAGACCGGGTCGGGGTTATTATTGTAGAATATGGCTTTGCATTCTTGCAAATTAATAAACAAGACCGTAAGGTGGTCCCTACACGAATTGGAGGAATCATGTGGTAAGAATTCAAACCCGACTGGGATGATTATACCCTTTAGCTTCGTGGTATTGGGCAGAACTCCGGGCCATTTTAAAGTATTCCGTACATCCTGTCGGATGCCTCGAATCGTTGTTGTTGTTGTAAAGCAAACGTCACCGGACTTGAATATGTGGTAGTCCTTTTTTCTTGGACCTTCTAAAACTTCCAGGTACTTAGAGACTTGAGGGTCGGTGAGTCCGACAAATTCTTCCATTTCAACGTTCAATTACACAGTTAATCAACAAAGGTCTATGTAAAAATTCATGGAACGTGAAATTTCCGAATGTGAATCTCAGAATTTCTGAAGTTTACAAACTTCATAGTTTATTTACCAAACCATATCCCGTTGTCAAGGCAATAAAAATTTACATTTGCTTCAATCTTTACGTTTCAATGGCTATTACAAGTCAACTGAAGATTGATTCAAGGTCAATCTTTCATCCTAGTTGCATCTTCTTCAATCTGCACATTTGACTATGATCACTTTTTTTGGAAATGAATTTTTGGATTGTGTTAAGCAAACCCTCCGGAATAAATTTGTCGTAAGGATAATTGGAATACATTTTGAGACATGAGATATTAGCTGAAAAGGCTAGCGATTTCTAATGTTAATAAAAGTTCCAAGTTTGTCACATATCTACATATTTAATTCAGAGATCATTAAACTTTCGATTTATTCATATGAATGAATTTATTTTTTAGTCAATGCACAACAAAGTCATGGGCAGATAAATAGTAATGTGACTCAGGACTCATCACATGAACCTGATACACCTAGTTAATAGATGTGAACTCAAGGAAAGTCAAGTCTAAATCCGTTGAAAAATACAGATGGCTGACGAAAGTGGTGTGATGTTATTTGAAGAACGCATGATTCTATGATGTGTGCGGCTCTTTGGCAAACCATTCTGCGAGTAACCCTGCTTCGCCCAGTTGTGGATCATTCTGAAATTTAAAACAAAATAGAATATGCTAATTCCGTAGTTCTCAGTCATGAAATCGTAAAAAATAAACTAAAAGCCATACCCAGAATGTCGAATGTGCCGAGGTAACAATCTGCACGACTTCTTCGTATCGCGATGTTCGGCATTGCAGAATTGCAACCGGGTTGAACAACTGAAATTCGCCATGTTCGGCTAGAATTCCCCACACCGTCAAGTTTATGATACGTTTGGACTGATCAGCAACGAAAAGCGTTCTTCGTTTCCAGGATTTACCGTCGCTGCTCGTACTACCTGTGACAAGTGGTCCAATTTCAACCAAAATGGCCAGTATATCTGTATTACATAAAGCAAATCATTAATTTGCATAATTACACAAATCATAATCTTTTAGAAGTGTTCTTTTTAAATTAGTAACAATTACCGATAGGCTCCTCCTTGAATCCAGACAGCGAATCAAGTGGCACAAAACTGACATGGAATTCTGGCATTCCAGTAATTTCATCTGTCGATTTAACACCAGCTTTTCCAATGGTTATCTCGTTACAATTTGCGAAAGTCGAGTGCTTTACATTTGGAGATTGAATTTCGATCGCTTGCCCAATCTATGGTTCATTAATCAATATGTCAATTATCCATATGAGGTATAACATCATTGTTTACTATACAATTACAACTAAAATAATATTTACCTCGATTTTCGACAACTCAGTCGCTTGGTCTCCAAATGCGACAACGGAGATCGATCCTGAAAGGTCCTTGGCCGTCACTCGTATGTAGCTGACGCCCGTTTGACCCTTCGCTAAAGGTGATTTACCGAAGACTCTCAGACGCAAAACCGAAGACCTATCAGAGTGTAATGAAATGTACAGTCTTTGTACAAGCAGAAGTATTTTAAAAATCTTACGTGTGCAGTCCAGGAGTCAGCTCCGAAATCTTCAACTGCTGGAGAGCCGAAGAGATAGCAGGCATTACTGCTGCAGGAGAAGCAATTGCTGAACCTTGTGGGTCAACTCCAAAACTGAACCGACCTCTTTTTGGGGCGTCCTCGATGTTCTCCATTACTGTTTTCTTCGGATCTTTCACAACTCTTCAAAACTTCTAGTAACTTGAGATGTAGTTGAATGTAGTGGGTATCGATAACGTTCAAAACCAATCACGGAAAATAAATTACTTTTCGGAATTGAATATCTTAGTTATGGAGTTTCGTAAACAAAATAACAGAATAACGTCGTCATAGAGATAATTGTGTGCTACTTGACAGGGTATCATACATCCATACGGCCAGTTGCGACTTTTATAATCTGCCCATATCAGGATAGGCAATATTTTTGTTAATGAATTTCTACATGATGTATTTTTGTAGTAGGGATAGATAAAAACTTCTTTCAAACACAAGCTTTTTGAGCTAGCGTGAACTGGTATTTGGATACTAATTTATCAGTAAACTTTGCATCTTTGTCGATCTGCACATTTATAAATAAGCCACATTTTTGTAAATGAATTTTTGCATGATGTTCAGCAGATCTTTAGCAATAATTTTGTCGTAGGAATAAATAAAATATTGTATCAAACACAAGTTATTTGAGCTAGCGTGAACTGGTATTTTGATTATAATTTATCAGTAAACTTTGCATCTTTGTCGATCTGCACATTTATAACTAAGCCACATTTTTCTAAATGAATTTTTGCATGTTGTTCAACAGATTTTTAGCAATAATTTTGTCGTAGGAATATATAAAATATTGTTTCAACCATAAGCTATTTGAACCAGCGTGAACTGGTAATTTGATTATAATTTATCAGTAGACTTTGCATCTTTGCCGACCTGCACATTTATAACTAAGCCACATTTTTCTAAATGAATTTTTGCTTGATGTTCAGCAGATCTTTAGCAATAACTTTGTCGTAGGAATAGATAAAATATTGTTTCAAACACAAGCTGTTTGAGCTAGCGTGAACTGGTATTTTGATTATAATTTATCAGTAGACTTTGCATCTTTGTCGATCTGCACATTTATAACTAAGCCAAATTTTTGTAAATGAATTTTTGCATGATGTTCAGCAGATCTTTAGCAATACTTTTGTCGTAGGAATAGATAAAATATTGTTTCAAACACAAGCTATTTGAGCTAGCGTGAACTGGTATTCTGATTTTAATTTATCAGTAAACTTTGCATCTTTGTCGATCTGCACATTTATAACTAAGCCAAATTTTTGTAAATGAATTTTTGCATGATGTTCAACTGATGTTTTGTAATAATTTTGTCGTAGGGATAGATAAATTATTGTTTCAAAAACGGGGTGAAGAAGCTAACGTGAATTGGTATTTTGATTCTAATTTATTAGTAAACGTTGCATTTTGTCGATCTGCACGTTTTAACGTTTTGTAAATGTAACTTTACGCAAAAGTTTTGTAAATGAAGTTTTGGAATTATTACACCATACAGTTGTTATAAAATTGAGTCAGATATGTTCAAACAATAGTATATAGCCGTCGTCTGGAGGTAACTTAGACGTGTAGGTTACCTCGTCATCGAAGACGGTCCAGCTCAAATCATCGTTGGGCACGGATGTAACGTAATGACCTTGATTCATATCTGGACCAATATGAGATATTACTGCCTTTTGACGGTAAGTATTTGCACTGTTTTTGGTGGGGATGTTTATCTGCGCTGAGTAGTTCAGAGGAAATCCCAGCTTCGTCCCGGAACTAGAAAAACGGCTCATCTGTATGATGAGAAAATCTGGTGCATTAACAAGTTCCATATTCTGACGGCAGGTATCAATCTCATTGCATTGACCACAACGGAAATCTGTTACAATTGTTGTCTGGAAATAATTTGACAAGCTAGATTGAAGTGAGTCTGAACCAAATATTGTCAATCCAACGTCTTGGAATGGATTGTGTGATTGATAACCGCATCTACAGTTCAAATGTGCAACCCCAGATATAATAAATCTCTGTCGAATCTCCGATTCTGGTCCAAATCCTGCCAAGACTGACATCAAAAATTCATGACTATCATGCTGATCAGCATTGGCGAACTGGGGCAGACCGATATCCAACGTCGACTTTATTTTCTGCAGGTTTTGAAGACTGGTTGGCGCTCTTGTTGCACGAATGTACTTCATTACCGAATCTTGAAGAACGTTATCATTGCTGTTTATGTCTTCTACTAACGTAATGCATTCCCCAAGCATTTGTATTACGCTGTTTAGGTAGCATGTATTTCCTAAATTCGAAAGTCCATATTTGGTAATATCAATTTTGGCAACATTCATTGCTCCTGACTCATCTCTGTCTTCTGAGCTGGGCTTTGTCTGTTCTGAATTAATCACTGCCGTCTTGGATTCGAGGACTCGAGGGCTGATAGAATTGCGGGGATTCATTGTTAGGTTAAATAGAATGTCGGAGACAGTTGATGGCATTTCGGAAACATCTGATCCAACCTTAGGCCAAATCATGCATATGGGTTTGTGGAAACTAAAGTAACTTTCGTACGACCAACCTTGCAATAAGGTAATATTAGAAAATACAGCGTCAAGCATTGAGTTTGCATCCGTAGTCGCCTCCAATCGTTGGCAAAGCTTAAACCCAAAGTCATTGAATATTTTCAACAGCTTGATTCCGGCTGGCGCTAAGATGTCAATATTAAAATCCCCGAAGTATATGGCAGGCCGGCCTAAGATACGACTGAGTTCTTGTTGCAGTTCCAAATATAAAAGTTGTGGTTGACAATTGGGGTGGCGGTAGATCATATGTACAGCAATAGAATCCATCATAAAGGTTGTAATCTGAACGTGATATCCCTTGAAGTCTTTAACTGCTCTAAATCTCGGGTTAGGGGCGACCGGTGTCCTCATGTAAACCAACGACCCATAGGATGACCTGGACGATTCACTGTCAATCCTCTGAATTGTCTGAAAACCATTTAGTTCTACAACATCTTGTGAAAGAGTCCAGGTTTCCACAAAACAAAGGCAATCAGAGCAGTTGTACACTTGATCTACAACAATATCCAGACTATGGGCCATGTAAGATTGAACGTTGTGAAACACGAGTTTGTTCCACTTGTCATCAATCTCTGGAAGGTATGGCATACTCCATTTAAATTTCTTGTCACGGAGTCGCTTTAACTCCATCGATACAGGATGGCTTGGTTCCACGGGTTTTGGCGACTTAAAGAATCCATCAATACTCAAACCCTGTAGTGATGTACACCTACTACATGCAACATATAGCTCGGTTCTCGTTAAACCTTTTTCGGGTATGCATACAACTACTTCTTTGTAAGAGGATCCCTGCAAGGTAAGATAAAATTATACAGCAATTCCATCTAAATAATTTTATCAACGTAATTGGGCCAGTACTTGAGCTTTGTGGATTGTTATTCCATTAGCGGCGGCAAGCGGGATTTGGGTACGGACAATCTGCATTCCCTGCTGATATCCAGTTTTCTGCAAAGCTCTAGTTTCCCTGTAGATTGGGGTCCATTCTGTGTTCAATATGTTTTGACCTGAGTTGTATTTCAATTGTAGTCTCTGGGTTGTGCCAATACTAGAATTGGCAAAGTGTATGAAGGCGCATTGCACCACACTTTCTCCTGTTGTAAGGATCCCAACTTTTACGTCCTTTAGAACTCCCGTTGCTCCGTTAAACAGTCCTTGCGAGACATCGATATTCGTTGTTATCATGTACTGCGATCCGACTTTCAGGCATACATATGATGGCATTCCATCCGCCTCCTGTGTCGAAAATGTTTTTGCAAACTCCAGCATTTTTGTACGCTGTTCTAGAGGGCCGTTTCCTTGTATAGTGTCAAGTGCCCAGCAATGGTATGAGGTCGTCTTGAGGTGATGCAGAAACTCTGTGTTATATTTTTCGCATTCATTGTTGCTTCTGAACAAGCGAATTACATCAGGCTGAACATTGTTGTTCGCATTTTTTATTTCCCGCGATTTTAGTAGGATCAAGTCGACTTCCGTCAATTGACCAATTGATAGCCGATTCAGAATTCCTGCAAAAATGGCATCGTCCCGTTGTCTCATGATTTCTGTAAGTTCAAACATTTCACAGTCTTCCCAAAGCATATTTCCAATGATTCCGGCGTACTTTCCTCTTGGTACTTCGAAAACAAACTGTCCAAATACCGGGCGAAGTTGCCTGGTGAAAGGTTAAATATACATTCAACTTAAATTGTCTTAAACTTACAAATTGGTTACTCAATATGGAAAATATTAAGTATTAATTACCAAAAATCACCCAATGCAAGAATAGGTATACCAGCAAAGTTCTCTTGACACCCAAATATTTGTCGAAGCCGACAATCAATTTGTTTGAGATGCTTCAGAGATATCATTGAGACTTCTTCCAGAATGATCAATTTAATTCCAAGATATGACGTTCTGAGAGTGTTACTTGCTCCAAAGTTGAGTGGAGCAATTTCTCCGTCATATTGGGAAGGGGGCAAACGAAATGCACAGTGTAGTGTCATTCCTATATTTATACAATAATTATATAACCTACCATCATACTCATTAACAATTCATTATCTCAATTCAAGCACCTGAAACATTGAAAGATGCCTTTCCTGTTGGACCTGCAATTAGAACCGGAAACTGGCCCAAATCCCTTCCGACTTCCTTCTGGCAGAACCGCATTATACACTGAGTTATAGCTTCTATGAGTCTGCTTTTACCAACACCGGCCTGTCCATGAACTAATTCCAATTTGGCCGGTAGTCCCAACTTTGTCCGATGAAGCGTGTGATATAAAAATCTTCGTTGGCCTTCGTTGAGCGATCTCATTAATGATAAGAAATCGACGTTTTCTAGTTGTTTTAAAGGCCGAATGTTCTCGAACGTTGAAAAGGATTTTCCCAGGTCCAATCCGACATCCTGCTTTAAGTCATCATTATCAATAAATTCGTATCTTTGCGAAGGGAGTGTGTCTTCTATAGTAAAATCATCTTCCATTGCGGCTGTGGCTTTATCAAACGCATTTGTGATGTCTTCGTCCGTTTGAAAAGGATCGTATTCTTTTCGATTTTGCGAGATCAGTTGTAAATTGATTGAGTATAGAACCTCGCAGTTTTGATTGACTAAGTCTGCAGACTCATTCCGCCACGGCAAGTACAACATCAGCTGCTCACGGAAAAAGTTGGATGGATCTTGATGACGTCCGTATCTTCGATATCGTAGTATCTTCGACTGTGTTCGAGGGACGATGCATCCAGAATTGTCAAGCAAGTATTCTGCTTTCGGTTCATTTAATTTCGTGTTTTTGCGTTTTTTTGTATTTACAAATCGAAATCGGGCTGCAAAATCGGCAAGACATACACTTTCCATGTTCTTCGATCGTATCACATAACGATCTAAGAGACCTGTTTCAGCAACTTCTTCCGATTCCGCGTCCATTTCCTCGAGCTCTGCTAGATTCTTTACAAGAATAACTCGCTCATCAGGTGGTCCTGTATTCACAAACACGGTATCCCTACTACAACTAGTCATAGGTATTCTCAAAAGACAGCAGGCTGCTTCCTGTGCAGAAACTTCCGATCCACGAGCAAAAGTGTTCGCCAACATCCGCAATCTATCCTTGAGTAGAACATCACCGCCACGAATTGCTTTATCTACATCTCGAAGCAGCTTGGACACTCCTCGATCCGCCTTAGATATGTAGTTGACACAGTAACTGGCTGTTGCGTAAGCGTCTAGCACGAACTGAACATCGCAATTGGCCTTAAATGCAAGCAGTAGTTTTCGATTATACTGATTTATATAGGCCTCATTCGGACATCGCCTCAAAAACGGTTTCGGTCTCTTCAGTGTAGATCGAATACACAGTATGTATCTCTCTTCTGTTAAGTCTAGCTCAGACAGAAATTCCTCGAATGTCATAGCTCCAGTATAATTTCTACCCAGATTTACAAGAAATTGATATTGACGATCGAAATCAGCTTTTAGAGTTGATTGTTTTGCTTGGGAGATATCGGGATTCAAAGGTGTTAAGATTAGTGTTTGTCTCATAGGCGGAATGGGAAAGTTGTACCGACAGCGACCAGTTCGACCTTTCTTGCATGAATGCGAATGCCGGTGAAGTTGATAAGTCAACAAGTCACTCATTTCTTCGCTAGTATCTCTTGAACACGTTATGTATTGGTCAATGAACTCAACACAGGACGCTGAAGACGATGGGCTTGTAGGATCGTATTTTGGACTTTTCTCCATCCAGTTTAGCTCGTGGCAGTGCAATGACCCACGTTGTTGCACTTCTAATCTTTCAAAATAATCCACGGTCTTGAACGGTTCGAAGACTCCCGTAGATGGACGCATCAAGTGATGAAGAGCTTGCAGTCGATGAGCATAGTACATGACACAAATCACAGGTTCCTCTCTAATAAGATCTGCTTTTGATTCGAAGCTCAAAGTCAAAGCTGCTTCAGGACTTATAATCTCACCGGTCTTCAGATTATGGAGGAAGCTTAGCAGCTCTCCCCACTTTGTCTCGGCAGCTGACAGGGTAATAAAAAAAGTTGGAATTCCACGTTGACGTATCATTGACATTAGATTTTTTTTCTTTTCCTCGAGATAAGCTGGAGAGTTGACAACATTTCGAAGAATGCGATAGCCATCATCTTGTTGAACAATATTTTCAACATTTTCCGATGACAAAAGATCTCCAGCGGTGACTTTACCCTTTCTTCGTTTTTTTCGCAAACACAAGTTTATATTTTCTATCAGTCGATGTGTCTGCAACTTCTTATATGAATAGAAAATTTTATGCGGTTTTCCACATCTTCTATCGAATCTCCGAATTTCTGATCTTGCTACATCTGCCAAAGAAATTCTTTTGTCAAGCAGTTGCCGTTCCTGTCCGCCGTAAATAGTAGGAAAGGAGAGGAGTTCGGCATTGAGGTCCATTAGGAGGGAAAGGGGCCTTTGATTTTCGCCAGGAGCAATCTTCACTGCATGGTTTTCAACGATGAGCAGAGTTTCTGTCAAGGGAATGTCCAATTCCCTCTCTTCATTAAGAATCACCTCTTCGCTTGCGACGTTATTAGCTTCCATTAATAATTCTGTTTCCTCTGTCACTGTGCTGATGTCATCTTTTGGATCAATTACGTAGTTCTCAAGACTGGATTCATTACAACCCGCCCAGTCTTCGGATAATGTTATATTTTCTTTCCTATACAATTCTGTGGTGATTAGATATTTCGCTGCTACAAATACTTTATATGGCCGGATGGTTTGGTACATATACGGTTTTTGGTAGCTCATCTTTCTCTGTAACATGACTTGAATTGTACTTGTGTTGTCAAATGAACGTGGTAGTACTTTTGCTACAATGTCCAGATTATTTGGAACGTTCACGACTCCTCCATTCAGTCCGTATTGTCTGTCTTGTCCGAGTGATCTGATTTGCATGAAAGGCAGCCTTGGTGAAACTAATCTTTCCTCCAAAATGGTTAAGCCTTTCAATTCCTCTGGTATTACCGGGAAATGAAGTCCATTCGACAGACAAAGGCGTGGTTTTAGACCCTTTTTTATATCCTGGTAACAAGTGCTGCATAGGAAGTGAACACCATCCACCATCAGGGATTCGCACAAGTCGGCTCCAACTAGCATTTTGATCTGCAAATTTATAACAACCTTGTCGGTGTGAAACTTCTATTTAAACGGTCATAGCTACATAATGTTTAGTCATTTTTAGTGTTTAGTCTTCAATTAACCATTTCTGGGTCCGCTTTTCGTACTGATGATATAAACCAAAGTCCTCCACAACACGCACATATATTTTTTGGTGTTTCTAAAACTGATCTCTCATATGACACCAACAAATCTTCCCACGAGTCAATCATCCTGGCCATCCTTCGCGACTGTGTATTTATTGTTTGTTCCAACTGCGAGTCTTCGGTACTTAAACCATACCGTTTATCTTTATGGGAAATGGTATTACTAACTTGCTCCTTTGATCGATAAACTGGGTCAAGTCTTTGTTGTCGTTTACGCTCTCTTTCTTTTGATGATGGCTGACCATTTTTCCGCTTAATTTTCTTTTTTAGGTTTCGATACTGGTCTTGTTCTCTAGTAGATGTTTTGGCCATGTTCGGTTCAGCTCAGTAATGTCTTTGAAATTTAAGTATTCCGGTGTAATATGCACGTATTTTTTATTTGTTATTGCAAAATCAATTTGCTTTAGATTAATTAGACTTTAAACATTAAAAACGTATTACCGTAGTAACACCGAAATTGTGTGTGTGAACTGGTATTTTGATTATAATTTATCAGTAAACTTTGCATCTTTGTCGATCTGCACATTTATAACTAAGCCACATTTTTGTAAATGAATTTTTGTTTGATGTTCAATAGACCTGTCGCAATAGTTTTGTCGTAGGGATAGATAAAATATTGTTTCAAACACAAGCTATTTGAGCAAGCGTGAACTGGTATTTTGATTCTAATTTATCAGTAAACTTTGCATCTTTGTCGATCTGCACATTTATAAATAAGCCACATTTTTGTAAATGAATTTTTGCATGATGTTCAGCAGATCTTTAGCAATAATTTTGTCGTAGGAATAGATAAAATATTGTTTCAAACAAAAGCTATTTGAGCTAGCGTGAACTGGTATTTTGATTATAATTTATCAGTAAACTTTGCATCTTTGTCGATCTGCACATTTATAACTAAGCCACATTTTTGTAAATGAATTTTTGTTTGATGTTCAATAGACCTGTCGCAATAGTTTTGTCGTAGGGATAGATAAAATATTGTTTCAAACACAAGCTATTTGAGCAAGCGTGAACTGGTATTTTGATTCTAATTTATCAGTAAACTTTGCATCTTTGTCGATCTGCACATTTATAAATAAGCCACATTTTTGTAAATGAATTTTTGCATGATGTTCAGCAGATCTTTAGCAATAATTTTGTCGTAGGAATAGATAAAATATTGTTTCAAACAAAAGCTATTTGAGCTAGCGTGAACTGGTATTTTGATTCTAATTTATCAGTAAACTTTGCATCTTTGTCGATCTGCACATTTATAACTAAGCCAAATTTTTGTAAATGAATTTTTGCATGATGTTCAGCAGATCTTTAGCAATAATTTTGTCGTAGGAATAGATAAAATATTGTTTCAAACAAAAGCTATTTGAGCTAGCGTGAACTGGTATTTTGATTCTAATTTATCAGTAAACTTTGCATCTTTGTCGATCTGCACATTTATAACTAAGCCAAATTTTTGTAAATGAATTTTTGCATGATGTTCAGCAGATCTTTAGCAATAATTTTGTCGTAGGAATAGATAAAATATTGTTTCAAACAAAAGCTATTTGAGCTAGCGTGAACTGGTATTTTGATTCTAATTTATCAGTAAACTTTGCATCTTTGTCGATCTGCACATTTATAACTAAGTCAAATTTACCACCATATATATATAAGTTGGGTAGTAAAACCAATACAATTACGTTGAAACTTGTTCTTATGTTTCGCAATTCAGATCAAACCTCAAAATTTCTTAAATTGTTTTAAATTTAGACAAGGGATAAACACCATATATATATAAATTGGGTATTAAAACCAGTACAATTACGATGAAACTTGTTTTTATGTTTCGCAATTCAGATCAAATCTCAAAATTTCTTAAATTGTTTTAAATTTAGACAACGGATAAACACCATATATATATAAATTGGGTATTAAAACCCATACAATTACGTTGAAACGTGTTCTTATGTTTCGCTATTCAGATCAAACCTCAAAATTATTTAACATTATTTATGTTGAATGGATTTAAATTGGTATTTAAAAGACTCTGATGCAGTTCAAAAACCTTATTGGCGTTGCCAAGTTTTCTTATACTACAGGGTTCAAATTAATTGGTATCTTGTTTTATGTTGTATGTAATTTGATCCATAAATTTTCTGTTGGAAGCAAGCGAATTTTGTGGTGCTTCCTCTTAGCTTTGTTTAGAGTTGATTTAAACATGCTTCTATGTTGCTTCGTGGTTGAATGCAATTAAAGCCGAGCGTCGTGCCGGACGGACGGACAGGCCGAGATCATAAGCTCGCTGCTTCTATGTACATATGCGAGCTAATAAAAAAGATATTACTAATTATTTATATACACCACTCCCATTTGTCTCTTCCCTATCCCTCCATGTTAAATTGCCCTATCTCTCAATGGTAAGTAATTAATCGTATTTTTTCAGATTTTCGCCCTTAAAATATTCTCATGATGTAGGGAAATTTCAAATTTTTAATGGCCAATAATAGCATATACCATAATTAAAACCATTAATTTCCCATAATACTTGCATGAGACCACAGCTACAAAACCATTACTTTCCTCGGTGTTGATGTCAGGATTTACAACTCCCGATAATGCGTTCCCCTGATTTACATAAACGCATAAAAGTAGCCCCAACCATTTCCTGTTGTACATTTTTGTTTTAAATCGTAGAATCAAAATTCAACCTCAGAAAACGTGTTTGTTTCTACAATGTTTTAAAAATCTTAGAGTAATATATTGCTTCAATATCATTGATAAAAAATACATTGTACATTGTAAGAAAGAGACGGACTGGAGGTGGCCAAGTTTAAGTTCGTGACAAAACCCGACATTTCCAGAACCCCGAAAAAAAACCTCAGAGTATAATATCAACTAGTGCCATTTCTGACCCGAAATGCATACAAACAAAAGGACCCGAACCAGGAAATAAACCGATGTAACGGGTGTAACCAAGTGTTGAAAACGTCACCATAATTAAACCGAATCTTAATGTCCCCCAAAAGCCCGGGTTTTGCACCCTGGTGTCAGTAGGAGTGGTCCTGTATCCGTCAAAGATGTTCTATTACTCATGGGAATCGTTTAAACCCCATATCTCAATTTCCCCGAAAATCCGGGTACTGCACCCTGGTGTCAGTGGGAGTGGTCCCGTATTCGTCAAAGATGTTCTATTACTCATGGGAATCGTTTAAACCCCATATCTCAATTTCCCCGAAAATCCGGGTACTGCACCCTGGTGTCAGTGGGAGTGGTCCCGTATTCGTCAAAGATGTTCTATTACTCATGGGAATCGTTTAAACCCCATATCTCAATTTCCCCGAAAATCCGGGTACTGCACCCTGGTGTCAGTGGGAGTGGTCCCGTATTCGTCAAAGATGTTCTATTACTCATGGGAATCGTTTAAACCCCATATCTCAATTTCCCCGAAAATCCGGGTACTGCACCCTGGTGTCAGTGGGAGTGGTCCCGTATTCGTCAAAGATGTTCTATTACTCATGGGAATCGTTTAAACCCCATATCTCAATTTTCCCGAAAATCCGGGTACTGCACCCTGGTGTCAGTGGGAGTGGTCCCGTATTCGTCAAAGATGTTCTATTACTCATGGGAATCGTTTAAACCCCATATCTCAATTTCCCCGAAAATCCGGGTACTGCACCCTGGTGTCAGTGGGAGTGGTCCCGTATTCGTCAAAGATGTTCTATTACTCATGGGAATCGTTTAAACCCCATATCTCAATTTCCCCGAAAATCCGGGTACTGCACCCTGGTGTCAGTGGGAGTGGTCCCGCATTCGTCGAAGATGTTCTATTACTCATGGGAATCGTTTCAACCCCAAATCTCAATTTCCCCAAAAATCCCAGGTTTCGCACTCTGAAATGTAGGTTCAGGGTATTATCATGTATAGATGATAGACATAGAGTGTAATGTAAACTACCTAAGCGTCAGTTTTAAAATGAGTAAGAGCTCTATCCTGGCGTTGGACTCCTACATATCACTATTCTGTTTGATTTAATGGTTTGTTTTGGGGTTTAATTGATGGGGGGCAGGGGGTGTGACCGATTTGACCCAAGTTCGAACTTAGCCTCACTCTTGAGCCAAGGAACAAGTGTACAAAATTTGGTGACCGTAGGTCAAGCCGTTCTCCAGTTATCGCTCGGACAGACGGACGGACGGACGGACGGACGGACGGACGGACGGACGGACTTGTCGTTCGCATAAAGTGTTTTCAACACTTAATAAACCGATGTAACGGGTGTAACCAAGTGTTGAAAACGTCACCATAATTAAACCGAATCTTAATGTCCCCCAAAAGCCCGGGTTTTGCACCCTGGTGTCAGTAGGAGTGGTCCCGTATCCGTCAAAGATGTTCTATTACTCATGGGAATCGTTTAAACCCCATATCTCAATTTCCCCAAAAATCCCAGGTTTCGCACTCTGAAATATAGGTTCAGGGTATTATCATGTATAGATGATAGACATAGAGTGTAATGTAAACTACGTAAGCCTCAGTTTTAAAATAAATGAGTAAGAGCTATATCCTGGCGTTGGACTCCTACATATCACTATTCTGTTTGATTTAATGGTTTGTTTTGGGGTTTAATTGATGGGGGGCAGGGGGTGTGACCGATTTGACCCAAGTTCGAACTTAGCCTCACTCTTGAGCCAAGGAACAAGTGTACAAAATTTGGTGACCGTAGGTCAAGCCGTTCTCCAGTTATCGCTCGGACAGACGGACGGACGGACGGACGGACGGACGGACGGACGGACGGACTTGTCGTTCGCATAAAGTGTTTTCAACACTTAATAAAGAGGGCCGACGTCGTTACTTATTCCCGAGATATATCCATCAGCCTTTATTCAACTCACAACATTTTATTTTTATTTTTATTCCCAACCAAATGTTCCCGACTCCCACGATAGTCCTACTCCGAATTCCACAAGATTCTGGACTGTTGTTCAGAGAAACCTGAAAAACAGAGAGGCGAAGACCCTTTCTCCGCTATTATGTTCCATATAATCATAATAATAACCATTAAAACGGGTGTAACAAAGTGTTGCAAGTTAAAGGGTATAAGTCAGGTTTCTGTGCAGGGTGCTTTACTTTAAAGTACCCGTAGCAATACAAGTGACCATAATTTACGATCGGTAAATAATTCCTCATTACCGCTAAAGTTCATTACTAAAGTAGGTACTTGTAATTGAAACACCCTGTATAATCCGTAGAGTAACAATATGAATGGCTTGACCATGCAAGTTCAAATACAGGTGTGTACATTTTATGAATACATGGGTCTAGGGCATTGGACAGGTGTCTGTCCGACGGACAAACAAGTAGACAGGTGGACAGAGAGACGGACGGACTGACATTTCATTGACATAAAGTGTGTAAGAACACTTAATAAGGTAGACATGGTCCTTTTGTGCCAGATTAGGGGAGGATTGGGGGCCCTCAGGTAATGTTTATACAGTCCGCACTTACCGGCACAATCTCTCTCTCTCTTTAGAGATGAGAGTAATAAATTGAATAATGCCCGATTTCTGGAAAGGTGGGACGTGATAGAGCAAAAATGTTTGCATTCTTAGGATTCACGACTTCTGGACGTGGAGAGCGATTCGGGACTGGGATTTAGGGCCATTGGCAGTTGTGGTGTAACGTTTGCGAAATATTTGCTGATTTTGCTTAGGTAAACCACGAAATTAATCCACTTACGAATATTTTTAAAAATCTTGTATTGAAGGTTCTAAATGGTTTATAATTTTCGAATTCAAATCTTTTTGGGGAGGCAAAGGTAGTTTGAACGCCGTGTAGGTCAAAGGTCAAGGTCCCAAGGTCACATTTTTTGGCTGCCAAGCAATTTTAGGAACTATGTGTCTTTATTCTATGGTTGGAGAAATATCAGATTCTTGATTAAAACTATGATTAATGTGTCGGAAAATGACGTTTAAATTTATTTGTCGTCTTGTTTCATGTGGTTCCACTCTTGAAATATATGCGTTCGCAAAAGTGTATGACCAACGATCTCAAAATCATCTTCGCAATATTTAGCTCCTGATCAAAGTTTCTTGATGGATACATTCCTACGAAACTATTCCAAGTTCCAAAGTTGAATCGAATTTAACAAATTTCGATTGTCAATCGCTCTTAAAATTTGGCGAATGACAGGGATTTAAATTATTAACTATGCGATGCTATGATAAATAAATAAATAAATAAATACATAAATAAATAAATAAATAAAATAAAATAAATAAATAATAATAATAATCACCAAATAAATCGTTACAAACGAAACGTCAAAAAGGGGTGAAACCAAAACGTTACATTTTTAAATATTGACACGAATAAAGACTATCCTTACTGACACGTAGAAGTCATTTGGTATAGGAATATTCGAGTTTAAATTTGTTGGGGTCAGGGGATGTGAACGACTATTGCGAATTTTTAGTGGGCTTAAAGCCAAGTAAATGTAGGTTTCAAATCCGAAAACCGTTTTAAACAAAATTCAACCGTTCGAAAGTTAGAGTGTAAATGGATGCACGGACGGACAGACAGAAAAGGTGTTTACATTAAGGGGTTTCACCCATTAATAAAGACACTTATACCCTTTTTATCCAAGAAAAACATTTAAAATCGTTCCGGAACACAATTCCAGCGGGTAATTGTCCCGTAGCCCTCGGTATGATAAGAAAGGATGTGAGTCCTGATTTTGAAGATTTTGACTGATTTGGAATTCCCCGTGTGTTACATCTATTTCCACTTATGTCCCATACTTCCCATCTAATGTTCCCATAACTTAGGGCCCAAACATTAAACTTTAACATCTACTACCGCCTCCGTGCTCATCTCTCCATTTTCCATTGTCTCCCCCAGAAACCCAGTTCCGAATTTAAAACATATTATAAGCTTTACACACACTCCTTCTACTCACTTTTATATAATACACATCTATTCATGGTACACTGACTTGAGTCGCAGTATATAGACTTACTTCAACTACAGCTTTGATACTTTTCAGAGGTTTTTATATACTGATTTTGTTCCAATTCCAAATTATGACGACGTCGAATTGAGTATTAGACCGGTTTTTCGGGAGTCAGAATATACTTAAAAGTGAAGATTGAATATTTTGAATTTTAATTTAGGGGTTACTGGGTTACAATTGAATTCGCCTTACTTGTCTTCCCGCGTAGAAAAATTTACAGCTTTTAGCAAGTATCATTGTGCCCCGACCATCGAATTGCTTATCACAGACCTACGTAGGACAGAAGTATTGGCGGGTTATCACCTTCTCCCCTTTAACTAACATTGGGGGCGGAAAAAACTTCAAAAATCTTGTCCTAACTAACCGGTCAAGTTAGTTTATAAATACTTTAAATAACCTATGAATTGTTCAGATTAATTTATCATACAAAACCGCAAATCAACAGTATTTTTAGCTTAACTCTAAAAACACAAAAATATTGGTCCTTCGAACCTTTTACATCTATGCTTTAAGCGCAATTTAATCTAATTGTAATTTAAATTCTTAACATCCCATGAAACTAAATTGACTTTTGACTCTTCAAACTCTACAATATATATAATTTCATCCCATTCCAAAAACACCAAAATCTTGGTCATTCGAACCCTGGTTGTCCATTGAACACAGTGGGTCATTCGCATTCTGCAGAACAACCCGACAAACTAAGCCATTCTGCTGTTCTTTGCTAAATTAAACGGAATTCGGACAGGAACGAGCTTTTTATTCTTTTCATTCCGAACTCTGAATCTGACAAAATGGACTTAACAAGTGTCTTAAGGGATTTAGGAAACCGACTTTTGCCATCTTATTCTCCTATTGTGTTCCCTTCATTGTACTCTCCCATTTCTAATCGTCTTTTACTCTTTAGGCCAAAAATATTCTTTACGTTTCTAAGGATACAACTTGGAATTTATACAGACTTGATTCCAGACATTGGACTCCTGTCTAATACCCTGCTCCAATTGCCAAATGTCAAAAGCCGTTGAGCCTGACGTTGTAAAAATAAATTATTTTATTGTACTGCTAAATCGGCGACACATTTCCAGAATATTAGTGACAAATGGAGTTTTCCAGCTTGTACACACACGAAAGTAAAAGTAAACTGTTACAGACCCTGCAAAAAATATTTGAAGAAATGTAAGGGACTTTGATTATCTTCAGAGTTAGATTTTACCCCTGTATGTTTAGAATGTATTAACTCATAGAATGACTCGTCAGGGATTCTTTCAGGTTTATATTTCATGATATTGTAATACAAATATCTTAAATACAGTAGGAATTTGAGTCTAATAATTAATTATCCATATTGATCGTTTTTTTTTCAGCTGAAAAACGAAACGAAATTACGCAAAAATTAGTTGAGGTGGAACTGTGGAACGGTCACGTAAAGCAAACGTTTGTTACTAACTTTCCTAATTAACCATGCAAATTTCAGTGAACTGATCACACTAGGAATCTCTCCGAAATATATATTGGTAGAAACAAAGTATTTTCAAATCTACCGGCGAAATCAGGTTGATATTTTGTTAATTAAACACTAAATCGTGCGGGTATTTACGACGATATTTTTTAATTTACAATTTTTTTAAATGTTGTGGGCTAATGATGAGCATAATGTCAGGGACCTATTTAAGTACATGTTGTATTGGACCTGGACGAACAGAATTGATTCAGTCATTCCTTAAAAGTTTTATATCCCGACTCAAATCCTGTTGAACGTGGGGATTTGGATTTTCGGTATTTCCAATAGAACCATCTGCAATTTTTTAATCATCATTTTATTTAATCGTTTAAACGTTGATTTTATTATCATACTAAAAACTGTTTAAATTACGCAAAAATGAGTTGAGCCGGAAAAGTAAGAAGGGCAGAGAGTATAAATACAGATCCTGGAAAAATGTCAATCGTCAATCCGTAGAGGGTAAGATATGCCACGTTCATGACCAGAGGCACCAGGATTTCATTTACTGCGATGAGAGTAAATAATTTACCAACCTCGTCGGCCATCACGATTTTCGAGAGCATGGATTTGACCACAACTAACATCGTCCCATTGACCATGTCCAGCGAAGGAGCTGTAATAATTAAAAATGACGGGTTTTTCAGATAAATTTTCTTAAAATTAATGACCAAGACAAATCGTGAGGATATATCATTTTTGTTAATACCAAGATACACAAGAAACGGAGTAGTTGCGATAATGTACATTGTACATCCCGCGAGTTGACTCAATCCCGCTAGTAGTCCAACTAAGGGATCCATCAGTCTTAGATAATGACTTAGAAATGCCACCGACACGGTTTGACCTGATATTTTAAAATGCTTAAAATTATTGATTTTTAGCCTGTAGAAATTAAAACAGACAAAATCATTGTTCAACTCACCGAGCATGGATATCAACGCCTGGTAGGCTGAGAAGACGCTATATGCACTTATGTCCCATTGTAGCTGACTCCTTAGGTACAAATACATGATGCCAAACTCGGCTATAAACAATAAAAATCGATTAAAAATATAATAAGTTTGACGTTTCGTTAATAACCTAAAGTCTTACAATTTGGTGGCCCGTAAATACAAATATGAGCGCAGAGTAGTAGTAGTAATTTCATCCTATCAGATCCCGCGCGTTTTTTAAACGGCATTCCAATCAAGTCTGCCAGAGTGCGCTTGAGATTCATCATATTTGGTAGTTTAGAACTACCGGGTGTGATATCTTTGTACTTTTCTTTCGGTATTAATACCCTGCTTTCAATATTTTCACTTTTGTGCACTATTTTAACAATACTTGTCGATTTCACCCTAATTAGGATAATTAAACATGCAATGGAACTAAACCCTGCAGGCATTAGAAAGCACAGTGGGCCAAGATTGGCTCTAGAGATTGCGCCACCTAGTAGAATTCCAAGAACCGTCCCGGCTGCGAAACTAGATCCGAGTAAACCCGTTCTTAAAGTTCTTACACTTTCGTCCGTCGTGTCGGTTATGTAACTACCAGCCGTCATTGTAAACACGATTTCCCGCCCAACAATTGCAGACGGTATTATTGTTGCTAACAGGATCCATAGTCCACTCAAAGGATATTCGAAATACGTCATGATGAAGATGGAAATGCAAGAGATGAACATTCCCAAAGAGCCCAGAAACATTGGAAGTTTGCGTCCATAGATGTCGCACATTGGCCCCAGTATAAGAAGTATTGATGCCAGGGAGAGACTGTTCAACACAACTGATCCGATGGACTGGAAATCGGAAGCGAGTTTCTGGACTTCGATTTCCAGTTCTGGAAAGCTTCCATTTCTAATTTTAATAAAAATTCGGTTTAAGGAGAGATTAAAATAAAATCAGTATAGGGTACAATTTTGCCAGTACTCGTCAGAATTTGGCTTATATTTGAAGGTTTACAATTAATGTCGTGAGCAAGGAAATCCAAACCGTTTTGGTTGCATTTTAATGTTAATTTGGCGCGAAAGGATTTTGCAAAGGAACATTTTGGCGGGAAAATTGTTTTTAAAAGTTGGTTTCCAAACGGTAAGCAATTTGATAAGCTAAAGCGTAAAATGACCTTGATGACATTCGAACAATTCGTTCCAATCAAAAATTTGAATTCTCTCTTTTCCAACCAAAAAATGTTGTATTTCGAGATCGTAGACCCAGTCTTGATCGTAAACTCTGAATAATTACTAAATTCACATTTTAACAACAGCATCACAAAGGTCCATAGTGTAGTTAAGATCAACATGACAAATACTTCCAAGTATAAAGTCCTGTCGCAAGATGCTCAACATCAGATTCGAAGCCATCCAGAAGAGGGCGACCGGCTCCACTGAAATCGTTCTTAAAACTTGAATCCACCTCGACTCCTTTAAACAGGATCTTAAACCCATCCATATACATAAAATTGGCCATTTGTTTGTTTGTTTGTAACTGATGTTCCAGCTATACGTTTTTTAATGAGTCAACTTATCGAATAACTGAAATAGCAAAAAATTCTTTAAAAAATTTTGAACTGGCGTAGGCTTAATGACGTTGCGAAATTAAATGACCTGTGACCTGGGCTAACCTGACCTAACCTAATATTGTACGTAAACGGTCGTGCGACATATCGATTTACACCGTTGTACTTTGAAAAATACTTTGGCTATCTTGGAATTTCGAAATTTTGGTTCCTGACCTCAATAACGGTCAAAAAGGTCGAATTTTCGAAACTATTGTGTGACATCGATTTGCAACTACTTCCGTAGAGAAATTCTGTGGTCATTTTAAAATTTATAAATTTTGGCCCCTGACCTTAATAACCGTCAATACGGTAGATTTTTTTTAAATATCGTGTGACATATCAATTGAGAGGAGGAACGCCTCGAGAATATCTTTGGCTATGAATGTTAGAAATGTAATTTAAAAACAGCTGTTTTGGAATTGTCAAATATTGGCTTCCTGAATTATGGCCTTGAAAAGGTCAAATCTTCGACATTATTGTGTAATACTTACAACTTACGAGTGACATCGTTTCGAGGACAAACACCTCGATTTATTATTAGGTTCGGTCAAAGAGGATTGTTGGTTATTATTAGAAATGGATGGATAACCGTGATCACTCATTTATGGGGTGATCAGAACACATTCAACATTCAATCATCAATCAATACGTTTACAAATTAAGTCTGCAGAAAAACAGCGAGGTAGGTCTCTGGCTGGGTGATAGTGATTTGGTACACGCTTCTGAGAATTTTTAATTCAAGACAACTATTGCTATCGCTTATTGACGACGTTTTCTAAGGCCCGATCGGGCCTGTGGTGGCCTAGTATTCTAATAATCTATTACTTACAAGACTTCAACCACCTACGACCACACTGAACCAAGGACTGATTAAAAAAGACAAATTTAATTGGGATATCGGACGTAGATAAAAAATGTTCCAACCTATTTGTTTAACATTAAACTGTATGCAGTTTTTTGACGCCGAAATGAGAAAACCATCCGTAGGATGATGCACTAACCATCCTGATAATTAGTTCCGATCTTATCTATTTATCAGTAACACGACCCCCCGCCCCCTCGCACACCCCAAATAAAACAAATTCTGAGGATTCTCTTGGAATCTATTACGGTTGAAGTGTTAATCAACTTATGTTGACGTCGGATGATTTCGAAGCAACTTCATGGAAATAATATGACGATTCATGAACTAATCATTTCATAACATATACTAGATCCCTTTGTGTTGAATGACACCTGAAAGTTAGGAAGTTAGAGGCAATATGTACACTCAGGTTTGCACAAAGGTAATTTAAATATGTTAAATAATTGTCTCTCATCATACATAAGCGACGCATATGTAATTGTAGATTAAAAGGTTGTTTACCTCAAAATTCAATCCTATTTAACAATCAATCCATGTATTCATATCATTCAAACCGATGAAGTTGGCCTGTAAACCACGGCATAAGTTCATGGCCAAAATCATATATAACTCGTTTACTATTCCGAGCTAATCATGAATCAGGTGATTAGATATGAACATATCCATTCAACTGCATTATGCATTTATATAAACAATTGCACATTGTAATGGTACTAGTGATGCCGTAGATATTGGGATACTGAATCCGGAATCGCCAGACAGAATTTAGGATTTTATGATTTTGTCGAAAATTTGATCACTGCTTCTAATACGAAGAATTTAAGGGTTTATATATTGCCTTAAAAACAAGTGTTTTATGAGTGTAATGATTTCAGAGTTCAACATTCCATCTCGATATTTTTTGTTTCATCCCTTATTTTATGATCTTGTTTTTGAACCCTTGTAGCCTTGGTCCCTTCCGACCCTGGGTCATAAGTACATGTGTTGTAAAACTCATACATCAAGTCATGTAAGTATACAAGATGCTTATATCCCTGAATAAATCTGACTCACATTTCAGTTAAGTATTGACATCCGTCACACTGAGAACCTATTTCTTTAGGCTTCAACTCATACAAAAAACTTGAATAAATATTAATTTCTAATCAGTTAAAAGTGTTGGGTTATACATGTCAACGACAAAGGTGTCGGATTCAGATTCAGGACGTCGGATTCATGCAGTCATAAGGATCCTATTAAGTATGTTATATATTTACATTTGTTAATATCGATTTATCTTATAGTTTGTCCTGATGTCGGCTATCATTCATTGTGGTCATCATTGTGCTATTCATTATACACATTTAATATACGTTTTCCTTATATTAAGTTCGGAAATTGCACTAATTCCATCGACTGTAACCTAACTGTTGTTATTAAAATTGCAATAAGAAATTCATAATTTCAGGTCATTGGGGGTATATATCTTGGGGAGTCCAAAAATGCACCTGGACACGTATTAAAATCAGCAACATAAATGCAAGTAGGATTAATAAGGCAGGAGAGCTAATTTAGCTCGACGACACGCACATTCCGGAATGATTAATTACCTTCCAGCTCATTTAATCCATAATTTGGAACCAGGAGCCTTGTTTTATTAACAAGCCCGGATTAGAGATTTAATTAATACACACTTCTCCATCCTTGACTTTTACTTGCGGTTGTAAGTTGCAACATAATATGTTGTATGTATTTGAGAGCTCAACAAGCTACTTTATTAGCCTCGGGATTATTAGCCTTATCTAAGGGGGTTATCTTAATGGAAGGAACTAATTGGTCTCCGATTACACCTCAACCTTCATGAAGTAAACGTGATATTATATAGAGAAATAACATTTTTGGAGTCTTTAATTTTGATAGTCTTATATGTTTTGCTCCGTTTTGGCATGAAAAATATGAAAATAGGAAAATATTAAATTCGCAATATTGCAGGATAAAGTCAGCTTCGTTTAAATCGAGTAATACTCATGAATTCGGTGAAGGTTAGAGAGTGTTAAAATGATCCGATGGTGGTGGTCCGGGTTTCCAGACAGTTGACATGTCATTTCGTAAACTATTATTACGAAAAGCGAAAATAGTCGATAATAATGCTGCAGTGTTCTACTTGGATCTAGGAACCCGGTTTTTTTTAGAACAGTAAGGATTATAATAAGTTTTAAACTCGTTATGGGCAATGATCACAATTGATAGGCATATTTTTACATAGTTTGACATATTTTGTTATCCTCCACTGTCGGGATGCAAATTCCAAAATCCGGTCGTTGATTTCGAAATTAAAATTATCCATAAATCGTTTCCTTTGGTGAATTTTTGTCAATATTAATATTTGTTGAATTTTCTTGTCTGACATTTAGAGTAATTCACATGTCATAAATCGTATAATAACTTGTTGACCGTACTACTCGTTAGCAACTCCGATTTTATTATGTTGTATCAGTTGTATGGCATTTGAATGTGAACTTTATTAATGAAGATCAAGTTCATGTTCTACTGAATGAAGAAGATATCAGATATTCTGAATCAAATGATGAATGAATATGAACGGCGGACGGGCAATTTAGTAAAGGAAACTTGATAGCTCAATCAGCTTTAATATACATTGCCAGCCGAATGAATGAGAGATAATGCGAGTATGTTATGTTATATATATGTTGGTATCTATTTTTAATTTAGATAAAAAGAGCCCAGGAGATACTTTGTCTAACTTATTTTATTCATGACTTTATATTTCTTACAAAGTGTCCTAAACAATGATATCAACTCTATAATCTGCTATTTTGTAGACTGGAGACTGGACCGGACGACCGGAGGAGACGACGGAGACCACAATAATTCATAATTCATAGATTAGTAGAGCGAACTAGAGAACGAAAACGTTTTGTCTCTCATCTCATTGGTTTCAGTCAACTTCTTCGAACGTATTTTTATGTAATTTGTAATTGAACATTGACAGATAAGTCAGACGCTAATTAAGAGTTGAAGTTTGCAAGCATTATAGAATTATAAACAAGTCCTCGTCCTCAGAAACGCTATCGGAATCTGAAGGACAAATTAGGATAAACTCAAATAGAGCCGGACGGAGGTCTCTAAAGATAAGTCTAATCTCATCTTCCTTTGTCCTTTGTCTGAATCTAAATATTTTAGTGTTGTGTTGTAGGCACTTGTAGGAGTTAGCCATGGTAGTGGTGGCTTATAGTTAGACCGAGTAGGTTGTGTCTCGTGTAAAAAAAATTCAAGTCCTAAAAGTTCTGTGTATTTAATTATTACAGATTAGACATTGATGGACAATTGTGAATTGACTCAATTATTGAAGTACTGAGCTGGAGAGCAGGAACGAGCGGTTTAAGAATTATTTCATTATTTTGTATTTCAGAATTTATTTGTTATTTATTATTCGTCACATTTCACACCTGCGAAAATAGTTTAAAGTTCGTAATTCATAATTACAAATTAAAATATTAACATGCCGAGAACGTACGTAAACAATTCGTACAACCGGAGCGTCGGGCGGGTGGGGATGACCCACGGTACCGCTGTCATTTCCAGCAGCAGTGGGGGTGGCGGTGGGGGCGGTAGTTCTTACGCTTCCTCTGGAGGGGGAGTATCTTCTGCTTCTACCAGTACGGGCACTTACGTCGACAACGCTTACAACCGCAGCGTAGGACGGGTTGGACAAGAACACGGTACTGCCGTAATTTCCAGGGGGTGTGGCAGTGTACCCAGCCATCTGCCAAGCCAGTCAAGCGTCGAGACATACGTTGACAGCGCCTACAACCGCAGCGTCGGCCGGGTTGGACTCCCTCTCGGGTCGATGGTCATGTCAAGGTCGTCTGGTGAAGGTGGGAACAGCACTAGCAGCAGTCAAACGGTTCAAGGGCTAACGTATATCGACAATGCCTACAATCGAAACGCCGGTCGAGTTGGACTCCCTAAGGGCTCCATGGTAATTTCCAGCAACAGCAATAAAGAGGCTGGAGCTAGTGGCAACCGCAGCGTCGCCGTCGAAACAACTCGTCGATATGTCGACAATCCGATGAACCGTCGTCTTGGTCGGGTGGATTTGGTCGTTGGTTCTGCTCCGATATCCTCCAAGCAGCGTACCACCACGAAAGGGACGTCGGCTCCGGAAGTTGAAGCTGTGTTTCGACCGTTGGTCCGAATTGATCCTGAGGTTTGTGAATTTATATTTGTATTCATTAGGTAAATTAGCATGTTTAAATTAATGTTATTGGATATTTGAAACGTATTACAGGACGATAACTTGCAAGTGATCTTACAACAAATAACACAATTACGAAACGATCTCCGGCAAGAGGATGGAACGGTGGACCCCGTGCGAGAAAATCAGTGCGAGGCTGCAATTGGAATTGTTCATCGACATGAAGCGGCGCTTACTAAATACAGTTCAGGTATCGATATCTATCGCTTAATTAATGTCGCAATTTTTAAATTTAAATTTATTTTCTGAAATAACATGCTCAATCTTGTTTTTTACAGGACTTCGAACACCGGAATGGGTGCGAGGGGGCGAAGTTATCAACTTCTCGGATATCGCGTTGGGAGAGAAGATCGGTGGGGGTGGCTTTGGCGACGTCTTTGTCGGGGTTTGGAAAAGTGATCAACAAGTTGCTATAAAGAAACTCCGAGTACAGCGGGTGTCACAAGCCAAGAAGGAACAGTTTCAGGTCAGTGACCCCTAAAAAAGTATTTAAAAGTCCTACTATAAACGGAAATTTGCCCCCTAATTAAATGGAAACAGCCTAACAGCCCCAGAGAGAAACTTGCCCCTGATCTCTCTATTTCATGCCCCATTCTGTTGAAAGTTGCCCCTAAAATTAGATTTTGCCCCCTTTCAAATTAATATTAAATATTAAATCAAAATAAAAAAATCACTAACTTTTGTTAAAATTTCCATACTGCAGAAAGAAGTGGAAGTCTTTTCGTCCCTGTCCCATCCATCGATAGTGAAGTTCTTCGGCGTCTGTGTCACTTCGCCGAATTTGGCGATAATCATGGAATTCATGGCCGCAGGCTCCTTGTATGACATTCTACACGTGGAGGTCAGACCTCTGACCCAGACAGCGAAGTTCCAGATGGTCACTGACTGCCTTTCAGCAATCGCTTATCTTCACGACCGGAATATTACACATCGGGATGTCAAGAGCATGAATATTATGGTAGAATTATATTTTTAGTATCAATATTACCCTATAATTATTGTTAGTTTTAAGAATATTTTTTTTAAATGTCTTGTATGTAGGTGACTGAGGATCACGGTCATTGCAAACTCGGAGACTTCGGATTGGCTCTGAAGGAGGAAACTCGCACAAGTGCTTCAGTTGCAGACCATGGGGTAGTGGGTACATTGTGTTACAGTCCTCCCGAAGTTGTTAAGGGCAAGAGGTATTTCTGAAATTTCAGTTAAATTATCATTTTATGAAAATAATTAGGTATTAACTATCGATGAGACTGAACATGTAGGTCAAAGGTTACTACTTTTTATGTTACTTGTTCTTATAATCTGGATTTAGGCTGACGATGGAGCAATTCAAAGCGGTGGATGTGTACTCGATGACGGTTGTTGTCGGAGAACTGCTGTCCGGGAAAGTGCCTTACAAAGGGATGAATCAGCATCAAGTCCGTCGTCTGGTCCTGGCAGGGATTGTACCCTTCTCATTTACCCAGCCCGACCTCGGCCTCATTCTTAGCAACGGGATGAAGAAATCGGCGACAGAACGACCCAGTGCCACCGACTTCTTGGTTTCCTGGGATCGATTGACCCTTCAACATTCGATGGGGCAACTCAATGTCGACTCGGTCGAAGTGTCTTCCAGGTATGTTAGTTATCGAGGTAGAAACGAAGCATTTTTATTTAATTAGGAGGTTGTGTTAAAAACATAAAAATCCCCTCGTTGTTACTTGCCGTTTGACCATGTCACATGCCATATATCAAACACGGTATTTATGGAGTTTTACTTCGATAAATTGATACATTTTAAACAAAAAGTGTTACATTTAAACAACACATTTAAATGTTAAAAATCCCAAAGAACCCGATTGTACCTAGTTTTCAAAAGTTTTACAGTTTGTCAGAAAACTGCATATACTGTACTGGAATTGCCCAAAAATTGATTTATTTGTATGTCGCGTCGCAGTAGTAGTAGTATTGCGTATTTAATAAATTAATACTAATTTAATTACAAGCAGCACTGACGTTCTGGACTGCTCAACCCCTTCGACCACGGCACTCTTGTCGACTGCAGGTACGGACTCTACAACCCTGAGTTCCGTATCGGGTTCTTCTTCGATGAGTTCCAGTCGGGTAGGTTTACTTCATGATTCATAATTTGCTTCTAATTTTAAAATTAAAATTATTTCCTAATTCTTCGGTGGTGCATTATGTGTTGTTAATTAATAAATCTAATTTTTA
>CAJQTU010000029.1:924950-949040 GCA_906901685.1 Desoria tigrina
TATATTTCTGATACGAAGTTACATATCGATTTTCTTTGCAATTTTCAAAAAATTCATCAACATGCACTGAAGTATTGATTAAAATCCAGGTAAATTAAAATTCAGACTTGTGCTTTATTGATATCTTATTTACTAGCACAACATAATAATAAATAAACAAAATCAAGGGTTTAACGTAAATTCTTTAGTTTATTTCTACCATATAGAGCCTGTGCATATGGCATTTGGCGGGTGTGAGGAGACCCATAGACAGCCCTCCGAAGGGAAAAAGCAAGAATAAACCCATGGAGCAGAGACTGGGAATAGAACCCAGTTCTAATAACATAATAATGGCATCCGATAAAATACTTGATCCATACTCTCATATTATTTTGTCAACAAATAATTTATTTTATGCCCTGGAAATAATCCTTTTGTCTCACCAATACAAGGCCAGAAGTATTGTGACAACATTTCGTTATCCTCCTTATTGTGGTTCTCATATTCATTTCATGAATTTCTCAATATTTTAATGGAACGTTTAACGGTATCCCGATTTATGATTAATCGCGAAAGATCAATTCAACTTATTTGTTTGATAATTTTTTTTAACAAAACGGTATGTA
The DNA here is from genome assembly GCA_906901685.1 of Desoria tigrina. Classification (NCBI taxonomy): domain Eukaryota; kingdom Metazoa; phylum Arthropoda; class Collembola; order Entomobryomorpha; family Isotomidae; genus Desoria; species Desoria tigrina. Next base: position 925,556 of record CAJQTU010000029.1, read on the forward strand.
TTTATTTATGTATAATTTTATATCCATTATCATCATTTCATACTAAGATTCAATCATTCAGTTCATGTATTCAATTCAATTCTCGACTTAATGCTCTCAACGATATTGAGAGCATGAAGTATGAGAAAAATCCTACTAACCCTATTTTTTTAATAAAACGATGTACTTGTGGTTTGTGAAATCTTAACAAAAGTAAAGTAAGGTAGAGTCATATGAGGTTGATGTTATAACATATCTGTAAATATGTATTCGATATGTTACGAGATGTAAATGGAATGGTATTTGATACTATCAATATACCATTCCATTTTTTATACAATCTGTATTTACATTAATTTATAATATATTTAATTTCATACAGTCAGGGGCGCTCATCTTTTAATTGAGTGCAGCCCATCTATTACACATGAGCCACATGAGCCACACATGAGTCACATATGAGCCATACATGATCCCCCTATCACCCAACTATCGTGATGCTAGTTGATAGGAGAGTTATTCAGTCTAATACCTCGGAACAAGTCTCATCTAGACTTGTTCTCTCTCCTTTTCCAATAGATTATATTTATTGAGTTTATTTCTTTCTCCAATAAGACTTTATTTTATTGAAGGTTATTTTGTTATTAATTACGTATAGCTTAAATTAAATTAATTATTTCCACACAACAGGATTTACTATGTTTTTTAGATTTATTTGATTAAATAAATCTTCTTGTTTATTATTAAACCTCCTGCATTAAATCCCTCACTGACTTTGTAAGGAAAATACCTCTTCTATATATATGTAAAGGGAGGGAGCAAAGTCCTCTCCTCAAGTACTGGGCCCTTGCCCTTAATGATGTTATATACGGATATATTATATGACCTTTTATGCAACGGATATACGTCTTACACGTTATGCTTACGATACAGTGAGACACAGATAAGTCCCGTCGGTACAGTAGTCCAGAAGTCCTAAATGACCTGAGTCCTTCGATAAGTATGCAGGATGAAATGCGGAATAATAAATACAGTTGAGTACATTTTCCAATGTATTGAGTTGATCTTATTACGGAGCGCACCCTTCGTACAACAAGCTAAACATGTAGCTCTCGTTCAACCACAGAATTATATAGAGGTAGAAGCGGCTGGTGGGTATAAATAAAGTCCGGAGCTCTCCCTGGCCTGGTAAACGGCCTAAGCTGGTACTATTTAACCAGGAGGATCGTCCATGATTTCACTGAAGCTGTATCAAACCCATCAAAAATATATATTTTTGCATAATATATATTTCTAAATTATAATACTCATATGCCTGACACATCATACACACAATCCGAAAATTTAGGCAAAAGGTCCATATAGTTGTGGATGCTCCATTTCCCGCTTCAAGTTTTCAGTAGGGACTAAGCGCAGCTTTTTGGTTCTCGCGTTCTAACTGAGCTCAGTTCAAAGGATCTCCCTTATGGTGTTCGCATGCACTAGTGGGGCAGTATGGAATGATCTCTATCTATTCTTATATATGTCTATGCGTTCAACTGAGGACGAGGATCTTTCCTCGCCTCCAATATACTTAGAATTAGGTCGTGTCTTAGACTTGGAGTTACCGGGCGAATACTCGTGATTCGTCCGGGTATCTTTAAATTACAAATATTCTCAATTTCCCCCAACTGTCCACCTGTGATCGTCACAATTTCATGGAACATTGACTATTCGGGTAGTTTAGCAAGTTAGACTACTAAACTAGGATTAGGTTACCTTAAGGATCATAGATCCTTAAGGACCTTAAGGATCACCCTTTAAGTGTTACAATGTTAAATACTATTACTAATTATCAGGTCTCGATTACGACTTAAGAACTATTTCCTCTACAAAACATGAAGAGTACAGACGCAGCGAGGATGCAAAGCGTGCAAATCCCGATGAATCCAATAATCGCGGTGTTAAACCAATTCGCGAGATGTTCTTTTAGTTCCGAGTTCACCCGCCGTTCCCAACCAATTCCTTAGAAATGCAATTGTAGCTCTCATCCACTTCTGTCGACGAAGATCTGTTGGTGTCGATTTCGACAGAAAAAGTACCTGCCGGAATATTCAACAGATGAGGACAGTTGAGAGACGATTCGTCGAGTCCGAAATCCCGTCGTTCTAACCCCAAACCGCCACAATTGATTTCTTTTGTAGCAAAATAAATTGGAAACAATGACCTCCAGAATCTAATTTACCTTCCTGGAAATAACATTATGAATGAATGTCATCTAGAATAAACAAAAAACAGCAAATCACTGTTCAATTTTTAAGTAAAAAAATCAAAGTAGATGCAAATAGATTTTAATCCGGGGCGTTTTTTCGTCTGGGTTGAAACACAATAGAAACCGAGTTTAGCAACATAATTTGGTTCATCCAATCCAAGGGTGTTTGAATCAACAGTAGATAAAATATATTTATATACGAAAGCAGTATGAGAACTCTTGAAATGTGAATTTTTAAGATCATTAATTGCAAACCTCTAAAAGCAGTAAAGGCAATGCAGGCGTATGAAGTAAGTGCCTTTTGAATTCTTGTGACTGAACTAAATCTAGAGGGTCTGCCTCGTTGACAAATGAGCCCTTGAGCCGACGAGACCTGAAGGATCGAACGATTTCTCGGCAGGATCAAAGTTAACACAAATCTTGTTGGTTATCTGATCCGCTCCATCCTGCAACTAATTATAATTCATGTTATCTGATTATATGTACCTCCGATTCTCGTGAGTAAGAGAGCATCTTTGACGTATACGGGACCACTCCCACTGACACCAGGGTGCAGTACTCTGGCTTTTGGGGAAAATTGAGATTTGGTTTGTTTATCGTTATATTTTCAACACTTGGTTACACCCGTTACATCGGTTTATTAATTTTTACAACATAATTTATATCATCACCCTTGTACAACAAGTAAATTAAATTAATGCTAAGTAATTGAACTGATTGATAATTGATTTAAATATCTGTAAATTACAAGTGGCCTTAAAATATAATTATCAGTTTTCAAGCTTATGTCAATATGTGATTACAAGCTTCGGCAGGGTGTGGCACTACGTTGTATTTCAAGTGGCAAGAATAAAGCTGAATTTATGGTTGAATCCTTGATAAAATATTTTTAGTGGAAAATTGGCATCCAACATTTTCAACAACGTCGATTAGCCAATTTTTATTTCACTGGAAGAAATATAGAACTCGAAAACCTCAACCTCTATTACGATGATTCGAAGACATCCATCGTCCGAATAATTGGAATGGGAGGGGTTGGCAAATCGGAATTGGTGAAGATATTTGCAAAAAGCAAATCGAACGACAGCAATGTCATCTGGCTAAACTGAAAGAGTTCTAAGTTTTTGAGAAACTCCTTGATTTCCATCGCCGAAGGCGAAGGAATAAACTTGAGCAACGAAATCATAAAAACTGTGTCTGACATATTCAAGTCCATCATGAATGTGATTCAAAATAGAAATCCTTCAGATCAACACTACTTATTGACAACGTTGAAATGCCTTGTAATTCAAATGCTTTGTAATCGTAACTTACGAGAAATAATCTGGTACTTGAGATCGCAGGGAAATGCTTAAATTAAGAAGTTTAAAAAGAAACCCGATGCTCACTAATTAGTCTGGCGATCTATCGATGAAGAACCTGAAGAGGACAATTAGAAGTTAAGTGTTCTGCTATATAATATACCTTTGGAATACAGAAAATAGAATTAGTTAATATGGTAAACTGAATAATTAATGCCAGATGTTTAATTTAATAGGTATTCATTGCGTATTTAAAGGCAGATTTCAAAATAAATAATTTTTCAATTCAGTTGTTACATTCCACATCTTTATCAGTTCAATGTTTCTTGAGCAGTTAAGCCTTTCCTCGTAGATAGTACAACCACTTCAAAGCTTTACTTGGATTTTGAATTTATGATACCAAGTTAGCTATTCATTTCATCATCATCATATTTCATCTAGGGCACGTCGGGGTATGACGGCACTATGATTGTGGCTTGCCGTAAATTAAAATAAGTTTTTAAGTTGTGGCTCTGTCCTATAATTTAGAATTGTAAATAATCTAGATTTAAAATAAATAACAATTACATTTATTTGTCTCGTTTCCGATTATATAAGGATTGCTAAGGTCCTGGACTAAACACAATGGGTTAAATTTCGTATACTTTAAATCATGTATTTTGGACGTTTTGCGTGAAGTAATAATAAGCATTTCGTTCATCAGTAGACGTAAAAGTAAGAAATAAAATGTTCCATTCAATCAACGTTAAAAAATTGCATTCCAAACTAAAAATAAAAACCTTATTACAAATCTTTCTCTCTAAGTTTGCACGAAAATCTAGTTCTGCTGAAAACCGTTTCAATTCAGGAAAAATCGACGACATCCTTAAATAGTATTTGTCAGGAGAGAGGAAACGGTCGAACACGTAATTCTCCAACGATTTTACATGGTACCATTTCCAATTAACATCACCACTGATATTGAAATTGGCATTTCACAATTATTAATTCTTACAATATCAATCTAATTTATATCATAACCCTTGTACTACAAGTAAATTAAACAAGACTGGTGAGGAGGTCACGAAAAGTTGGGCAGGGGCCATTTAGTATTGCCGGAGACCCAGCAACGATACAATCCGATTCATAAGTTCAGATACCTAACCCTACCTACCTCAAATAGCTCGGTGTCCTACCCCTACCTACCTCGAATAGCTCGGTATCTTACCCCTATCTACCTCGCAGAGCTCGGTATCCTACCTCTAACTACCTCGCATAGCTCAGTATCCTACCTCTAACTACCTCGCATAGCTCGGTATCCTACCCATATCTACCTCGCATAGCTCGGTATCCAACGCCTAACTACCTCGCATAACTCGGTATCCTACCACTATATACTTCTATCTACCTCGCATAGCTCGGTATCCTACCCTTACCTACCCCTATTTACCTCCCATAGCTCGGTATCCTACACCTATGTACCTCGCATAGCTCGGTATCCTACACCTATGTACCTCGCATAGCTCGGTATCCTACACCTATGTACCTCGCATAGCTCGGTATCCAACGCCTACCTACCTCGCATAACTCGGTATCCTACCCTTACCTACCCCTATTTACCTCGCATAGCTCGGTATCCTACACCTACGTACCTCGCATAGCTCGGTATCCAACGCCTACCTACCTCGCATAGCTCGGTATCCAACGCCTACCTACCTCGCATAACTCGGTATCCTACCACTATGTACTTCTATCTACCTCGCATATATCGGTGTCCTACCCCTAACTACCTTCTTGACCTGGATCAACGGTTTTATTCAGATTTTTGCGCCTGCCGGCGGGGCCCCTCCCGGGGGCAGGGAAGTGGGGTGTTAAATACTATACTGTCCAGCATAGGGGGCGAAAATTAATAAAATTGAACAACAATCGAATGTTGCAACAATCAACATGTAAAAAACCTTAAATTGAGAAAAACTCGTAAAAAACTGGTTTTTACCCATTTTTTGGGTTAGTTTTTGGCACATATCTCACGAACGCTTCTGAGATATGACAATCTGGTTAGTGATATAAACTCATATTTAAATTGTTGACAACAATTTGCACCATTTTATCACATATAGAATCATGAAAGATCTAAAAATAAAGAAAATCCGAAAAAAAAACGATTTTTACCCGGTTTTCGGGGTTTATCTCAAAAACGCTTCTTTGACACGGCACTTTTTATTGCAGATTCGGATTCTACGTCAAATTTGCCACAAAATGGTATATAATATGTCTAGATTTAAAAATTGACCTGAATATATGTAATGGTAGTAGTGTATACTAATTAATGCTAAGCAATTGAACTATGATTTAAATATCTGTAAATTACAGGTGGCATTACAATATTATAATCAGTTTTCAAGCTTATGTCAATATGTAATTACAAGCTTCGGCAGGGTGTGGCACTACGTTTTATTTCAAGTGACAAGAATAAAGCTGAATTCATGGTTGAATCCTTGATAAATTACTTTGAACGGATCAGTAGAATTTATTCCACCAAGCAATCCTGTCGTTATTGGCAAAGAACAGGCTGTAGGAAGTTTTGAGTGCAATTATACCAAAAGTGTGTTCACAAAATGGACCCCGAAGATGTCTACTTAATAGTTGACATTTTAATTAAGGATGAACCTTTCGCGAAAAATTGGACAAAATTTAAAAACAAGCTAGGACTAAACAGAACAGCCTCTTTTGCACCAGTTGAAAACCAGTATAAAATGGGAACTCATACGGCGTATGAATTATTTCATAAGATCATAACAAAATGGGTTTATGCTGAAGGAAGTAAGGCGACGATTGAAAGCCTTTACAAGGCTCTGGACGATCTTGGTTATCAATTATTAAAAGGTAACACTGCTTTTGTTTTATATCCTTCAAAACCAGAATATTATGCACAGAATCGTTTCGTTTATATTTTTAGAGAAACTCAAAATTAGCTTCCCAAATCAAATCCCCTCCCAAAATTCCAACGTCAATGAAATCCACTCTCAAAATTCTAACATTTTCAAAAACTTCGATAAACCAATTGATAACTTCATTGGAAGGAATAAAGAACTCGAAAACCTCAACCTCTTTTACAAAAATCTTAAGACATCCATTGTCCAAATAATTGGAATGGGAGGGGTTGGCAAATCGGAATTGGTGAAGACATTTGCGAAAAACAAATCCAATGAGACTAATGTCATCTGGCTAAACGGAGAGAGTTCTAATTTTTTGAGAACCTCCTTGATTTCCATAGCCGAAGGCCTAGGAATAAACTTGAGCAACGAAATCATAAACTCTGTGTCTGAAATATTCAAGTCCATCATGAATGTTATTCGAAATAAAAACCACTTCAGATCCACAATCATCATTGATAACGTTGACACTGACAACAAGGACGTCATACCGTTGGCAGATCATGCCTTGCAAATCAAATGCTTTGTAATCGTAACTTCGAGAAATAATAAGATACTTGAGAATGCAGGGAAATGCTTAAATTTAGAAGTTTTAGAGAACTCCGATTCTCACGATTTAATCCGGCAAGCTCTCAACGAAGAAACTCAAGAGGACATCCAGAAGTTAAGTGTTCTGCTAGATAATCTGCCTTTGGCTTTGCAGCAAGCAATCGGTTTCATTAAGGCAGAACAGGAAACGGGTCGTATTGGAAGCGCCTACAAAATTCAGAACTATTTGAAGAAATATACACAACAGAAGGACACGATGTTGGAGTTCCGATTGAATTCTATTGAACACAAATACAGAAGTACAACTTATGTAACCTGGAACATCTCCATTGACAAAATTTGGACATTGGGAAAAGCAGGTCAGCTAGCCGTTGATCTACTGCAGATGATGTCATATTTCAGAGCTGATGGAATCCGAATCGAACTGATAGTTAACATGAGAGAATCAACCATGTTTCACGTAAAGCGTGAAAATGATAACCTACAGACGATTATGGGAAATCGTAAAACAATTCTTCGGATTTAAAACAGACCCAGATCTCACCTTACACGAAGAAATACTAAATGAAGAAATAATCACAAACGCATTGCTTTTGCTAAAACAATTTTCACTAATTAAGATCGAAGCAAACGTCATTTCGATGCATCGACTCGTGCAGGAAGTCACCCGTCTCACTTCCTCAAAGACAAATCAAGAAATGACTTCACTTCAAAAATATACAAGATTCGCCAGCAAAATCATATCAAAATTAAAAAATCGCGACATAAGTCACATCATTTCATTGTGGAGCTACACTTGCAAACACCATAACTTGATTAAAGAATATCCCAATTTCGCATACACAATTTCAAACCAATTAAACAAGCTTTCCATTTACAATGAAATGGAGAGCTTTTCAAAGGAGAATTATGCCTTATTAGAAAAGGTATTAGGAAGTAGGGACGTGGAAACATTGAGAATGGAAGAGATATCGGCTCTTGCAATGATGAGGAATGGTAAATACGCCGAGTCGCTTGCAAAGTACAAAACCCTCGTTCCGAAGTGCAAGACAATTCTTGGGGAACAGCATGAACTAACAATGGAAGCCAGTCATAACGAGGCCTTGGTTCTTTCTTCTCTTAAGAGATATGATGAAGCCTTGTCATTGTTCAAGTCCGAACTCGGGTTGTGGAAGAAAGTTCTCGGAGAAAACCACGACTCAACGATGAGAACGAAGCATGAACTAGCTGGAGTATTAATCAAGAAGGGGCAGATTCAAGAAGCGCTGTCGCTGTATGCACAAGTGTTGGAATGGAAAGAAATAAATTTAGGAGCCGAGGACTCTTCTACTCTGCTTTCAATCCACAATATCGCCCTCTGTCACTTCAAACTGAAGGAATTCGAGAAAGCGAAGGAAATGCTCACCTCTCTTCTGCAGACGAGTATCAAAGTGAACGGAGAAGAACATTCTGAGACACTCACTTCCAAAGGCATGTTAGCAGGAACTCTGTGTGAGTTGGGGGAAACTGAAGCTGGACTGAGAATGATGAGGGAAGTTCTCGTTTCGATGGAGAAAGTTCTTGAACCACAACATCCAGAAACAATCATCACTCGAGATAATATTAGTTATTGAATAAACCGATGTAACGGGCGTAACCAAGTGTTGAAAACATCAGGTTTTGCACCCTGATGTCAGCGGGAGTGGTCCCGTATACGTCAAAGATGTTCTATTACTCATGAGAATCAATTACACTCCTTATCTCAATTTTCCTTAATAGCCCGGGTACTGCACCCTAATATCAGTGGGGGTGGTCCCGTATACGTCAAAGATGTTATATTGCTCATGACAATCGTTTAAGGGGCCAGAGTAGTTTATCGCTAAGGAAATTCGTAGCCATAAGGGTAATTTTCAACATGATTTTTTCCATGATATCAGCGATTTCAATTTTCAAAAAAAGTCTATAAACAGCATAATTTGTTGAGCATTGTTTTAAATGGAGACGGAGTGTTTAGCACGCTCACAAAACTAGCAAATTATTTATTCCCATACCGGTTTTTAAAACTTAGAGCGGCTACAGAGCCCGCTAGGGTCATCCAAAAATTTTGAGATTTTTGTGCGATAGATAATTTTATTGCCGAGGGCTTATAATGGGTCAAATTTAGTCATTATACGACGTTATAAGGCTTAAAAACGAAATTTAAGCAATTCTGAACTTTGGTTTAGATTTTTATTTCTAGTTCAAATTCTATACAACATAGACTAATTTTGACCCATTATAAGCCCTCGGTAATTTAATTGTCTATCCAACAAAATCGGTCTCAAAATTTTATCATGACCCTAGCGGGTTCAGTGGCTGCGCTAGATTTAAAAATCAGACATTTTGGTACAAGTTGCGAAGGACTTCAAATGATCAGTTTCATTGATGGTTACTATGCCAACAAGCCAATTACTATAGGATTCTTATGCCTCCTTCTTCCTTTTTTGTACTCCATTCCGTTGCTAAGAAGGCAACATTTTTTATGAAAAATCGTAGGCCTCAAAACTACTCTGGCTACTTAAACTCCATATCTCAATTTTCTCCAAAAGACGGTTTCGGCACATTCGTATCAGTGAGAGTGGTCCTGTATACGTTAAAGATCCTCAAAAAGCCCGGGTTTCGCACCCTGATGTCAGTGGGAGTGGTCCCGAATACGACAATCATGTTCTATTACACATGGGATTAATTTAAATCTCAGATCTCAATTTCCCCCACAAAACCGCGAATTTCACCCTGAAATGTAATTTAAGTATTGCATCATATGTAGATGATAGACATAGAGTTTACTCTAAGCTACATCAGCCGCAGTTTCAAAACATGTCATCGTTTTATACTAATTTAATGGTTTTTGTGGGGGATTTAATTGATGGGGGACAGGGGGTGTGACCGATTTGACCCAAGTTCGAACTTAGCGTCACTCTTGACCCAAGGAGCAAGTGTATAAAGTTTGGTGACTGTAGGTCAAGCTGTTCGCCAGTTATCGCACCGACAGACAGCCAGACAGACAGATCGACAGACATACAGACAGACGGATTGGTCATTCGCATAAAGTGTTTTCAACACTTAATAACTAATGCCACTTGTTTAATTTAATCGGTAGTCATTGAGTATTTAAAGGCAGATTTCAAAATAATTTTTCAATTCATGTGTTTAATTTTTGATCTTTATCAATTAAATGTTTTGTGTAGTTAAGACTTTCCTCGTAGATAGAATAACCACTTCGAAGCTTTACTCGGATCTTCAATTTCTGATAAGAAGTTACATATCCATTTTCTTTTAAATTTTTAGAAAATTCTGCAACATACACTGAAGTATTGAATTAAATCTCAGTAAATTAAAATTCAGACCTGTTTCATGCTTAAAGGACAACTTGTTTACTAGCATAACTATAATAAAACGTTGTAAACGTTAACGGCAGCTCGCAAAATTAATATATATTGTTGTTAAATCTTACTTCAAATCGTGTTGGTTTAAATATAACAATCAAAACTATTAATAAAAAACTCCCCAAGGGGGAAAAGTAATTCCAGGGGAGGGTGCACCAAAAAGAATAAAACAAGAGTGTCGTAACTTTGTATTTACGATATAAATATTAGTTTGTGATGTTGATTAATCCGTCCATTCCAAAATATCGTAATATCGTCGACCCGGCCGGCAGAGGAAAGGGAGCGAGGCAGCGCCACTTTCATCGAACGTTCTGATTTTGAAATACTTAACGCTTTACTTTTTCAACATTATACTACTTACAAATAACAAATACAATAACTCATAAGCCATACTGCTTTTAAAAATCTTCGATTTGGTTCGGTGTCTATCCGTTCACCTTTTTTTAATTTCCTTTCAGTTATCTATTAAGGCATTCGAATGGAGGTCAGGTTCTTTTGGGGGCCCTGTAGTTCAAAGGTCAAAGGTCAACATTTTCCCAAATAGTACTATATATATGTGATACATGGATAGAAACCTATTGTCAAGGATTAATGATCACTATTTGGGGACGCGGAACTCCCTGACGAGTAAGGATGGGTCAAAGAGGTCAAATTACAAACACATATGTAACCTAACCAACCCAACCTTGATGAAGGATGATGGGCGTCACGCCTGCTAATGCTGTTCAAGACAGGTCATACCAACCCAACAAAACAGCCAAGTGATATTTCATTCGAAAGGACTTGATCATGACGTACGTAATTTTTCTCTGTGGTTGGGACAAATTGAGATTTTCGATATTTCATGTAATCTTAACATTTCATAACAGGGATTTCACTGTGAACATGTACCAAAACAGTTTCGATGTGTATAAAGAATTATAAAAGCGTCACATCAACGATATTTAAGTACATTCGTTTTACGGTTTATCATTTAGCGTAAATACATAATGCAGATGATAAAGTGTGTCTATAAGTCTATAACTAATGAACGGCTCAACTTTGAGAAACATTTCTTTCTGTTATCTATTTAGGACATCCAAACAGACGTCAGGTACGTTTGGGGGCCCTGCATAAGCACTGGTCAACATTGTGTCAAATACCCTATGTGTGATATACCAATGGAAAGGTAGTGAAGGCTTATTTGAATTTATACTTAGGGCAGTATCACTGCCAGATCTGTGGGAAAAGGTCAAAGGGTTAAAGTTATATAGCTAATGATTAAATAACTAATTTTGCTCGATGATTGGAGAAATTTGAGATTTTTGATACTTTATGTTTTTTGAACATTTCAAAACGCAGTTTTCGAGTTGAACATGTTCAAAAACCGGATATTTGAATATGTATAGAACTTTGTAAACTCCACGCGTCTACGATATTTAAGTACGTTCGTTGGACGGCTTACTTTGGAACACCTTCGAAGATTCAAACCGAAACTGTGATTTGTAAGTCTTGACTTTAAAGGGTTAACATCGACAAATAAGACAGGTTATTTCCGGCTAACTTAAATTTTAAATTACGATTTTACGATGCAGCTCTTATCGAGCTAAATGTACGTTTACAAATTTTTTTATTCTTCTTTAATTTCTTGAAGACCATTACACATATCGTATGTAAACATTTTACTTTTAAGCTACTTTTAATTATAAATTCACTGTCATTGGTGACTGAGGATTACTAATTAATTAGTGATAATTTATTATCTTCTAAAAGCATTAAAGTGGTCTCTGCCGGCCGGGTCGACGATATTACGATATTTTGGAATGGACGGATTAATCAACATTACAAACTAATATTTATATCGTAACTACAAAGTTACGACACTCTTGTTTTATTCTTTTTGGTGCACCCTCCCCTAGAATTACTTTTCCCCCTTGGGGAGTTTTTTATTTTATTCTTTTTAGTGATTTGTTTTCGAAATATTTGTATATTATACGGCCATATACAGCGTTATACAAAATGTGTTTCTTTTGATTGTCCAGGTTTTTAAAACTAAAAGCTCAAAAAGTACTCAACCAATTTTTAGTTTGGTTTGATTTTAGAAGGATGAATGTAAAAGCAATTCTCGTATATTTTTTACTTGATCTATATGGGTTTTATTAAAAATTCGAAGATTTTACATGAAGTATTTTCCTTAATTCGTAGCTAAATTTAATGTAAATCCGAAATCGAAATTTATATGATAGAAAGCGTATGAAACGTTTCAATGTCCTGATTCTAGGCACAGGCAAATCAATACTCTCTTTTCCATTCATCCTTCCAGACTTCCAGCTATCAGTAAAACCACACCAAATTAAAATCACTTCAGCACTTATTGAGCTGTTTGATTTTGAAGACCTTAACAACGAATGGAAACACCTTGTGCATGTATGCTTGGTGAACTTGAATGCATACTCGATTGCATTCTAAATTGATTTAAATCTGTTTCATCTTCGAATATAATATTTGCATTTGAAACATGATAAGACTAACAAATTTTAGGTCAATAGGTTTAGCTGTTACATCCCTACTTATCTTGACACAAAAATATAACATTACTTCATTGTGGATTGGAAGAAATTGAATCGAATTTTAATCTAGCAACGGTGCATCAAATCCAATGTATTACGCATTAAAAACTAAAAACCTATAAACAAAAAAATTAGAGTTTCGTTCGTTTAAAAAATCTCTAAAACTAATTTTTAAATTTTTTAAATCTGTTTGTATGATTTTGCTAATTAAATTCTGTTTAATAATGTCAGTCTCTTAATCTCATATACATGTGAAGTATAGTGTGAGTATAGTAGTGTAGTACCGTAGCAACGGTACATTCAATCGAAAAAATTACGTAAAAATAACTTTTTTTAAAAAATCATTTCTCAAATAGCTTTGCCTTAAATTTAAAAACCTATGCGCCATAAGAAAGCTAGTTAAATTTCATTCAATAATTTCAATATGAGGAAGACTTATATTAAATTTAAGTAGGGTAATGAGCGATTTTAAAATTTTAAATCGAGTTTTAAGCTTGAAGGAAACTTAATTTTTCGATTTTGACATGCGACCGGCCCTACTACCTTTAATTTATCGGTCGATGAAAAAAACCGCGATAGTCTAGGTCAAGTGATTTTTGCTGTAGGTCGTTTGTAAAATCTGGGGGATAGGGGTGAATGCATATCTAGCCTTGGCGATAACCATATGGTTGCTATGGTTATTTTTTCGCCTCCCCTAGAAAAAAGCAATTGTAAAAGATCAAAATATCATAGTAAACGTTCACCTAGACGATCGATTCTTAATCCCAATGCTTTAGTAATTGTTCTATGGTCAATTCATTTACATCCACAATAATATACTGAGACGATAAAGATAGTTTCCATAGCAAATATAAGGAACTGTATATTTGAGAATCGTCCTAAACTACATTGAATACAACTGTTACCCGATGTGTCCATCCACTTTGCTATTTAAACCTGTACAATTTCGTTAAAAATTATTTTGTTGTTGGACAAATGCAGTTAAAATCTACTCAAAACACTGTTTTTGAATTAGAGATTCTATTTTTGGATCAATTTGAACAGTTCATGAAACAATATTATGAAATGTCCCAATTAAGGCTTTTACGATCTTCAGATTGTTGTTTTCCATACAAAATACATAAATACCTTTAAAATTGGATTATTGTTTCAAAACGTATTGATTTGTATATATCATTTCTGTTTCCAGAAATGTCGATTTAATAGTCGCAATAGAAATTCTTTAAAAAACTTTTTATATATAAACCAATACGATTTCCTCGAAAACCATTTTCATGTTGCACAATTCATATCAAACATCAACATTTTTTACACTTGTTTTAAATTTAGAAAAAAGGATAAAAATCATATATATAAATTTGGTATTAAAACCAATACAATTATGTCAAGTGCTCGGAATTTGATAAACACTAGCGAATATTATGCTTCAATTTCAAAAAAATTGTATTGGTTCTAATCCGGCCTGCTTCTAGGCTGTTTAATTTTGTCTTGATTTACATTGACAAAAACGACGGACACGGACAGATGGTCGGACGGGTTGACTTCATTAGCTCTAAACCTATTTTTAATAGGCGAGCTAATAATAGCATCCGATACAACATTGATCCATAATCTAATTTTAACTATTATTTTTTTTAAGTTCTGGCAAAAATCATTTTCTGTCCTCAATGCAAAGCTAAAATATAGAATTTTACTGACAACACCTAATTATCCTCCTTGTGGTGGTTTTCATATTCACTTAAAAATACAATTAATAGGAACTACAAAACCGTATAAATTATCTGCCCTAATTCATCCTGGTCAAATTTTAAAAATTAGGAAATAAAACAATCACGAAAATTTACATAATATAATTTTTAAATAATAAAATAATTTTTTTTAAAGCATCCAAAACGTCCAGATTTTTGTGAAAATAAAAAAACTCAATTTATTTTTTTTAAATTAAAATATTTGAAATTCCTTGAAAATTAAAACTTCAGGATGACAAAACTCGAAAAATTTTGAAAATCGACCCACAATTTGTTGTTTTACGACGGGTTAAAAATGTAAATTTTCGAGATTTTTTATTTCATAATTTTTTAAATATGACCAGGATGAATTAGGGCAGATAATTTATACGGTTTTATAGTTCCTGTTAGTTGTATTTTCAACTGTAAAAAAATCAGACGATTCTGGAATTTCACTCTCGATTACTTCCCTTGTTAGTTTAATAAAACGAAGCTCAACGTTATTTAATGTTTGTCAAATCTTAACAAATACGAGTGATAAAGTCATGGGAAAATCATGTTACAAAGATTACAATTTAAGAACTATTTCCTCTACAAAACATAGACAGTATAAAAGCAGTGAGGATGCAAAGCGTACAAATCCCCACGAATCCAATAATCGCGGTTTTGAACAAATTCGCGAGATGCTCTTCCCGCTCGTTAAAGAAGCTTTTGTAGTTCCGCGTTCTTCCGCCGTTCCCAACCGATTCCTTAGAAATATAATTGTAGTTCTCATCCGTTTCCGTCGACGGGGAACCATTAGTGTCGATTTCGACAGAAAATGTACCTTCGGGAATGTTTAATAGATGAGGGCAGTCGTCGATTCCAAAATCGCGTCCTTTCAACCCTAAACCGCCACAATTGATTTTAATCGTTTGATTTAAATGGGTTTTAATCTGGGGCGTTTTTTTCTGGGGCTGTTATTGTACAGGCGATTGCATTATATAATTGGGGGGGGGGCGGTTTTTGCGACAAAATAGTCACAGACTTTGTGAAGTACACAAACACAATCGCAACATAATTTGAATTGGTTCATCGAATCAAGGGTTTCTTGAATAAACAGTAGGTAGAATTTATTATACGAGAACATTATCAGATAACCCATTAAATGCGAATAGATAAGATTATTTATTTCAAACCTCTAAGAGCAGTAAAGGCAATGCGGGCGTATGAAGTAAGTGCCTTTGAGTTCTTGTGACTGAATTAAATCTAGAGGGTCTGCCTCGTTGACAAATGAGCCCTTGAGCCGATGAGGCTTGGA
This sequence comes from Desoria tigrina, assembly GCA_906901685.1. Taxonomy (NCBI): domain Eukaryota; kingdom Metazoa; phylum Arthropoda; class Collembola; order Entomobryomorpha; family Isotomidae; genus Desoria; species Desoria tigrina. The sequence goes on from CAJQTU010000029.1 coordinate 941,531, forward strand.
GGATCGAATGATTTTTAGTCAGGATCAAAGTTACCATAAATCTTGTTGGTTATCTGATCCGCTCCATCCTGAAACTAATTATAATTCGTGTTATCTGATTAAATGTAAATCCGATATTTAATGTACAATTTGTAGAGTTTATTTATATCAAATTCATCAATTAGATTTCGACCGAAAATCAAACAAGGAACTTAATATTATCCCAGTATTAAAAATGCATTTTCATTTTCTTGTAAGCAAACCCCACTGGAATGACAAAACGTTCTGGAAATGTGACAAGTAATATAGTAATATTTCACCAATTGATAATTTAATTTTTAATGTCAATGATAAACTAACAAATTATTATAAAACATGTAAAAAGGCCCTTCTACATAGAAAGTCGTTAGTCGGGGGTAAATTGAGACAATTAATCACTGTCATGACCCTGTGGAACCTGGGTGACTCGACCGCAAAAGATTTCTCACAATCCCTCGGGTTATCATGGCTTATCGGAAGGACGAAGCGCGACGGAGTAACTAGGGTAACTCTCCACCAATAACACTGTCTCTACTCGATACAAAAATCAGGAATTTCTACCTGATACGGCCACAAACTGTCAAGCAGATTAGGACTAAATCCCAAAACCGCAGTCGATTTAATCCTCCCATTTGACAGGTAAGAGAAAATCAGATTATCTGGAATGTTCAAAATTGTTCGAAGAATACTAGGAATGTCATGGCAAATCGCCAATACAAAGTAAAGTCTGATGTGTAAAATGAATGAAGGGCTGTTGTAGTTTGAATGTGGTCACATAGAATGGGAGGTGTATTAGCCTAGATTTAGTTAATTGTTTGCTGTGAAGGAAAAAGACTTTCCTAAAGCCTCTCTCGTCATAAATTAGGGTAAACCCAATTTCGGGGCAAGGTGCCCGACGACATGAAGCCCGCAGTTGCGAAACAACGGCGGGACAGCAAAACGGGTCTCGCCAAAGAAAACCAGTCATTCCTAAAAACTTATTCAAGAACGGATGATTTGGGTTTTCTGCCTTTATAGCCGTTTCTCTCATGATTTTCCAGAAATCTTCGTAATCAAATGTCGTCATCTACTTCCTTATTGTTATTCTGACAGAGGCTGACAATGAGCCTAAGTCGAACTACTTCACCTCGTCAATTGACCTATCAAATATAACTGACCCCGAAATGTCTGTCCAAGTGACACGGAACGATGTCCTTGACCACAAAATCAGTTCAGTTGTAGTAGGGCTTGTCCAGTTTTTAGCATTTTTCGTATCCTTACCCATAATTGATCGGATGGGTAGGAAGATACTCCTGATAAGTTCGGACAGTCTGATGGCAATACCTTTTATCCAATTCTCTCTTTGGGACTCCTCGGGGATGGAGGTGGTTTGGTCTTCTTCTCATCGGACTTATCAACATCATTTTTCTCAACGTGAGTTACTGGTCTCGGTGTGGCCTGTGAGTCTGCAGTGCTGGTGAGTTTTGTTAGAGGTGAGCCTAGCTCCCTCACCAATGACATTAGCTATTCCATCAAGTGCAGTCACAGCCGCCACCCAGCACCGAGGGAGTGTGCACACTAGCTGCTTCTTCGCTCAAGTCTGAAGAGGATCAGAAGACGCCGGCTCTAACAACCTCCTTCCCAAAGGACCTCCAAAGAGGGGATCCCCCGACAGGTTTTTTTTGTTCATTTTTGTCAATTTTTAATCCTTACTTATTTCATAATTCGAAAATTTCTTTTACTCGACATCTTTTCTTTTCTTTTCGTAAAATCTATGTTTGACCTTGGACTAACCTTCTGCTAGTCCAAGGTAGCTGGCCTGTCGTCGGGGTCTAGATATGTTAATTGGCTTATCCCTTAATTATGTACTTTTAATATCTCCCTGTAAATTTTTTGTATTACCCATTATAATCTTATCTGAATATTTTAACTAATCTGTTAAACTTGTCAGCATATCTATTATAATATAAGAGGCCATTTGTATGTTTATATCTGATGTTCCAGCTATACGTTTTTTACTGGATTAACTTATCGAAAAACTGAAATAGCCGAAAATTCACAAATAATTTTTAGAGGGAGGATGCTATTTTGAAATTTCAAAATTTCATGACCTGTGACCTGGGCTTACGTGACCTATCAAATTTTTTATCGTAAAATGGTAGTGTGACACACCGATTTACACCGTCGTCATACGAAAAATACTTTGGCTATGTCGGAATTTCAAAATTGTGACCCCTTGACCTCAAAACGGTCAAAGTTGTCGAAATTCCGAAATTATCATGTGACATATCTATTCACATCTCCTTCAGATGAGAAACACTTGAAACATGTTGAAATTTCGAAATTTTTATCATTTGGCTTTAAAAATGGGCGAAAGGTTAAATAAAAAAAATTGACATTCTCAAAACTCAAATTGTATTCCTGATTGTAAAAGTGCGCATTTACGCTCTGAGTCAGCTATATAAACCGAACTAACATCTGCGCTCATCCAAATTATTATTACTGATAATTTCAAATTCATAAACATTTCAATCCATCCATATACATAATTCCGACCATTTGTCATGGGTCTATATGTTTTTGACTCAGTTGACTTATCAAAAAACGACGACAGCCAAAAAATCACAAAAAAATTAAAAGGTGTCCTAGGCTATATGACCTTTCGAAATTCCGTGACCTGTGACCTAGGCTTACATGACCTAGCGTAATATTGTACGTAAATGGTCGTGTGATATATCGATTTACACCGCTGAGCTTCGGGAAATACTTTGGCCATGTTGGAATTCTGAAATTTTGACCTCTTGACCCTGAAACGGTCAAAGTCGTCGAAATTTCGAAATTATCGTGTGACATATCGATTGACAACTTCTTTCACCGAGAAATCTTTTGGTTCTGCTGGAATTTCGAAATTTTGGCACCCTGAATATAAAAACGGAGAAACGAAGGAGATAAATTAACTCATAAGTAACTAAAATCTGCGTGAAACAAAAATATGTTTGCTGTGAATTTCAAAATATTTATTTACATTTCACATTCTCCTGTAGTTTCTGTGAAACCTTCTTTGCTCCATATGATTTCCTTTAATTTCGAAACCTTAAATAGTTCATTTTTAAAACCTAAAATATGAAATACAGCGGGACGACATAAAGCGGTTGTTTAGAAGTGGTTGTGGAGTTATTTTTACAAATATTTGTAGTTTAGATTCTTAGTGGGCATTGGCATTTAATACTGTTATCATAAGTATAAAAGACCAGAGATGTAAATGTGAAGCTGGAAATTCACAAAACCCGCATCCTCCACTCCCACTCTCATGTGAAGCAAGATATTCTCAAAACCTGCATCCTCCACTCCACTCTCACTCCAACTCATCCATATTCATAAATTAGGCCATTTGTAGCTGATGTTCCAGCTATACATTTCTTACTGGGTTGGCTTATTCTAAAACTGAGATTGCCAAAAATTCACAAATAATTTTTAGAGGGAGGTGGCCATTTTGAAATTTAAAATTTCTGTGACCTGTGACCTCGGCTAACCTGACCTAATGAATAGTTTTCCGTAGAGCGGTAATGTGAGACATCAATTTACACTGCCGTTCTCCAAAAAAATGTTTTGGCTATGTTGGAATTTTAAAATTTTGACCCCTTGAACTTGAAACGGTCAAAGTCGTCAAAATTTTGAAATGATCATGTGACATATCAATTAACAACTTCTTTCGCCGAAAAATTTCCGGTTGAGTTCGAAATCTTGACCTTAAAACAGTCAAAGTCGTCGAAATTTCTAAATCACATTATTGTGATACATCAATTCACATCTCCTTTCACCGAGAAAACTTTCGAGTTTAAAATTTAGAAACTTTGTTCTCATGATCTTTAAAGCTGTTTAAATTGTCGAAATCTCTTCAGAAATTCATTTTAAAGGTTTTAAAGAAAGTTTGGATATGTACTTTTAAAAACATTGCACTTCCACCTCCGGTAGCTTGACTCATTCAAAACTGGAATAGTTTAAAACCGAGAGGAAGGGCTTTAAAATCTTAAAAACTGTGTTTTCAACGGCGGTATGCATAGCGGTTATGAGGCAATATTGAATATGGATATTGAAGATTAGTTGATTGATGGACACATTGATGAGAAATATACCCAGCGTTTTGAGAGTATGTGGATGTGGTTTAAACGTTATGTGGTAGCAGGGTGTACCGCCGTAGTGGGGGCTATAAAGTTCCCGATTTATGGGAGCTTACGATTGGATTCATTTTTGTCTTGGGTTTATGTCTCAAGTTAAAAAATAATATCGCTTATCGGCTAAGTTCCCCTATGGCCCGTATACGGGCATGTGGCTGCCTAGTCTATTATAATTCTAATCTGAATGTCTACAAAATTTATTAGTCCATGCCTAAACTTATGGTTACAACTTATTTATTACTGATACCGTCTATTGCTTATGATTATATGTATGATGAAATTGGGATCCGTGTCACGGGTGGAAGAACAGAACTATAAAGATCTGAACCTTTCTGAACGTTAATAAAGTCTAAATCAAATCAAATCAAATCAACCCTCTTGGGTCTCTTGGGTTTTTACTACTACAATTTGCATATGAAATTGAATCCGTCTCTGGAAAGTTTTTTCAACTCGACGTATTCCTGTTTGCCCCTGACTTGTATTCTTTCCGGCATATTCCATCGGTTTTGGACCTGTTCAGTTTATCATCATATCTGACAAGGGACATCATCCAAAGCTCAGATCCAGAATCATCTGCTGATTTTTTTACAGTTGAACACTCGATTAATATAATGGATAAAAATATAAAAATTAGCTGCTATTATTGAGGTTTACTATGTTAAAAAAATTCCCAAAGTTTAAAAAATGCAGGATTCGGAGTAGTCAGTGAAGGGGAGAACGAAAAAGGATGAAAGGGTACAAGTGCGAGCGAGATGCGGGAGAGAAAAGGAAAACTGTCACTCTTCCTCTTTCTGTATCTAACTTGCATAAAATGTTATCTTTCCATTTTCGTTGACTGTGGACTTTTGATTAGCTTTAGAATTTGATTCGAGAGTGCATTAAAAGCTATTTTTGAAGGTTATTTTCTCCAAATCACAGTATTTGAAGAACACATAAGTACTTGAGAAGGTCATACAGTCGCGAATGTTTTTAGAAAGTTATCCGATTCATAGAAAATATGATACTATTAGGGATTTATTGAAGTGTAGTTAAAAACGGTATAATAGATATATTATTCGTTCCGAAGTAATGATTCGAAGCCGATAAAATACTCACGAATAAATAGTAAAAATTAGTGTTAATGGGTAATGAGTAATGGTAATGAGTGTTAATTAACATTGCGAGGGTCGAACAAAGTGTTTTTAAAATTATTTGTTATTTAAAGTATTTTTTAAAGTATCTAAAAAAGTGACTTTTTAAAACATCCGACGAGTTCTTTTTAAAAAAAACCACGAAGATAGAAAAAAATCAAGATTTTCCTCAAATTCACGACCATTTCTCGACTACAATATTTCTCTGCCCAATTCTCAACCCGATTTCTCAAATCCATTCGCCATTCAGAAAACCACTATAATTTCCCTGTTTCTAATTTTTTCGTTAGTTCTTGGTATATAACACCTGTTTTCGAGTGCATAAGAAAATGCACGTCCATTTTATATGGGTATAATGTTATAAACTAGAATTTGGATTTAGTTAAAATACATCGTTTTTGAAAAGAGTAAATTTTCATAAAAGAGAAATATCCACTACAAAAAAAATAGAAAACAAATCATGATGTTCCATTATCGAATGGAGAAAAATCTAATAGTAAAGTTCATCAGAGAAGGAAAGTGAGGTGTCCAAAGCGGAGATTTTTCCCATTTCTCTCCCGCATCTCGCTCGCATTTTCACCCTTTAATCCTTGTTCGTCCTCCGCTTTCACGCACTACCTCTTATCCTGCATTTATTAAACTTTGGGAATTATTTTAACATAGTAAACCTTACTACTAAAGACTAATTTTTATATTTTTATCCATCATATTAATTCAATGTTCACCTCATCTTTGGGCGATATCTCTTGGGAGATTTTCCCGTCTCAAGCCCGGAGTTATTTATGTTCCTTGACTTCGTCTGTGAATCACTTTGCCCTGTTTATTGTGGTCAAAACGTTCCCTACGTTCATGGAAGGCGATGGGCTCCACTGGACATTTTTTATGTTTGCTAGCTTTTGTTTGGTATCTATTGTTCTTGTTGTAGGATTTGTTCCGGAGACAAAAATAAAGACGCTGATTAAGATTGAGCATCAGTTTTTTAAAAAAAGGAGATTCTACCTTTGCTGTCAAGGAGGGATAGTACTGATTGTGGCTTGCCTTAAATTAAAATAAGTTTTTAAATTGTGGCTCTGTCCTATAATTTAGAATTGTAAATAATTACAGAAATGTGTTAAGTTAAGTTTATTCTCAAACATGTATTTTGGCCTTTTTGTGTGTTTCGTGCAAAGTAATTATAAGCATATGGTTTATCATCAGTCGTAAAGTAAGAAATAAAATTTTCCATTACATAACATTAAAAATTTTTATTCCAAAATAAAAATAAAACTCTTTTAATACAAATCTTTCTTTAACAATTTGCACGAAAGTCTAGTTCTGCTGAAAACCGTTTGAATTCAGGAAAAATCGACGACATCCGTAAATAGTATTTGTCAGGAGGGTGGAAACGGTCGAAGGTCGACCACGTAATGCCCCAACGATTTTACCATTTCCAATTAACATCACCAAGTGGTATATCCTTATATCCTTCAATATCAATATTGAAATGGGCATTTCACAATTAATAATTCTTACAATATCAATCAAATTTATATCACAACCCTTGTACTACAACTAAATTAAATTATTCTTATGAGTAATTCAACAATGATTTAAATATCTGTAAATTACAGGTGGCATAACAATATTATTATCAGTTTTCAGGCTTATGTCAATATGTGATTACAAGCTACTTCAGGGTGTGGCACTACGTTGTATTTCAAGTGACTAGAGTAAAGCTAGGTTTTGGTTGAATCCTTGATAAATTACTTTGAATGGATCAGTAGAATTTATTCCACCAACCAATCCTGACGTTATTGGCAAAGAACAGGCTGTAGGAAGTTTTGAGTGCAATTATAAGTGTGTTCACAAAATGGACCCCGACCATGTCGACTTAATAGTTGACATTTTAATTACGGATGAACCTTTCGTGAAAAATTGGACAAAATTTAAAAACAAGTTAGGACTAAACAGAACAGCCTCTTTTGCACCAGTTGAATACCAGTATAACAATGGAAATCTTACAGTAAATGACTTATTTCATAAGATCATAACACAATGGGTTTGTGCTGAAGGAAGTAAGGCGACGATTGAAAGCCTTTCCAAGGCTCTGGACGATCTTGGTTTTCTATCATTGAAAGGTACAGAAACTGTTTTTTATCTGTCACATTCAGAACATGTTGCACACATGCATTGAATCCAGTTTCGCTTAAATTTTCAGAAAAACTT